>RJWH01000215.1:738374-1039578 GCA_004363575.1 Solenodon paradoxus | reverse complement strand
GTACCTCCCTTAGCCTCCCTCCTCCTCTCCAGTGTTCAGAGAACGCAGGCACAGTCCTGGCAGGTCCTACCTCTAGTAGAGTTGACCAAGAGGACAGGGCACAGGATGCCTGCAAGGTGATTAACAAATTGGGTCTGAGTCCTGAAGCAGAGGCCAAGCTCACTGCAAAATTCAGATTTCCCAAGGGTTAGGGTTAGATTAACTGGGGGTAGGATTTGCAGGCTGTGCCTGACTAAGATCTGCATCTGTCACCATATTAACCATATTCAGACCTCTTTCAAAGTCAGAACTCAGCCATCCATCACCACCCTGGGATAGGCGGCCTGCTTGGAGCCTCACTCTCTGGAGGTGACACCCACTCTGGCTGACGGCCTGCCTCTCCGCCATCCTGGCCCTGCACTCAGAGCCACCAGGCTCCCCACTGACTTCCAGATGAATAGGTATAACTCTTGAGTATATACAAGCCTCTGGAAGACCAGTTGGCCATTATGGACACAGTCTCCTTTTTCATCCGAAAAGCTAATTTAATTAAATGAGAAATTAATTCTCTTTCCCAAGAGAAAAGGAGGTGGGGAGATTAGGTATTCTCCAAAATTAAGGGAAATGAAGGGAGAAAAGAAATCAAGAGCCTTTTAAAAACTATCTAAATGAAACCTCAGTGCAAATCCATGGGACAGTTTACACAAGAGGAAACTGAGAAAAGAGAGGTCAAAAAGGAAGCCAAGGTTACACAGCCATTCAAAGAAAGTACTCAGGGGTAAGCCAGACCCTCCTGGGTCCCACGTCTGCTTTCTTTCCCATCCATTATGATGCAGTCAATCCTGCAAAATTGTGTGAATTAATTTTTAGAGCTGTCTTTAATGCATCTTTATTCATAATCGCTATCCCAATGTTTCTAATAAAAAGAACCTGTACAAATACATGCCTAATGTTAAAGATGGTATTTTCAATTTCATGATTATAGTTTTCATTTCTTGCAGTTCTACTTGTTTTTCTTCAAATATCTATCGATTTTTTTTAAATTAGGACAGTGTTTCTTGCTATATTTTTCAGGCACTTTTACTTTAACACTTTAAATACATTATGTATCCAATTGATCCTATATCCGAAACCGTCTGTTGCTTCTGCTTTCTTGAAGTGACTTGTTTTTTAATAAGCATAAAAAGCTCATGTTTGAAAGGCTAGATTTTTACCAACAGGAATCTTTCAATGCTTGAGCTAGAAGTATGTCCCTCCAGAGAGAATTTTTATTTGATTTTGACAGATGTTATGGGGTGCTACCAACTCCAAACTACATCAAATTGATTTCAAAGCTTGGGGTCTCCTGAGTCACAAGGACAGTGTAAATCCAAACCAGAACCAGAATGAAAGCAGATCTATGATTCCAAATGCTCACAGGAGACACGTTTCATGCTCCAATCATCAAGTCAAAGTTGGCTCCTCTGCCCCACCCCCTCTGCTGGCCCACCTCCTCCGGAAGATGTAGCCCGGTGGAAGGGCAGACTTTATGCAAGAATCTCAAGTCCAACATCCCTCCTACCAAAGTCCCAAGGCCTGGCTCTTGGATTTTCACAAAAGCCACATTTATCCCAGTTAAAAGTCTGATGCTCCCAAATGGGGACGAACACTTGGTGATGTGGAGGAGGGCATGGTGTGTTGACATACATCTAAGAAATGGGGAACTTATACATAGGAAAGTTACCTTAGTATGTAGACTAATTACTACAATAAATAAATAAATAAAATGCAAAAAAATAAAATCTTAAAAAAAAAAAAAAAAAGTCTGATGCTCCCTCGGCCTGATTTCTTTTAAATATATCAAAGTACCTCTCGGGCCTGGATCTGTGCCTTTTCTTGTACTTAGATGAAACTGGGCTTGCCTTTCTCAGATCACAGGAACCCAGAATTCCCAGGATCCTCTAAGGCAGAAGCTTTAAAAACTTTGAAAGCTGGAAACTTTTTTAGGAAAAGGGACGCACAACAGTAAAGAGGTGTAAATGACCCACAGGTTCAGTAATGAGAAGTGTAGCTCAGTTGTAGTTAGCAGTTCCTATTAAAGAGGCATCTGAAATATTGCAAAGAAGAAAATACCAAAACTGAGCAGCGTGGATGCGGAAAGAGAATCCACAAAGAACGTAGAGACATTCCCCTCTTTATTACTTTGCTTGTTTATTCCTCATCTGTGGCACAGCAAAGTAAAAGTGACGCCCTTGCAGCCTGCACACATACACACACACACTGACACACACACACACTCACATACACACTCACACACACATACACACTCACACATATACACACACACACCTTCCTGTTAAAGTTGGAAATAAGTGCATCATTAGAGGCTACAATTTAGTTTTCTAAAGAAACCAGATGGCCTCCAACACCTATAGGTAGGGATTGTTAGCGTTTTCAAAGTGCTTTCCTAGCCACCACTCACTTCATTCTCAAAAACCCCCTCAGAGCTCCATTTTGCAGCTGTAAACAGCGGCTCTCTGGTAACTGGTCTCCTGCACTTCCTTCCATTGTCATTCCTCCCTCTCAAAAAACACTTACTGATTAGTCAATAACTTCAAATAGATCTACAAGTCCACAATCACCTACCCCAAACCCTGGGGGTCAGAGGTGTTTTAGAATTCTAACCAATTTCAGATTTTAGAAAATCAACCAGTTGACTCTAGGACTGAAGCCACACATCACAGTCACACAGCTACTTCTGCAATGACACACAGGCCCATTCGGACTAGGTGGGTGAACAAAGTCCATGAACATTTTCCTGCAGTTCAGGGCAGATATGTGCCACATGAATGATTTAAAAGCCTCACTTTTCAGAGCTTTGGGGATTTGAAACTGTGAACAAGAGGTTGTGGATCTGGATACACGAGTTGTCTCTTGAATACCTCACACTCAAATCCACCATTCACAGCGCACTGGGACTCGGTCTCAAAATTCAGGCTCTGGTTCTCAGAAGGGACAGAACAAACTTGTACCAAGAAAGGAGAGACCACTTAGAGGAGCGATCAATAGGGAGAGCCTGGCTGGCCTGGGAGCCGGAGTGCTCCCGCACCTCTGTGGGAAGAGGGAGAGTGTGGGCACGAAGCCAAGAGCGAGTCAGCAAGTGGCCCCAAACGCTCTCAGCAATGGCTCAGATGCGATGACAAGATCAGGCCATGGCAGCACAGCACAATGGGATTCAGTGTCAGGCTTGTGACTAAGAGGTACTTAATGTGAGGCAGAGCTTCAGCAGCCTCCTATGAACATGAAAGCTGCGCCTCCCCAGTAACTTTCAAGTAACAGGATTTAATAGGATAGATGAAACTGGCCCATGTGGTTAAGAACAGTCATTATTCATGAACTTGTGTTTCTGTGAGATACGCATACATATATTTTTGAAACTGAGTCCAAAGAAGATATATATGCAGAACAATAGATGAGATACAGTAGAGACAGGTATATCCATACGCATACATATATAACCTAGTATAGAGATACATATGTATAAACATATGACTGTGTGTATATACATGTATATAGAACATACTAACGTATACACACAAATATACGGTGTGTTTCTTACTATGGAATATGGTCTAACATTTTTGAGATTTGCTGGATTAGATGAGTTCCTACGACTTTTCAGAACAAGTATTCTGTGAATTATTTTTTCTGGTGTTAATCCAGGCACTCTATTCAAGTCATTCCAGACTGAAAATGAAGAAGAGGTTTTACTAGACCCCTTGTTTTTAAAGATGTACTTTAACAAGTGCGACCTGGCTTCTAATTTTGTCTCTGCCGCTCACTCGGTCTGACCCCCAGAGCACATCCTTATGCGTCCCCGCTTGTGAAGCACAGAGGTGGACCACTGCAGACCTCCAAGATCAACTGCTCACATCAAATGGGAGAAATAATGACATGAAGCTCATGGGGTGGTTGTGATCACATGAGGTTAATCCCTAGAATGTGGTAAATACCTTGAACCACATCCTTTTGTATTTAAGATTAGATTATGATTGCTTTCCCCTGCAGGTGTTTTCTGATGCTTTGAATGCAGCGTAAGATGCACGTGCGGCCTGCTCCCTTGTGGTCGGAACCAATGACTCCTTTCAGTGGACTCTGGCTGCTATGGGGCCTGAACTGGAGACCGTACCTCCACCCTGTCCTGCCTCGGTCTAGCCCTTAGACACCTCCGTGCATCCCTTCAATAAATGATGATCAGAACTCTGTGTTTGTTATCCAGCTTCCCAGAAGATGGGCAGTGGCATAGCAGAGGGATTACTTTGGGTAAGTATTTCTCTAAACCTCATTCTTGCCACCACCAGTGCTCTGAGCGAAGGGGCCCAGCTTCCCCACGGCATCACCATTCTAACCAAGGAGGCTGGATGGTGCAGAATTCATCCTCTGCCCAACATAGAGCAAAGGGCCCACTAAAGGAGAGCTGCAGGATTTGGCGCTGGGGGCAGAGGGTGGGCAGAGGGCAGCCCTGGAGGAGGACAGCGCCTGCAATGGGGGCTCAGAGACACAGTGCTTTCCTTCTCTAGAGCCGAGGTCTTGCTTCAAGCAGGCACCATCTTTATGGCACTTAATCCTTGGGTCAGCAAGCTACCAAGTTACAATTCCACCCAAGGTTCTGGTAACCCTCCTCCCAGCACAGGAATCCCAGCTGACCTTTCCCTGCAGATGGCAGTCCGGTTTCCTGCATGTTTTTCCAAGTTCTAGAGAACTAAATGAAAGGCTCCTCAAAGCACTCTCACTTTGCTGGCAGGCAAATAGAGGTTATGCTACCCAGTTCTACCCAATTTGCAGCTAAGAAAACTGAGGCTTAGTTTATGGGCCCAAAGCACTGGTTCTCAATCTTGACTGCACTTTAAAATCACCCTGAGGGTGCTTCTGATGTTCCCAATGTCCCTGCTATGTGCAGATGCTCTTAGGTGACAGAGGCATTTTCTTTCTCTCCCCCAGGGATTCCAATGTGCAGCCAGCAAGGACGGGACTCGTTCCTGGTTATCAACTTCACCAGTGCCTCAGAGCCACCTGGGGGACTGGTTAAAACAGAGCCTTGGTGCCACCCCCAGAGGTTCAGGACTGAGGACTGAGAATTTCCATTTCTAACCAGCTCCCAGGTAAGGCCAATGCTGAAGCCCAGGGAAAGAACCGGTGCTCCCTAGCAGTCCCAGGAGAGAAGCAGATCTTTGAGAAGAAGTGCCCGAGACCCAGGTAACAGTCTCAGTGAAGAGCACTGCTTAAAAGCACCAAGGAGCGCTTAAGAGCAATAATGCTCCGATTTCCATGTGGACACCTGGGGACCTTGTTAAAATTCAGATTGGGCTTCAGTAGGTCTGGGGTGAGCCCATGCTGCCAGTCCTCAAAGCTTGCCTTGAGAGCACAGCCCCAGACATGCACAACTAACTCCCAGGACCGTGGCCTTCTCACTTCGAGCAAGTCTCAAGCCAACCAACACAACCTTTCCCTAAAAGAGACCTGCCCTCTTGACACTTCGATTCCCCTGTCCTCCTCAGAGGCACAGGATAAAGTGATAATTCCTCTCCCAGCAAAGCCCCCAAGTATCTTGTCCCACCTCTGCCCCTTGGCCACTCAACCTCTATGCAGAGCAAACAGTCCCATCCCTTTTATTCTTCTTCGCATGTCACTACAAGACAACTCTCCACTTGTGCCCACGACATGCTGTGTCCTGGGCAAGCCAGCAGGGGCACAAAGCCAGAGACACAGGCAGCAAACAGCAGAGGAGGGATGCAAACAGCTGGAAGCAGGCCTACAAAGGAAGAAGACCAGTCTCCCCTCTCAGAACAGCAGCCCTCTGCCCTCTCTAAGGTACAGGCAGACCTCATCCTGCAGGTGACAGAACCACATCAGCCTAGGGACGCTGTGGGACCTGCCAAAGGCAGATGGGAAGAGAAACATTAATCACGACTCACTATGTGCTGGGTGCAGTGCTATCTCATTTAATGCTACCAAATCCCAGGAAATGTTCATTATTATGGTGTCCCCATTGACTGCAAACTCCCAAACTGGAAGCAGCAGAGCTGATATTCAAGGCCAGATTCAAAAGCCTACACCCCCCACTGCCGCACAACAATGTCCCAGCAAAGGCCAGGAGGGGCCTACACTCAGACCTCCCCCAGAATGAGGTTTCCAAGGTCACTCCTGGGCAGGCTGTGTCTAGATTTGTCCTTGTGCCATTTCATATAATAATAGCTAGCAAGCAATTTCATTACACTTACAATATTAGGTCATTCCTAAGAGGTAGTTACATATCAATTATATATAAAATAAACAACACAAAAATACAGAATACATATATATATTGCAAACATAATATATACTACACATACATTCTGTCGGTATATACATATACACACATTTATAAGTCCTCACAACATCCTCATTAGGTAAATATTATTAAGAACTCCAATTTTCAGGTGAGAAAATTGAAGGACAGAGTTGAAGTCTTCCAGGGTCTCACAGCTTTGAAAAGCAAGAATTCAACTCTGGCTCCCATGTCATGCTTCTGGCCCCCCTCTTCTGATCACATGGTTTCCCCTGACTAAACTAGAAATTAAGAGCAAAATTCAAAGCTTCTGTGTGCATTCTGAGTCACCCCATGTGCAGCCCAAGGTCTGAATCCTTTGGACTATTTATCATTTATTCTTGATAAATGCCTACGGAGGACCAGACAGGTGTCTCTCACTCTATTTATAGCTCCCAGTGTGGCCAACTGGCTATAATTAGCACAGTCTCCCTCAGGACTGGAACTAAATTAAGCCAGTGGGACCCGAGGCCCAGCAGCTTCAGACACCTCCAGACACCTCCGCAAAGGCACACTGGCGACCCACGAGGAGTCTCAACCAGTGGACCTTTTCTTGGGTGGTGTGTAGATCCAGAGGGTTTCCTGGTGGTGTCTTACAGCCTTATCTCACTTCTGGTCACTGATTTCTCACGGAATCCTCCAAAAGAATCAAAAGATGAGGAGTAATCTTTTTCTCTGAGGGTCAAGAAACCAGGCTTCAGGTCCTGGTTCTGCCTCTGATTAGCCCAGAAACCAAAGGACTCAGGTTCTCTGCAAACAAAGAGGTTGGACGGGTCGGTAGCTGAGGCGATGTCCAATTATTTCACAGATCTCAGACAAGGCTGCTGGTTAAGTCCTGAGATTGGGAGAAAATGCCAGGAGACTCTAGAGTTGGGTCTTGGAGAAGGAGCTGCTCACCCACCAGAAATGCTCAAACTGACTACTCAGGCTGCTGAGATGACTTTAAAGATGTCTCACTGCCCCTCTTTAGGGACTTAAATGTCACCTCCTCAGAGACCTACCTGGTTTATTTACCTAGACAACTCACCCCTCTGTCATTCCTACCCACTTTCCAGAGCACTTATGAGAACAAGAAACTCATTCCCGTGTCTCCGTTAATATGTTGTCTGTCTCCCACTCTGGAATGAAGGCCAGTAGGGAAGTCCACATCTGACATCTCCACCTGTACCGTCACAGTGGGCACTGGTCATTCCACCCACATCTGCTTCCTAGCTGAGACCACTCCCTCCCCAGTTCTGCTTCCTTTGGGCTTGGCATCCTGCTCCCAGGCTTCTCCCAAAAGAAGGTGGGCTTCTATTTTTTCAATCAAAGTCCCAGAGAAGGGAGCCACCAACCAGAGAGGGAAGTCAGGAGGACCCCCTGGATGAGGTGATTTCTTCAGTGCTAAGTCAGTGATGTCCAAACAAGGAAGAAAAAAGATGGCAAGAAGAGAAAGGACACAGCACAGAGGTGGAAACGGCCCATGCAGGGGACCCCGCAAAGCAAAAGAAAGGTGGGTATGGAGAGCCAGGCTGATCAAGGCAGTGACAGAGTCTAAATGCTGTGCCAAGAAGCCTGAATTTTATCCTACCGCTCAGGTGTTGGCAAACTTTCTGTAACATAGTACTCAATCCTGTCATTGTAACATAAAAGCAGCCATAAAATATGCCTAAATGAATGTGTATGGCTGTGTTCCAATAAAACTTTATTTATGGACACTGAAATATGAATTTCTCATAATTTTCATGTGTCAAAAATAGTCTTCTTTTATTGTTTCCTAACCTTTGAAAGGTATATAAACCATCTTCATCTCATGGGCCATACAGACAGCAGTGGCCTGCCAACCTGTCAACCTCTCCCGTAGGCAACAGGAAGGTTTTGAAAGGTTTTCATTAAGCGAATGACAAGGTCCAGGTGATATTCTCAGGCTCCCTCTCCGGTGACTGTGGAGGATGAACCAGGGGTGTTACTCCAAAGGCCAGGAAGCTCTTCAGGAGACCCCTGGGATAGAACAAGTGCAAGATGAAGGAGGTGCTAGCAGAAGAAATAGGACAGAGACTCCCCTGGAAAGTGGCTTTCATTCTCATCCACTGCAGCACTGAGGCAGGTGTCCAGAGATCTGTCTCAGCAAAATTATGAGCCACTGCATTCTATGAACAGCCATCAAATTAAATGTGAGCAAGCACACAGAGTTGAGTTCGGACTCCACGCCTTCATCCTAGCAGAGGAAGTCGACACCACTTTTCCTCCCCACGTATACCTAGCTAAACTTTCCCTAAAATGAAATTGTTAAAAAACTAAATGTCTACGATGTTATCATACACATCTAAGAAAATGCCCATCTTTGTCACAGAGGCAGAGTAAAATCTTTAGGGGTGAAGGGTGATGATGTTAGTAACTGACATTAACTGATTTAAACACATAAACAGTGATGGCAGTAAAAAAGAGTATCCATCTCTGCTGACCTGGGAAAGCAAGGCACTCCTTAGGACAGATTCAAATCTTGCTACCTGAGAGCAGCAAGGGAGCTGAAGATCCCCTGGCCCCAAGCAGACGAGGACAGAGAATAAAGGCCAGACCTGTTCTTTAAGCTGGGTCATTACAAAATGCCCCTTTGCCCACTCAAGACCTTCATTGATGGCCCACAAAGAGGCTGTACGTTTCTGACATTGCTCTTATCAAATGATAACACTTATTAAACTCTTACTATGTGACCTAATACCTTGCATGCAATGTCTTTTTTTAATTGACGTGACATTGGTTTATAACATTACATAGGTTTATATCAGGTGTGCAGCATTATAAATCCTTATCTGTATGTACTGCACTAGATTCACCCCTAAAAGTCTAACTGATCCTTCGCCATACAATTGACCCCCTATATCCTATTTACTCACCTTCCCTCTCCCTTCCCTTCTGATAAGCACCAATTTGGTCTTAGACTCTAGAAACTTATTTTTACTTAGCTCATTCATTATTACTTTCTTTTTTAAACCTCACAGCAAGTCCTTAAGGGATTAAGACTACTCACTATCTCAACTTTACAGATGAGGAAACCGAGGCTTCTAGGAGAATCTGCACAGCCACATAGGTCCCACAAGCAGAGAGGCCCCATGCTTGATTTAATGCTCCACTGGCACCAGCTTAAAATTCTTAATAATTTTTGAACAAGGGGTCTCACATTTCACTTGGCGCTGACCCCTGCTCAGAGAAAAGTGGATCAGATCACATGGCTCCCCAGTGACTCCAGCACCTGGCCTGCCCAACCACAACAGTCAGAAAGCGAATCTGTCAAGTGCCTACTTGATCCCATGCTTCTAAAGTCAAAGCCCAACAGACACCAGGATCTGTGTGACACCCAAGTCTGGACTTCTAACAGAGGCAGGACACAGACTCGGTGGCCTGGGCTCGTCACCCAGTTCTCCTCTTCCCACCAGGTTCTCCTGCCTCTCACATGGCTGTGCCCATTTACTCCATGGCAGTCCCGGATCATGGCTGGAAACAAGTCACAAATTGCTGCAAGAGACGGGCCTCAGAAATACAGTCCAGGCCTGCTCTGTAACCCTGAATGCAGATGAACCAACCCCGAATAGGTGAAGGGAGGACTTCAAAGAGCATCTGAGATTTAGAAGGGGTGGGAGAGAGCCAGGACAGAGGCCAGTTTTGCTAGCTGTCATCAGTCTCCCGTATCTAGGCAAGAAAGTCTGCCATTATAAAGAAAGTAAATCATCTTTTTAAAAATTCAAGAAGCAGAAGACATGCCCTCAGGATATAGCTCTGAGGTGCTGCTTCTCATGTTTTTCCAAGAGTTGAGAAGATTGGCAATTTCTACAGCATGATCAAACACAACTAACCCAGTCCCACCAGGACAAAGGAGTTCACCCCAAGGTTGCCGATGCCATCACTGACACTGTGTCAGGCACCTGTGCTCTGGAGCTGGTGGGCCTGGGGTTGAATCCTGGCCCCAGCATGCACCAGCTAATTGCTCTTCGCAGGTAGGTCACTTAGCCTCCAAGTACCTCAGCTTCCTCCTTGTGAAAAAGAAATATCAATACTTACCACATAGGATTGTTAGGAGGCATAGACATATTAATATACATGGAACAAGAGCTTAACAACTGCTAGCAATTAGTATTCATAACATCATCTTCATGCTGGAAGTTCGGAACCAGAAGAAACAGGCACCAGGAAGCAGCCTCTGCTTTGCCATGCCCTACATCTCTCCCCTCTGGAATCCCAAAACAAGCAGGTGTAATATCCTGTCCTGACAACTGCAAGGACGTGCCTGCCCCCACCAGGATCCCCACAAGGACAGTCACAGAGTCATATGCCTCTGAGGGCCTCCGTGACCTGAGTGGGTGAGGCTTGGCAGACACCCGATGTTTGGCTCCATTTTAGTGTCCAGGTGAGACATAAGCACTTTATGTAACAGACATATAACTGTTCATAGGCATGGCCCCAAAGCATGGGGCCAACCAGTCAGAGGGACCCCCACCTATGTGTGACTGGTCCATGCTCATTACTGGCCACCAGCCCCATCTTCCAACTTATAGTGCAAAGCTGACTCTGGTAAGGTGAGATAATCCCAGCATCCCCACGCCGTCCTCCATCAGTCAACAGCACTGTGGGCCTCCAATCTCCTTTTGGCTACAAATATCACTGACAGGTCCAGGACTATCATGGTTAATCAGGACTTCTGTGCCAAACTCACGGGCATGGCTGCCTTTGCCAGCCTCTGACCACTCAGAGCCTAACCCCCAAGGTTCTTCCCACTTCCCCTTGCCCTTTTGCTTTGGATCCTTTGCTCTGGTCCTTATCTTTGCTCCCTGGATTCCTAGGCTGAGCTTCTTCCTGGCCCACCCATGGCTAAATGTACTATGTGCAGTTGAAGATCATTAGAAATCAGGTCAATGTATCACTGGCCCAGTTACACAGAGAGATGGCTGAAGACACAATGGCCACTGGAATCCAGGTCCTGGTGGACACAAGCTTTATAAAACCTGGTATCATCTCTCTCTAAGGACACCAGTTCAGAAGGTAGCATCTCCAAGTATAGGTCTAATGCTCAGTCTAATCCCAAGAATAAATGACTATAAGATATTTGCCTTTGGAGCCCATGTAGCTATAATTTTCTAAGATCTTAAATCTGGGTAATATAATAATAGTCAGCTCCATGACAAATTGCCAATCCTGAGGGAAACCAGTTCATCCTTCTCTGACACATGACTTAACTTTCCATACAAGCAGAACAGGTTGGAGGTCAGTCCTGGGTCTCGGGGTAACCTCATGGGATTTGTGGCAAACAGAAATGGAGAGGAGACTGGAGAAGATGGGGTGTTGACTCCTTATCACTTTGGAGGCCTCCCTAAGACAGCTTGTCCACCACTGTCTAAATTCAACCTTGCTCTGGCACAAGTAAGGCCAACATATTCAACCCCACTGCCTAAATGCACTGGTCTCCAACTCCAAGTTTTGATCATGCCCAAGAAGAAGACACTAAGGAGGTGTAACCCTATGTAGATTTAAAGAAATTTTCCATTTCTGAAAAGTAATGGAAATCTCATTCATAAATGACACAGATTTAGGGCAGGAGGTGGGAAGTGGTTGGATTTAGTGAGCAGGATGATTAACCTTGGTTTCCTCTTTCATATGTCATGCTTATCATACTTTACTAAGGACTTGGTTTGGTGAAAGTTCGGATTTCTTCAATTGCACAGTTACAAAAACCCAGAGAACAGAACTTGGGTTCTCAGCCAATCAGCCACTCGGGGTCAGAGAAATGCTGTCCGTCCATGGTTGGCTGAGCCTTGGTCCTCAGATCACCCCACCAACACACAGATAAGAGCACTAGCCTGTGAGTAAGCTAATTTGTCTCTATAACCATAAAATGTGGTATATTTAAGTCATCAATAAATGTTTTTAACCAAAAAGAAACACTCCCTGGAATCAAGTCTATGGGGTCATTTAGTTCCAGGCTCTGTCTCTGATAGAGACACAAAAGGGTGAGTTGGGAGAGGCCTGGCCATCTGATATCTCCTCCAGGGGTAGAGATCCAACCCAGTCCTTAAGACCCTGAGTCAGTCGTGTCCCAAAGAAGCTAGTTCTCTCCTGTACTCACAGTCCCCTACAGCCTGGCCTCCATCACCCTCCCCAGCATAACCGCCAGCTCTTTTACGCACCCACACTCACCAATTCGGGCTCTTTGCAAGTGTTCTTCTCTCACTCTGAAATGCCCTCCCTCACCTTCTCCAAACTGTCCCTCAAAATCCAGAAGAGGTCATTGCTCCCTCCATAAACTCTCCACAGCAAATCTTTTATATTCAACATACACTGACTGAGCTCAGCCCACATGCTAGACATTTCGCTGGATGATGGGGGACCAAGAAGGGCAACACGTGTCCTGCTCTCAAGTTGCTCACACGCTGTTGGGGAGGGGAGGAGAGAAGGGACTCACGGGAACTCGCATGAGAAGTGGCGGTGCCCGGCTCTGACTCACAGCCAGCAGGTGCGGGTCTCCGCTTCCTGGAACACCAAGCTGCATGAACTAAAGCGAGTCTCTCAAGGCCAAGTGTCTCAGTTTCCTCCTCTGTAATATGAGAACAATCATGGTTCTTCCATCATTGGATTGTTGTCATAATTAAGTAGATAATGCAACTAAAGTAAACATTTATGATACTCAGTAATTACTCTAAGGAGTGAAGATAAGTACAAGATACATACTTGGCTTTGTACCAAGCTCTTATCTCATTGCTTTTCCTAAACTGGAGCTCCTAGTATGCCTTCAAAAAATATTCATTAACCTGCCTGAACATGTTCGAAACTTTATCGGCTTTTTCTGTGCCCTTCACCTCTGTTTAAAAAAATATATACATATATATACACATATGTATATATTTTTCAATGATACCAACTCCTATAAATAGGCTTACATTCTTCACAAGTCGCCAGATGAACAGCTTTTGTGTGTTGTTTTTGGATTGTTTTCTGCATCAAAAACACAGGTCCTCACCACCTTTAGTATACCATTCTGCGTGGTGTCTTGTATGCCCCCACCAGGTTATAAGCTCCTTGAGGATAAAGACTGAGTTCCCTCACGCTTTAATTCTTCGGTATCCAGCCTCTAGTAATGGAACGATGCCAGCAGTGTTATTTCTGTTGAGAAATACACCAAAATTCCTTCCTGAAACCCATTCTAATTAATACATATGGTCTTCCAGAATCTCATTTTCATCAAAACTAGAAGTTCATTTGGCCAACTTTATATCACACTGAAACTGAATATCAACAATGTTTTTATCAAAACACATTTGCTATCTTTCTGAGTAATCAAGGGCCCCAATAAGTATCCAACATGTTTCTGGAATCAGTGTTAACACTGCCTCTTCTGGATCAGTAACTGGTTCATTTCCTGGCCATCACTGGAGATAGTCCACATCACCTGTAACACAGGACCACATAGTCGCCCTATTGAGCTATTCTCACCTATGCTCTTGATTCTAGGGACAACAGAGGAACACGAATTCCAGCACTTAAGACACAGTTTACACTTTCTCATGTTTGACTGCCTCTCCCTATGCTCCATATGAAAGAAGCCTTGAGGCCTGCTCGGGCCTCCCTCCATGTCCACAGTCACAGGAGTATTGTCAACAAGTTCAGATTCTGGGAGGTAATAGTTTGCATTCTATTTTATGAACAAAAAAGAGATGTAGTAATAAATTAAATGATTCAAGCTTTCATCGGTAGATAGTGAATGTTGTTTATTAAGAAGCTAATAATCCATTTAAATTAAGCAATAAGCCTCTAATCTAAAAAATTGGGATAATTAAGGCTAATATTAATGGAGTGAAATTATGAAGGAGGAGGAGAATAAGTTCTAGGACCTATATTTTTTTCCCCACATAAAATGTGCTAATAATGAAACAATGGGAGGAAGCTTACAACCTCAATGGGTGATCTCTATGTTCTCTGCCCTGCTCAGTATAATTACAGATCCTAAGTACCCTTGCACAACAATTCTAAACACAGCACTGTGTGAAAACCTTTTCTGCAATATAACCTTTCTGTCACATACCTGGAAAGAAGGCATGAGGCCCAGGCATGGTTTCTGCTTGGAGACTCCACACCAAGGTCTGTCATGCCCTCAACAGGCTCAGAAGTCCTGTCTGAGGCCAAAGGGTATATAGGTTTGTGTAAACAGGCAGTACAACCCACTACACAGAGATGAAATCAGGTGCCTCTCGTGGAACATTTTAAATAGGAAAGCAAAGCTCATCGTATGAGCTAAACCTTCTACACCCTTAAATGACTAGAGACTCTCCTTCCCCAACCCCAGCACACATGTCTAAGGTTTTGTCTTATTGGGATAAGCCAAGGTGGAGGAGAGCAGGGGTCTTCTCTCATAGCCTGGGGAGAGCAAAATAAAGAGAACAGAGCTAGAGGACACGGATTCTGCTTGGGGGCAGTTTGCGGGGTGAGGGTGACTTTCTACATCTGGGTTGCCTGGAGTCCAGAGTTGGCAAGAACAAGCAAGATGAATAACTAAATAAACATTTCTTCCTCCTCGCTCCTCCTGTCTGCCTGTCCCGGCCCACCTTCACTCCTGCCTGCACCTTTCCTTTAAAAAAATTAATTATATTATACATACACATGTATATATAGGATGACAACCATAAAGCACTGTTTCAACTTAGTGCTCCACAAACTTTGGTCAGAATCATGACCATAAAAGGAGCTTGTTAGAAAACAAAGAGACCTGGATCCCACCCTTGCAGATCCTACTTCCATCAGTCTGGGGTCTGGGCTTCTGTATTTTTAACAAACAACCTCAAAGCTTAAAGTAACAAAAAAAGAAAGAAAAGAAAAGAAAAACATTATACCCAGTGCCTAAGGAGACAGTCTTTCATTCTGGTTAAAGTCAAAAGATTACAATAGCCCAGACATGGAAACAACCTAAATGCCTGTTGACACATGACTGGATAAAGAAGTTGTGGTATATGTACTCCTTGGAATTCTATGCAACTGCTTAAAAAGATGGAACAGTGTCTTTTGTAGCAACATGGATGGAACTGAACTGGAGGTGATTATACTATGCTAAACAGGACACACCACAAAAGAGAAGTACAGAATGGTTTCACCCATATATGGAATATAAAGAAACAAAGCAAATAGACAAATCTTGATGAAAGTCACAGGAGAAAAGACTGGCTAAGGGAAGGGAAGGAAGGAGCTTATAAGGTGTTGGTAAAGGTTACTGGGACTCTGGTGCTGGGTTTGGTGAGAATTCAGTATCCTAAATGAATACAGCAATGTGAAATTAAAAAAAATAATAATAGTCTCCAGCAAGGACAGACCTAAGGGGAACCTGCATGGACAGACAAAAAGAAGGAAGACCGAGGTGGGGGTCCCAGGCAAAAGTGCAATATATATGTAAGGAGCATCATGCAGATGATTCTGGATGCAGCGGAAGGTTGTACTGGTGGAATGAAAGAGTGGTAGGTGAGAGTCAAGGTAATGAAGATCATGAGTGACCAGCAGAGAGTGTACTATGGTCTGAAAGCAAAAGAGAGCCACTGAGAGGTTGGTGGCAGAAGATTAAGGGAGTTTCAGAAAAAGAAATCCAGTATAAGCTGAATTAGAATCATCAGGAAGACCAGAAGCGAGGCCTGTGGTAAGATATTTTAATATCCTGTTCCACCCTCACCACAGATCAATGAACTCAGCAAGACAGACAATATTATCTTTTTTCTATAGAGAGAAACTGGGGCACAGAGTGGCCCAACTGTGGATGAAAGCTGAGGAAGCCAGAACAGCCAGGTGGCAGCCCCAGCCCTCCACATTCAAGCTTTGACAAATCAAACCACTGCTTTGAGCTTAGTCAACACAGACGAGTACCTATTAGGAGCTAGAAGTGGGAGATGCAAAAAAAAAAAAAAAAGGTAGTCCATTTCTGCCCTCAGAGAGCTTACCTTCTAGAGCAGGGGTGAGCAAGTTTTTTCGGTATGGGCCATTCAATATTTTAGGCTATGTGCAGCTGTGTTCCAATAAAACTTTACTTACAAAAGCAAACAGTGGGCGTGATTCAACCTGCAGCTGTGCTACACCTTATGAAGCCAGAGAAATATGTTAGAAATAAACAACTTTGAAGCTCAGAAGAAAGAGAGAGCAACCGGGTCTGGTCAGAGAGCGCTGAGACGACTTTGAGCAGGACAAGTGACTGAGCCTTTCTAGGTCTCTGTTAAAATGACAGAGTGGAACAGAAAGCTACCAACCAATGTCCCTGTCGTTCCCACACTGTGGTTTGGAGGCCACGCTGCCTTCCTGCCCAGAATCTTCCAACTGCACCAGCAATATGGCCTCTCCCAAGCTTCCTGATCCCTCCCCTCACCTCTCACATCAATTTTTGAATATCATTCAAAGAATAAAACTTGCGGAATGACTGGATTACAGACACTTATGTAAACACTACCACCGGTGTGCACTAAACCCAAACATAATTTTATTCTCTATCTTCCTAAAGGATTTCTCCCACCTTCACAGAATTTCTCTCCTGAAAAGAACCCACCTGCTTCCACAGCAGATACTCAATGTGCTTCTTGACCAAGTTCAAGAAGAACATGGAGCCAGGAAGAAAGCGAGGATGGCCGCGCACCTCACCTGCCCCCGCTGAGCTGGTGCCAGACGGGAAAACAGAAATAGAGCCACAGGGCCCAACAGCAACACCTCAAACGGTGCCAGCAGGCAGCGAGCGAGGCCCCGGCAAATAAACACACCCAGACAGCCTGTGCAGCACGGATGCGTCCAGGTTCCAGAGTGACTGCGCCCAAGACAGTCAGGGTCAGCTCCCGTCAAAGGCTTAGTCAGCCTCCTCTTCGGGGGACTCACACTCTCTTGGCCAACACAGCTCATGGTGCCCACAGCCACAGAGAGGCCAGAGGCCAACAGTGCAAAGGCTCAGATCACATGTGATGGCAACAAGATGGCTGCGCAATTCAAGCGCCCCCACTCCCCAACCTGTGTAAATCCGGCCTCATTCCCACCTGACCACCTCCACAAAGCCTTCCTGGCTTTTGCTAATTGGCAGTGATCTGCTTCTCCATGGAATAGCTAGAACAATGGTTCTCAAAGCGGGAATACTGAGCCAACAGCACCAGCAGCACCTGGGAACTTGGTAGAAATGCAAATTCTCGGCCTGCACTCCAGACCACATGACTTAGAAAGCACAGTGAGAGCCACGACCTGCATTCTAGCCAAGGCAGCAGGGAGGTTCTGCAGCACGGAGGAGATCAGGAACCACGGATCCCGAGTTTTGAGTCTACACCGCTAACGGTGACAACACTGGCTCTCCAGAGCCGTGCATTCCAGCGTGGCTGCGCGCCTCCCTGGGCTCCCGGTTCACAGAGTGCAAGTTCATTTCAGAGCCCGAATCTCGGGTGTCCGTCACGCCCCTGTTCACCTAACACCTGTGGAATTTAATAACCTGGAGCTCGCATACCACCATCAGGTCATACAATCACAGAATCTACGTGTTGTAAAGGGCGTCAGGGCACTTCCAGCCCAGCCCTCCACCAGTGCCCAGCTGCTCGGGGCTTCTCTCACATCAGGTCAGATGCCCTGCTAACATGGGGAGCTCTCTGCCTCATCCACACACTCGGCAAATATTGACTGAGCATGGGTGCCAGGCAGCCGGTAGGGGCTGGAGTACATCACAGAACCAGACAGATGAGGGCACTGCGAGGGAGCCGACAGTCCAGTTCAGGGAGAGAACCAGTACACAGTAAAAACACCAACGCATACAAATCATCAGAAAACATCAGACCAACCCAAATTGGGTGACATTCTACAAAAATAACTAAGCAGAGCTCTCCACAAATGTCAAAGTCACAAGATGAAACCATGTCACAGATTGCAGAAGACTCTGGACATGTGGCAGGTAAAGGCAGCATGGGGTTTGGAGTGGAGCCTGGGAAAGAAAAAGGACATGAGTGCAGTAACTGGTGACATTCAAAGGTCTGCATTTAGTGAACAGTATAGAACAATGTCAGATTCTTGGGTTTCAGTACACTCTATTCTATGCTGATACCGGACGTGAACGATTGTCACACGCTGGTGGAGTAGTGGTTGGGTCTGCTGCCTCTGACCAGCACAGTCCACATACATCCCAAGGAACCCCGTTCCAGTGCCAGGGCCGGAAAACAGCCAAGATGAACAACTAAAGAAAATAAATAAAATGTTTCTTCCGCCTCTCTCTTCCTGTCTGCCTGCCTAGTCATCTTTATTCCTGCCTGCACCTTGCCTTGCAAAAAAAAAAGAAAGAAAGGAAAAAAATCTTAAAAGTGATGTGAACAATAGAGGGAGCTGGGTGAGGGGTAGATGGGAATGCTGTACAACGTGACATTTTTCTGTATATTTTAGATATTGAATCCAGTTCAGAAAGATATGTCAAGATGGGGAAAGGGAGTGCAAGTCACCGGCTAGTAAGGAGTTCTTGCAGGCCTCATCTGAAAGGGCACACGAGAGCAAAACCTGGTGGCAGTAAAGGGACTAAGCGGGCAGGATGTGTGATGAAGGTGAGGTGAAAGCAGTCCTTCAGGACACCCACCCACAGGTTCTTTTGCTGTTCTATCTAGACAAAGCCCGACAGGACATTCTCATCCTGAAAGCGTGGCTGGGTGTCCCTCTGTCTTCTCGCTGGAGGGGAGCATTCCTGAGGCCACACCTGCTGAGGCTGCCTGGTGGCCAGCACCCCCCTGGAGAGGCCAAGAGTGCACAAGTGGTCTTGTCGAGGACCAAGATCGAGGTCAGAAGGGTGTGGCAGCACCCCTTGGCTCTGGGGCGGCCTTGCTTTCCACTTCCGCTCCTGCTCCCTTCTCTGCTGGACCCTGTCCCTGACTCTCAGCATCTGTGCTTCCCGCTGAGGACTGTTCATATTTGCTCAGAACAGCGCAACGCAGAGTGGGAGAGAGCAGACACACGTCAGAGCCGTAACTCACCTAATGACTAAGGATAAACGTCCCACCCAAGTGGCCAGCCTGGCCTCGTCAGAGCACACAGGACGTGTAACCCAAAAAGCAAAACAGCCCTCTGTGTTCAACTGAAAGTCTGAAGTCTCAGGTTCTGGGAACCTCAGACCAGTCTCTTCTCTCCAGATCATCAGTTTCACCACCTACAAAGCAATAAGGATGAATTAGTTAATCCCTAAGACTCTTTCCAGCACTAACATTCCAAGATCATTAAGTATCAAATGAAATTGCACATGGTAATTGCAGCTTTGAAGTACAATGTGGGGCAGTAATGGCAGCAGCGATGAGATCTGTGGTCTCCTACTCTAAATGAATCATCAGGATTGCAAACGACAGTTGTTCCTATTAATATAATGCCTTATATTATGGAGTGCTTTTCATTTACAAAGCGCTTTTATTCACATTATCTTGGGTGATCCTCATAAGAACCAGTGAGAGCAGTAGGGAAAATGTTGTTTCTCCTGCGCAGATGAGAAAGTCAAGTTCAGTGGCCATTCAATCAGGAATGACTTCTGACGCCTGGTCTTCCTTCTGTTGCTGGTTGCTTGATTGCTGGCGCTGCTATGTGACAATCCATGCAAGCACCTCCCACCTTTCTCTACAGTTCCTTCAGGACAATCATGTGATAGGAAACCAAGGAGGGAAAGCACCCAGCCTGCGTCCAGAGCTGCCTTGGCTTGCTCCCTCCAATGAGCTCTTGGAGCTGCGGTCCTTACCAGGAGGGAGGTGCTGGATTCCACGTTTTTTCCCCTACTGCTCAGAATAGAACAAATGAGTTGAGCTCCCCGTAGCATCAGGTGTTTAAAAATAATTAAAAGAAAATGGGATGAAGAGAAAATCTCAAATTAAATTCTAACGTCCCACGCAAATGATAAGGAACAATGACCAAAGTCAAGGGGAAAGAGAGCCCTGCTGGAGGCACCAATTTTACAGCAGCTCTGTCCTACCTGGGACACCTTGGCTAAGCTTTCCTACTGGTAGCAATATAGTCACCCTTTGCTATTTGGCTGCTTTTTACAAAAGGCAAAAACACCTTCCCCTCTTGCCACACCAAGGTAGAGGATGCACTCTGGCCAGCCTCTCATAAAATCCCCTGACCAAGCAGCCCCGCTGTCCCATGCACAGAGGTTGGCCTACGTGTGCCCAGAGTGGGTGACTGCTCTTACGTCATTTTAGAAAGATTCAGTCAGGTAAGAGCTTGGTCCCGAGTCTACTCACCCTGCCCCTTAAGTTTACACCTAAATGCCTCACCCTGCATGGGACATTTGCTTCCCTGATCCTAGCCTCCTCACCTCCAAATGGGGATTAGACACTTTTGTCTCACATCCCTCACAGAGCTGTCAAAGGATGGAGTGAGATCACACTTGAGAAGACACTTTGAAAACATACAAATCCCACACAGTGCTAGGAGATCCTGGCACACCAAGCACCAGCCAGGACTGACCACCTGGGGTACACACTGGCCCCCGACGCCAGAGTTCTGGCAAGAAACGGAGCTCCAACACAAGGCTCAGTACCGGCCAGAGACTGTGGGCAGAGCATCTGGTCCATGAACACCGCCCCGCCACACACACACACACACACACACACACACACACACACACACACACGCACGCACTCTCTCTCTCTCTCTCTCTCTCTCTCTCTCTCCTCTTCTCCCATTTCCTCCACCAACTGAAGACCGGAACCCAGTGGAGATGGAGACCACTGGGGACCTAGAAAGGGCAGAGCCACAGACAGAAGGAGCCTGGACCCTCAGCCAGACACGGGGGAGCTCCTGGTCAGAAGCAGCCGCGTCTGGGTTAATCGATGCCCCGGAGGCGCAGGCGCCCTTTGATGGTGGGAAGTACTGAAACAGCTGGGGTGCTGGCAGCAGCTGGAGCACCCAGACTAGCGCTGACCCGGTCAATGTGTTGCTTAGGAAACCCCCACAATAAGACTGTACATCCAAGCTAATGGAGAAAGACGTTTCATAGCAAATAGCCAAATTTCCTCCGCTTCCCTCAAACCAGTAAGGGGATACAAATGAGACCATGTGACAGGTGTCCACAGGCTGACAGACTCCAGGGCCCAACACTTGTCTGTTCGGTTTTACCTGTGTGAGGAACAGTACAACACAGCTGTCAAAATATGACAGAGATATAGTTTGCTGTTGAAACATACCTGCTTTTCTCCAATACCTGGATTTTCACTCCTGACAACAAAGAGTAGTTCAACCTCTGACTTGTCAGACAGGTTAGGTTATCTGATCACAGTGTCAAATATCTTCCTAATGTGGACAGACCATGCTGGAAGGGGCCAGATAGGGGACAAATAATCCACCAGGAAAATAAACAAGGGCAAAATATTTGAAAGTTTACCAACATAAGACAGAAATGGTTTTCAAACATGTGAAGAGGTGTTGACCCTTACCCATGGCAAGTGAATCCAAAACAAAATGGCAATGACTTATGACTTGTCCATGAGATTGGCAAATAACAAGAAGTGTGACAAGAGCCTGTGTTGCAGAGGGTTTGGGAAGAAGGGACTCTCTTGAACCACCTGTGGACGAGCCACGGGGCCTTCTCCAGAGGGAAGCCAAACTGGTAACATCTATCAACAGGGAGAAAGGCAAATCGAATCTACGGTTCTACTTCTAGAAATCTACCCAACAGATTATCTTCAGACATGTACACAAAGACTTGTGCACAAGATTACTCATTGTCTGAATTGCAACAGATGGGAAACAGCCCACAGGTCCCAGGGTATAAATCACACAAACACAGGCAGCCATTAAGCAGATGAGAGGTCTGCTTCCAAGTTTACGAGGTCCCGCTCTGGAAGGTAATGGCGGGGACCAGGGCTGAGCAAGCACAGACCCACCGCCAGTTTACCAGGATCCACACGCTCACAGACGGAACCCAGAGAGGAGCCTTGTCCTCAAGATGCTACCAGAACACGACTCAATATTTGACAAGGTGTGAATCTGTGTCCGTGTAGCTCCTCACTGCTGTGCTTATTTTAAGCATATGGAAAATTAGCCATAATGCAAACAACACAGCAACAGCTGTGTTTTCATCTTCTTGGCTCTCTTGACGTCACCACCATCAAATACAAGCTCAAAAAAAGAGCAAACGATATTGTTCCCCGCAGCACCCTTCAGAAGGCCACACACCTTCCCACCAGATGAAAGATTCCAGAGCCATCCTTTCTTGTAGGTGTGATTTCCCCTCTTTGCAGAGTAGCAATTTAGCAAGTTGGAGACAAAACCAGCCATCTGAGATTTAGGAACAATTCTATCACAAAAAAGCAGCCACAACGCTTCTGGAGAAAAAGCTAACAGTATCTATTAAAATTAAAGACATACTGCCCCTTGACCTAGAAATCCCACACTTCAACACAGAGAATAGAAGCACCAGAAATGGAAGGCAACATACGTTAAGATAATTATTACAGCATCTCTGTAGCGGGGAAAGAAACCATCTGAAAGTTCATTAAAGAGAATGGTTAAATGGTTACAGTACATGAATATCATACAGTTGTCCTAAAACATTAGATATCTCTCTATGGACATGGAACGGTGTTCAAGATGAATTAGCAAATAAGAAAAGTTGTCAGGAAAAAAATACATATTAAGATCCCCTTTTCATGACACAACCCCAAAGCCCTATACAATGCACACAACGGACTACTGTCTTCCCTCCTCCATGTCCTTCCCCTTCCCTCTGTGACTTCATTTCCTACCTCTTTTCCTGTCACATACTCTACTCCAGTTCACAGAGTGCATTACCCAGCACGACCCTGCCACAGGGCCTTTGCACTTACCCTCAGCCTCACTGCTGATCCCCAGAGATCTTGAAAGTCTGGTACAAATCGTGTGACTCTGGACATAATGATGTCACCCTTCTTCAGCTGCCAGAGTTCTCATGGTGAGGCCTCCCTTTTCAACACTAGGCTGACCTCTTTTGCCTCCATCCCAAATACTCACTAGTCCCTAAAATGCCACAGGCCTTCACCTATAGGAAGGGGACGTTGAGTCAAGAGAAAAAATTCACTGCCAGCCCATCTCCAATGCATGAAAAATCCATCCCAATTCTGTATGATAGGCTGATCTTATTCATTTATCAAGACAAACTCATCAACATTTTGACGCAAACACTTCACCATCCACCTTGGAGTATTCTGAGATTCATGTAACGTTATTCCAAAATGGAATGGGCTGCAAGACATTACTATGAAGCATGCACGCATACGCGGGCGCACACACACACGCACACACACACACACACACACACACACACTTGTTCAAGACAGCAGAGCCCAGGTATGAGTCAAGGGCACCCATCCTTATGCTCCCTCCCCTTACACCAATCTGCCTCCCACTACAGGGCATGAAACTGCTTGTTAAACTGCCTGTCACAGCAATAGTCACCTAATGGGCACTTAATAATTCCCGCTAGATTGTGAGGGTCATAGTTCCCACCCGCAGAGCAAAAGCAATTTTCTCAATGTGCACAACAAAGGAGACTTCACCCTGGCCCTTCCTGCACCGGCAGGTCTGACTGCATGGGCTCTTGGTCCGCCCTTCCAACCTTTTCCAAATATATTCAGAAACATGATCTCATGTGCGTTTCACATCTCTGAGAGGCAGGGAGTGGACAGCGAAGCTCACTGAGGCTCACAGGGGAAGGTTCTGCCCCAGGATCCACCGCTGGAGCAGCATGCTTGCATCCAGGGACCACCATCATCTCCATCCCAATCAAAGGTTCACAAATGAAAATAAAGGACAATCTCAAAAATGTCATAAAAAAGCAGAAATACAAGTTCAAGTCCAAATGTGATTAGCGTGTGATGTGCACTCAATGAATGTTTGGTGACATGATTCAGGAAGCATGATTTGACCAATCAAACAGACAATGCCATCAGAGGACAACATTCCAACCTTAGAACCTTTATACACTTGATCTTTATATTTTCTCTTTCATAACTGAGGAATCAGAATATTTATTGGTAGTTTATTTCCCCCAGCCCAGGATGAAGTAGCTTCTACATTTAGTTCCAACACAGGATTCAGCAGGACTTCAAAAGTCAGTCCAGTTCCAATGGTCTGTTTTCCCATCAGAGGCCATCACCTGGTGCCTCTTCTCAACAAGGGTCCTGGTAAACACTAAGGTCAACGGATTTGTCAGTAACTCAACCAGAAACCATTGAAGGCTCAAGTCAATTTCTTGTCCCTCAAGGATGTATCCAAGTTCAACCTGGTCATGGAATGTAGCAAATTATTTGCACCAAGATCCCAAGCAGGTAGCACAGACCATACTAATGTCTAATGTCTCACCAGCCCTTGTTATTTGTTTACAAGAAAATCCATGCCACCTAAGAAACTAATCTTGATTTCCTCACCAAAGCTACACTATCCAGAAGGACACAGCAAATGAAGCCATCCTTCATACATTTCACCATCCCAGCTGATGAAGTTTTCTGAATGTTGTCCAACTTGCAAGGCACATAAAACTAATCTTAACAGCAAAATGTGATGGTAGCCATCTCAGATCTCCTTCTCTGCTGGGCACTGGAACCTGGGCTGGTGGAGACAGAGGTACCCGTGTGATCCTCACTTTTCAGCTTCTGTGCTAGTATAGCGTGACACAGAGGTCAGAGAGGCCACATAGCATGTGACCCCATTTATATGAAATGGCCAGAATGGGCAAATTATGAAGACCAAAAGCAGCCCAGCAGCTACCTGAGTTGGGGGCTGGGAGGAGAATGAGGAGTGGCTGCTCAGAGGTAAAAGGTCTCTTCTGGGGTGACAAATGTTCTGGAATTAGATAATGGTAGGATTACACAACTCGATGATGATACTAAAACCCATTTTTAAGGGTCAATTTTATGGCATGTGAGTAGATAGTTCAATAAGGCTATAGGGGTTTTTAAAGTTTTCTTTTGATGATGAAGAGGGAAAATATGAGTGTACCTAGGTGAGGAGGTACTTCTGGTCACTCCCTCTTACCATCTGTCACACCTGCACTGGGTCCTCCTATCCTCAGTGCTCCTGGCAGTCCCCGGCACCCCCGACACGTCTCCTTTACTGGTCCAGCCCTCAGCAGGCAGGTGACCACTCTCATCCCTCCCAAGGACTCCAGGGTTCTAAGCAACCAAGGCTGGCTGGGAACCCTCTAAAAACACTGCCAGGAAACACCTCTGGGAATATTCATTCATCCAGTAGAGGAGCTGGCTGCTCTTCCCCGAGCCCAGGATGGAGAAGAGTATGAAGCCAGAGAGAAGGTCATCCTCCTCTCAGAGAAGCTGGGACTGGAAGGGAGACTACAGGCCTGGACAGTTGACAGTGTCCCTCCAAGAGGTGTCAATGAAAACCACAGTTTGGGGCTGGAGACACCACCAACTCAGGAGGAAAACAAATCAAGCATGAAAACTGCTAGAGGTTCCATTAGCAAGACAGAGCAAAAAACAGGATTCCCCTGTTGCCACAGAGCCCTGCACATAAAGCAACAGGCCCTGGTATCTGTGACGCCAGAGTTTCGAGGAGTCCCCACAGGGCCTTCTGGCCCTTCCTTTGATTTTCCTCGTCTCCTTTCTCTACTACATCAGCATGGATTTCTACAGCACAAGGCAGACAAGACTAAGTAGACTGTTCCTATGGACCAGGAGGCTGGGGTAGCCTTCCTTCTGACATCCCACTTCAAGGATGTGGTCTGGGACTTGAACCAAACATGTGGACAAGTGCTGTCTCTTCGAGACTTCGGGGTCCATGTATCTGTGCTGGGGGTTAGGCGGGGGACAGACCCACTGAAGTGATGGCACTCCTTGCCCCTAACACTTTGGGGTTCTGGACAGTGTTTAGGGGAAGGATTCAAAATAGGAGTCAGACTGAATTCACACCCCCTCGCATTTCACAGCAGAAAATGCCACCTCTCCCTCCTACCATGGCCCCACCCCAGCATGCCTGGTACTCAGGCAGAGGTGCCATCTCTTGGGAGGAACTCCTGGGGAGCAGTACAGCCTGGTGGGCAGGAGTGAGAACTTGTTGGGCTGCCTGGTCCCAGCCCCAGCTCTGTTCCTTTCTAGCAGTGTAACCTTGGACAAGCTCTGTCTCTAAAAAGCAGGTACTAATGTCTCCTCCCATACAGGGTTCATCAGAAGCTCTTACAACAGCGCCTGAAACACAAAAGGGAACAAGTGAAATCAGGTGTCACTGGGTCAGTGACACACTGACTGTGTCTCAAGGAAGCCCGGGCACTTGGAAGCTGGGTTTCTCGACTGCCCCGGTCTGCCCACATATGGCAGGACAATGACTTTCTCTGGTCCCTGGGAAGTGCATGTGGCAGTGCTCCTCCAGTCTCTCCAGGTGACAAAGGGTTGAGGGGGCAGGATTCAAACCAAGATGAGTCTGACCCTAACCTGTGCTTTTAACCACCCACATCAAATTGCCTCCCGTGAAGCCCACAGTGGGCACAGGAGAACCTTTCCCATCAAAGATAGCGAAGACTAGCGAAGTAAGAACTGAAAAACAACTGTAATAAAGTAAGTCTCTTCAAAAATACAGTTGGAAGACGTGACTTTTTTTTAAAGGAAAGACGCAGGCAGGAATGAAGGGGAAAAGAGCAGAGGTAGGCAGGCAAGAGGAGAAAGGATAAAGAAACACTTTATTTTATTTATTTATTATATTATTTATTCATCTTGGTTGCTCTCCCAAGCCCCGGAACGTGAACCCCGGATCCTTAGAATGTACATGGACTGTGCTTGACTGGAGGCGGCAGACCTAATCACTACTCCATCAGGGTGAGTTGGCATTTTCTAAGTTACAAATTCCCCTTTGCGGGTCCTTGAAGCATGGAAACCAGACTGCCATTCCCTTCCTAAAGACTAGCAAAGAGCTTTCATCAGAGACAGACAACCGGAAAACCAACATTCTTCTCCGAAGGTCTCAGTGTCACTGGAAACCCTAGGTCACGGCCTCACAACCTCGCCCTCCCAAGCCTTGTCCTTCACATGCAACTCAGGTGCCACCATATGTCACAAGAGGCTCTTGGAGATCTCAAAGCCCTGTCCCCAGCTGGGGTGTGGCTCCAAGAACACAGTGGCCCATAAAATAGCCTCAAAGCTAAACACAAAGGAACATCCATAAAAAACCCAGAGTTCTCAAGCAGACTCCCGTGATGGAGTAAAGAATCCAGCTGCTGGGATCCCCATAAACCACAGCAGGATGTCCCTCCCTCCACTGCCACTTGGGGACACGTAATCACAAGAGGTGCTTCACTGAGGGCCAGATGCCAGGGGCTGCATGGGATGCCCTCCTTGAAGGTGATCGAGCAGATTCTGCAGAGAAGAGGTGGCACTGTGCCTGCAGACAGATGGATTGTGATCAGCAGCCTTCGTCTCTCTTAAGCCTCAAAGTGTCCTAGCAGATTGGGCATGACTCCCATCCACCGATGGGGAAACCGAGGCCCCGAGGAGTTACACAACCAGGAAGTGACTGCTCTGCTCTGGACATGAAGCCAGGTCTATCTCTCTCCAAACAGGGACTTTGCCCCACTTCTCATTTGCTCTGGAGAGGCTGGGTAACAGGACAATAGGCTAGGAGGGACCTGGAGGCATCTCAGTACTCTGTGTGCCCACCTGACACAGGACATGGAGGAGCCTCTCATCTGCTGGGATAGTCCCCCGTGGTGGTGTCCCAGGAGAGCAAGCCCCCAACAGCTGCCTCACACCCTGTGGCTGGGGGACAGGAAGGGAGGTACAGAGAGGAGCATCTCCTAGTTCTCTTTCTGGAAAGTGTTTCCATGTCCCAGAGCAGGCTTGGCAGGCCTCGGGCCTTCCACACGTGGTGATGATAACAAAGCAGCTCACAATCACATGCACTCAGTGCAGCAGCACATAAGGAGTAAAGTGCCCATTTTACAGAAAACTGAGATTTAAGAAGGGTGAGAAATTCATTCAAGGTCAAATAGCTAAAAATGGCAGAGCTGGAAAGGAGTCTACATTCCTCACCACACCACCTGACGTTTCAGGGACACACCCAAAGACACGATCACTCGGCCATGATGGCTCCAGTCACACCATAATGGCTGTGGTTGGGGCACTCCCTCAGGCTCCATCCGCTGTCCACCCTTTACTCAGACCCTCTGACTTCCCTGGTTCCCTGTCCTGGTCCTTTCACAGGGGAAGCTGTTGAAAAGGCACACCCTCGTGGCTCAGGTGTTAAGTCCGTGCCTGCACTCAGTCTGCACACAGTCCAAGAACCTGAGTTTGTGTCCCAGGACCAGGAGAACAACTAAAATGAGCAACTAAATAAACAGAATGCGTCTTCCCCTTCTGTCTTCCCTCCTGCCTGCTGTCTGCCTTCATTCCTGCCTTGCACTTCAAAAAAAAAAGGCTGCTGAAAGGCCAGGATGGCTCTAAGCTTAGGGTCAGTGAGCCCTCCCCTTTGTTCCACTCCCACTTGTGTGGAAGGAGGGGATGAGACAATCAGGTACAGACAGTGACCCAGGATCAGAGCAGCAAGCCAGAGGGCTTCGAAAAGCAGTCATCCCTCCAGTCAAGAAAGACAGGTTTGCATCTGGCAGTTCCCTTCTTTCTAAGCCCTTTCTGGGGCCCCGGATGGAGGGGAGTGGAGCAGGCAGTCTGCCACCTTCGCAAGGTCTCCCTGGAGCCGCCCCCACATCCCGGAGAAGGCAGAGTTGGGGGTTTACTGTGTGCGGCCAGCATACACTGGCGAGGAGCAGTGTGGCTCAGCTGCAGGCAAATCTCTCGCTCTTCTAGACCTCCGCTGCCCTACCTGTAAATGCAAGTAATAGATGTGCCAAGACCCCAAGGGTGCCGTGAAGATGAAGTGCAGTTATCCATCTGTAGGGGATTGGGGGTTGACTGATTTCCAAATGTCCATCTAGCCCCTTCCTTGAAGATCCCATTTTCCATTTGGGGATCCCTAAGGTTCTGAGGACACTGATCATCCTCCCTGGCCTCAGCCAGTCCAGTTAGAGTGATCCTCGGGATCTGCACAAGCAATGCTTGAGCCACAGTGCTTTCTTTCCTGATAGACATGAACAGAACAGCACATGCCCTCCGGAGCTGTGGCTGCCCCCTGGGAACCCAGAGGTAAACTAGCCTCAGGATGAGGCCAACTGTAAGGAAACCAGGCTGGAGAAACAGAAAGAAACTGGGACCTCAGAGACATTGCTGAGCCACTAGATCAAGCCTCACCTGAAGTTATCCACCTTTCCAATTACATGAGCCAACAAAGTTCCTTTAATGTGCAATCAAATTTAGCTTCTGCTACTTGCGATCTAAAGCCTCCTAACACATCCAGCTAGGTCACGGCCTTCATCCAGCGCCTGCCCCTAGCTAGCTCTCAGCAAGTATGAGTTATTAGACTGGTTTTAAACTTCTGCTAGTCTCATCACCTGGGTTAAAAAAATCTAATCTAGAAGGCAAGATCAAGGCTGGACCCACAAAACAGTAATTGATGTATATGCCTAGTTACATGATTTGAGTAATTCAACATTCAAAGCTAAAAAGGCTCAAGGAAGAAAGAGATGGTAGTCCTTCTGTCCTTTCGGCTGACTTTCTGAATTCTTCTAACTCCCTGTGTTCCCATACATGAGGCTACGCAGACCTAAATCCACCCCCGCCAATAATGGATGGAGGAAAACAGCTCACCAGAGCCTGACACCAGGCCTCACTCACACAAACCCCAAAGGTAACAGACACATCCCGTGTACGTGGCCAGACACCCAGACACATTTGTTCCAGGTCACGCACACAAAGCCGGCTAGACAGCTCAAGGAGTCCAGTCAATTTCTCTTCTCTCCTCTTTTCCCTCCCAATGCAGTAGGAATGTGGTGCAAGAAACAATTATTCTTCAGAATCCAGGGCCAGGTGGAGAGCCTCAAATCCAGAGAAAACAAAATGTAAATGATGCAGAAAGAGATCAAGATACATGAATATTCATGTTTCTCTCTTATGATGAAAACCAGCTTTGTGGAGGGTTCACTGAGCTCCATTTCCTTTGAATTCCTCAGAGCACTGACGGGCATCTCATCATTCTGTCTGAACACAGCACGTGAGGAAGGGTTCCTGATTCCAAGAGGCAGCGATCACACGGGTGTATATGAGTAAAACTTCACCAGTCTGCACATTGAAGATCTGTGCACACCCTCTATCAACTCAGCCCTCCCTTTAAAACATGAAAGTCAAAAGATTGGCATGTTTCAAATGGGACATTCTCAGGGGAGCCTTCCTCTCTTCACCACTGAGAGTGGGTCCCCACCTCCCCGCTCGCCTCGCACACACCCCAAAACAAAATGATGAAAGTGGAGAACCCTCTTAGGGCCCTTTGCTCCCAGGAAGACAAAGCTGATTTATTTCTAGATCCTCTCTGCACTGTTCAGATGCAAACAATAGGTGCTCAATACCTGTTTGTTGCAGGAATAAATGACAAGCAGCCTGAATTCTTGCCCACATACAACAGGGCTGTAAACTCTCCAGATCTGTGTCTTCCACCTCCTGGGAAGTCTGTGTTATGCAAGCGACGTTACTTAACCTGAGTCTCAGCTCCTGAGTGCCACCTGCCATAGGGGTTGCTGTGAGAATTTTCCCAGCTAAGTGGCCATTCAGAATGTGACACAAAGTAAACTCTCTCCTGGTAAATGGCAGCTCCCTGCTCTGACCTTCCCAGCTTGGTCCAGGGTGGTGAAGGATCTGAAACCTTGCAGGAGCCCAGGAAACTGGTTGACCAGGACTGACCAGTCCTCCCTGGGTGCTCTGTTGATCTCTCCAGCACGCTCCGTGTGTGGTTTAAGAACTCAAAGACGTCTGGCCCCTAAACAAAGCTTTGGTCTAAATTCAGACTTGTTGGGGTAACCATCCAGCAGGAAGGCCATGGAGGAGGCATTTGGGCCAACTGAATTTGGCGGTCAAAGGGCCTCCTCAGAGGAGATGGTCCAGGCCGCAGACGGCTCACAGAGTGCGCACTGAGGGGTTAATTAGCAGTAAACAGATGCCGCCATTCACCTTTGTGCTGTTATTTCCCCGTGTGCAGCAGAGACTATAATCGTCTGTTCTCTACCAGGATGTTTATGTTTGAGCTAAAATTGCATCCTTCATTCAATTTGCAGCAGTTGGGTTCAGTGAGGTGCAAGGAGGAACTTGGCTCCCCTCACCATGGCTGGGGCTGGCCTGACAGAGGCCCTCTTCACAGGGAGAATGAAAGGAGGAGATGGGTGGGGAGGGGATAAGGAGCAAAGGAATCTGTCACATTATCAAACACAGGGGAAGACGGCTAGCGGGAAGTTGTGATCCAACACACTTGCGAGCATACAAAATACCCTTTCTTCTGGGAAGCTGGACATGAGACACTGCAGGAGCCCTGGGCCAAGCCACTGGCAAATGAGTGGGGAGAGGCTATCTTTGCGGGCATCCACACCCCACCACTGCCCAGGAATGGGCGGGCATCGGGTACCCTCAGAGTCCAGGTCCTGGGGCCTGAAACACTCAGCCTCGGCTTGCAGAAATAATTCACTACCCTCAGTGCGCAGGAAGCCACAGACAAGAAAGAGACTCAGTGCCCCAAACATAAGCTGCCCCAGTGTGGAGTACCAGTCAGTTCATGGGCAAAGTTTATTGAATGCCCATCTGCTCATTCACGAGTCCAGCATCTACCACATGCCCACTGTGGGTTGTGCTAGGAGCCTGGCTCCAGGGATACAGAGATAATGAAACCCACAAGCCGGAGAGTGCCAAATCTCGAAGGATCCAGAATTAGGAGCTTACCATCTAGCCAGAGATGAGCGTGTGAAACAAGAAGGAATTCCTGGGGGCTCATCTCCAGCTTCCCCCTCCAACACAGCGCTCTGCATAGAGTGGGCCCCAGCGATGCACCTGAATGTGTCTACTCCTCCTAAGTAACATTATTCTACCTGGATCTATAATAAAAGTGGTGGCCACTATCTGCTGAGCATTTCTCAAGATGCCAGGGAGAACTTTCTCTGTGACCTTTATCCTACAGGCAAGGGAACCGAGGGCTTGGGACAGCTTACAAAAGACCACACAGCCTGTTGGAGGGGAAGACAAGGTTAAGTCCAGGTCCATGTGCCCCGAATCCCATACCCTTCCCACCTCCTGCACGTGCAGAGGGAGGCACTTCCAGGTCAGGCCCTCACCCAGCCCCGGCTCCACTGGGGGCTGCCCCACGGAGGTACCACACGGGGTGGCCCAGGAGCCACTGCATCGCCCAGCCCAGTGTAGGACGAGCTGCAGATGAGCAAACTGCTTGCTGAGCTGAGTGACAGTAGCAAGATAACCCTGAGCTAGGAGTGGGTAGGAGGTGGCAATGAAAGACGCTCTAGAAGTCTTCCTGGAGGAGCTCAGCATACAGAAGGATGCCATGCGCTTCAGAACGCAAAATCCCCAGGTGGCATGTAAACCTTACAACAGGCACCCGGCCTGCCTCAGTACATCGTAGTGGAATATAGTCCTAAACTGGGGAGTGTCCAGAAAGAAAGAAGCCATGCAGGTAGGGTGGCTAAGGTCCAATAGGGACCTTCTTAGCCCTGATAGGCCAGAAGATCCTCTGAGCCTTTCCCTGTTACCAGGTTCCTGCGGGCATTAGGATGGGAAGGCTGCCCAGGACAGCAGACAGATGGGCCCACCAGGCTCAAAAGCCTCTTCACAGACCTCAGCCTTCTGGGAGCATTGCCTTCCGGGCTCTCTAGCACTTTCCATCCCTGCTGTCTCCTCTGCTATTGTTTCCATCTGCCTCAGGTTCGGCAAGGCAAGTGGTACCAGAAAGAACATTTAGGAGCAAAACTCATTTTTTTTACAAAAATGCAAGGGGCTGTGGTGTCACAAGGGGTCCTCAGCACTACCTCATTCAATCCTCATTTCAAAGATGGGCAAACAGCCGGAATAAATCCTTGTAAAGTGAGGTCTCTCATATTCCAAAATTCTTTCTCTCCCCTCCGGTGTCCTCCTGACCTCCTCCTGCCTACAGTGGGAAACGGAGGGGTGCGTGTGAGGGTAGGGGAGAGGGAATATTTCTGACCCTATTTCTTTTCCACCCTGAACTCCGTCTCCCTGTGGAGTGTCCCACAGAAAAGTCGCCACCTCACTGTTGGCCCATCTTGGACTCACAGCTTTTCCCAGGACCATGCTCCCTCCAGTGGCCTCCTCCTCATCTCAGTGGAGAAACCTGCCATGGTTACTGATGGAGGAGAGGGGACTAAAATAACAGCAACCTCATCACAATAGGAGCATCTGTTGAGTCTCTACAGGTGCTAAGTGCTCATGGTGGTCCTCTCTTAACACAAAGAAAAACCCTATGCGGCAGATATTTTTAGTTCACCTTTCAACAATGAAAAAAGTGAGCTTGATGAGGTTATTTATGTAAATTGTCCCAAACCACAGAGCTAGTGCAAAGTAGACCAGGGATTCAGGCCCACCTCCATTCAAGTCCAAGGCCAACTTATAAAATTCACACATCTGAATTTAAGAGACCAAAGTTAACATTTAAAAGGAGTGCTGCCTCTCTGTGGTGGTGGTGAGGTGGGGGTGGAGAGAATTTAATGGTGCCAAAACTCAAAACATTTCCGGAAATTTCTTTGGAAATCCCCTACAGAGATCATTTGCATGCCACCTAGAATCTTCAGACTCAATGCTTCAGGATTATATATTAGAGAACCAGAAATTCCTCTGTTACTCATTACACTCGTCTGCAAACTACTAACCAAACTGACTTTTAGCTGCAGAGCTACATCACCCCAGCAACATTTCAGAGTCTGTATCTATGCTATCAAGGAGGATCCCTCCACTTTCCAGTAAGCATGAGACCATTCACTCTTTCAGTCCTGCATTTATCTGAAAGCATTTTGTGATGCTGGACACTGTTATAGGTTACGACGGAAACAGCTGAACTTAAGACGGTCCTGTTCTCTTACAGACGTCAACAGGGGGCGGTATTTCAGGGAAGTTTTACAGACGATCTCAGGAGCCCCCAAGCACAGTGCACAGGCAGCACACATTTCCAGACTTCAGAAGTGATCTTCCCCATGCGGGGCAGGCAAGCTGTTCCTCCCCCGGAAGCTGTCAGACAAGAACAGAGAGTTATGGATAGATGACCAGTAGAAGGCTGTTGTCATGGTCCATGTTAGGACACAAAGGTGACCAAAGTGAAATAGAATACTTCTACAGCACTTGTTACGTATCAGGGTCTCTCTAAGCAATGAGCACATGTCCTCCTCCCACCAACCCCCTATTATTAGCCCCACATTCCAGATGCATAAACTGAGTATAGAGGTTAAGGAACCTGCTGACCGTCAGAAAATCAGCAAGTAGCAGAACTATGATTTGAGCCCAAGGAGTCTCACTCCAGAGGGCATGCTCTCTATAGCCACACTGAACTAAGTGGAATGTGAGATGATGCTCATGTGGACATGAATGTTACAGTCTGCTGGGTTTTAGAAAAGCAGTCACAGTACTCATGCCTGACCCCCTGCTGTCTCAGCAGTGAACCCTTGAACTCGCTGTGCTAAAACAGGAAATCTGAACGGGGTGGAATGGGCTAAAGCAAAGTGACATTTCCAAGGGACAGGCACTTCACCATGGGGAGGAAGATGAGGGACTTGGGGACCAGCCTCACCATCCTTTCCCCTTATGCCTCTGACGGCCCAGAAGAAGAATCCAAGTAGGAGAGAGGCAAGGCACAGAAAATGCTTTCAAATCCTAGGGACAAGGGTAGGCAAGCTCTGCCAATTCCCCACCCCTTACCGTGGTGGGCAGCAAGGGGCAATGCCATCTGAGATGGCCAGGACAACCTCGTCTCTTTGGAACATGGAGAGGGGAAGCCATTAAGTCCCTGGTCCCTTCGTTCCTGGCGGGGCGGGGCGGGGCTTCAGAAGCAGAGCAGTTTATAAGCTGAAGGCAGAGACAGGAAGTACAAGAGTTGAGGGAAATTCAGAGTGGCATAGAATATGGTTAGGCATGAATGTCTGGAGCCAGCAAGCCCTGGGTTCAAATGGAGCCTGCCAGTTATTAACTGACTCCCTTAGGCAAGTGCCGTCACCAATGCAAGTCTCATTATCTGTATATCTGTAAAATGGAGGGAATGATAAAAACACCTTCACTGTAGGCTTACAGAGAGGATTATGTAAGACAAAATATGTAGAGTCCTTAACCATGTGTGACACCTAGCAGTACGCAGTAAATCTAGTGTCATTACTGTGTCATGGTCATCAGTAATTACAGCAGAAGGCAATGCCATATAAACTATGGACAGCAAAAGCCCTCATGCCAGTTTTCCCAAGGCAAGAGACGCTAAAGCCCCTTCTTTGGTCGGGGTATCCAAGTCCACTTCGTACTCCTCCTGGGGGCACTCGTACATTGTCCAGGATCCCTTGCAGTTAAGCACCATGTGACTGGAGTTCTGGCCAATGGGTCAAGTGGGCAGAAGTGACATGTATGACTTCTAGGACGACTCCCACAAAAACCACCCCTCGATACCCTTACTTCTCATTCTCCATTTGTCAGATGAATGCACAGGATTCAGCTGAGGCCTCCAGGGTCCCCTAGAAGATGGCAGGTCCACAGATGTATGGAACCAAGGTCCCTGCAAGATGGCCTGGAACCAGTCCCCACTGCCTCCACCGCACAAACACACACGCCCCAATGGCTCTTTATGTAAGTAGTACCTACGCATTAAATCACTGAGATGCTGGGTTTGCCTATTACAGCAGTTGGCCAAGCCTGACTAACACACATAGTTAATCAAGCCTCAAGATGGACTTGCAGGCCCGTTGTTTGCCTGCTTCCATCCCAACACATGCACTATAGAGTCTGGATCCCATAATATGGTCCAAGCGAGAAATGAGTAGCTGAACTGGTTAGGTGTGAAAAGCATGAGGAAGCACTGGCGACTGGAGAGAAGCAGTGGAAGCCCCACGGGCAAGGAAGAAAAGCGATGATGGCTCAGAAGCACTGCTCACCTGTGCTCAGGCACTACAGGGCACTGCAGTGGAAAGAGCACCATCTGAGGCCAAGCAAACCCAAATCCATATCTGCCTGTAACTGACCTCGGAAAGTGAGTGAGCTTTTGTTTCCACATCTGCAAAATGTGGCTAACGACACCTGTTCAGATGTTGTGACGTGCGATCTGGAAATTGCTCACTGTGGTTGTATTTACAGTAAAATGCTACAAACGGGCTTTTTCCCCTAGAAATCTAGTTGTTAGACATTCATTAACATATCGCTGCATAAATAAGAGTCCACTAAGCGAAACAGACAAGGACAAGAAAAGAGAATGCTAGGCAGAGGGGATGGAATAGAATATGTGAAAAGTCTAGAAACACAAAAACTCATAAAGTTCAACGACATGAAGGAAATCCTCAGTGGCTGGGTGCAGGGAGTTGGGGAAGAAAGACCAAGAGGAATCTAGAGAGAAGGCATGACTGGATCTTGTGGAAAGATCACCCTAAACAGTAACTTATTTTAATTATCTGTGGCTGCATATCGAATCCCCTCAAAATAGTATATCTTTGAATTGTGTACAGATCGCCAAATTCCAACATGTATTGGGGGTCGGGGGGTGGCAGTATCCATATACAGATACCAACAAGGTGCATGAGCATTCAACTCAGTTGCAGGGTCCACACAGAGACAGCAGCAGATGCCACAAGTCTGCCCAAGACCACCCTGCATTTCGCAGGCCAGGTTCAAGCTAGGCTGTTACCTGTGCTTCTGACCAACCGGCTATGCGAATTCCTGGGACTCCGTCCTCGGGTGTGACTGATTTCCTGGCACGCAGCTCTGAATTCTGAATTCACCAGCTTATTATAAAAGGCTATCACTCACAAACCTCCAGTGTAAAGGATGCGCAGGGAAAGGTGTGTGGGAGGTACCACGAGGCCGTCGTAGTCTCTCAGGTGCGCTGCGTTCCCAGCACCTCCATGTGTGCACCAACCCAGAAGCTCTACAACTCACCTTTTGGAGTTTACGGAAGGTACATTGCACAGTATAATTGGTTAACTCACGGATCACTGACGTCACCTCTAGGCCCACACCTCTCCCTGGAGGTCAGGGAGGACTGAAATTTCCAACCCTCTAATGACAAGGTTGTTTCTCCTAGAAACTAATCCCCAACCTTGGGTGGGCTGCAAAAGCTAACTCAGTCATTTAACAAAAGACACCTTCATCATTCTCAAGACTTAGGCCATTCCAAAGGTTTTGAGCATTGTGAGGCAGGATCTATAAATGAAAACCAAATATATGTGAGAAAATATATATATTTTTTATAAATCACAATACCACAGATTTAAAACAAATGTTTTATTTTGTTCATAATTTTTAAGTCAGGAATCCAGGAAGGGATGAGCAGGCTGGTTCAGCTCTGATTTCTATCAGCTGAGGCTGAAGGAGTCACTTCCCAGATGGCATCTTCCTGCCATGACTGGGGCCTGAATGCTCATTAGAGAGTCTCCCTCCTCTCGCCTTACGTAGCAGCTCATCCTCCAGGGCCTCTTCCTGTGACTGGACTCCTCACAGCACCCTGGTGGTGTCAGGATAATGGACTTCTTACATGTGGTGACTGGCGTACCAAAACCAGTGTTCCAAGAAACCAAGAAGGAAACTGTAACGGCTCTTCTGAAGTAGTCTTACAAGTCACAGTGTCATTTCCACCACATGCTATTGGCTACAAGCAAGTCACAAAGTCAGCCCTGATTCAAAGGGGAGGACTAACTATGAGCATCAATAGCAGCAGTCGCGGTTCTTCCTGGCCTTCTTGAAAGACCAGTTACCACATTGTTACTGATGGGTCAGTGCTCACTGCCAGGCCCAGGAGATCAGAAAAGGAAAACTGCCAGCTCTGTCCACAAAGAGCATGAGATGAGCGGCCCACATGGCATGGCCCACATGACATGTCTAACAGAGTGGGGAGTATCAGAGGAAACAGCAGGACTTGACTCATGTGAGTGAAGGCGGCTTCCCAGAAAGTGTCCTTCCCAGCAAGCAAGCGCAGCCTTGAAGTACAGGGTTGGAAAGGAAGGAGTGAGCCATCCCTGAGGTAACACCCAAACTTCTACCACATCTAAGCCACCCACAAACCAAGTCAGGCCGTCTCCACACTTCGTAGTAAAAGACATGTCGCTCAAGCCTGGGTACTCTGCAGTGGTCAGGCATCTCCAGAGTAAATCAGCTCCTGACTTCGCCAGCTGGTCACCAGGCCCACGAGCCTGCCCAAAGCACCAGGGCTGAGAAAGGGGCGGTAAGCCGTGGAGCTGTTTACTCTGGCTGGACCTCCTCACCCAGAATCAGCAGGCATCATGACAGGCAGAAAGGCCAGTTAAGCGACCACTCTCATAGCACCTGCCAGGCCCAGAGACCCAGCCTGGCCTCTGGGCCCAGTAATGACACAGCCATGGCCTACAAGGCCGGCATGGACTCCAACTGGCATTTTGTACATAGGTATGGCCTGCTCTGCTGACAAACACCTGGGGACAGCAGGGCCGTGGGAGGAAGCTAAAAACAGCACAGCTGCTAACAGAGAAGTCTTTTCTGAATCCTTGGGGTCTTGTTATTCCTTATCCACAGGCTTTAGGGACTTACAGGGGCTAGCAGCGCCCAAAGCACTTGCTCTTCTCAAAGGCTCGTGGTAAGAACAAGACACCTCCTGTGTCATGTCAGGAGCTGTAGGTGGTCAGATGTCATGGAAATAGGTTGTCATGGACGCTTAGTAGCGATGGGAAGGCCGGTTCACCTTCGCACCCCTACATCCCCAATGGGCTCTCTCTGGCCACTCCCTCTGACGAACTCTCAGTGTTCTCCACCTTTTCTGAAAATTGCGTTGTTGAGGTTTCTCTTACTAGTTTTGCCATTAAGAATGACGGGCCCTGCACTGTGTTCTCGTGTCGCAAGTAAGTGCATCGTACCAAGCCAGCCAGAAGTCTAAAAGCACCAATTCCATGGCCCGTGCGCAGCACAGCTCCAGGGGCACCACTCTTGACCACGACGTCAGGATGGCAGCCCTGGACTCCTGCAATGTGGCTACTAGCATTGCCAGGAAGGAACGAACGTCTCACACCACCTAGCATCCCTGGGAAAAGGACAGCCATGCTAATAAACATTCTTTGGACTGACCAATTTGTCTCCTGTTTCCAAATATTCCATGCATGGGGTTTGGCAGACACGAGGCCACAAAGCCCAATGGCCTAAAAAGAAATCCATACTGAGATACAATCATGTGCTCCACGGTGGAGGTGGAGGGGGCAAGAAATCGATCTTTCTAAAGCAAAGGGAGATTCAAAACCACTGAATGAGTTACCACTAACGTCTTCTGAGTGTGAAGATTAAATTCAGTCCCTCCTACATCCAAAACGCTCTTTATTTATAACAGATCAGGGAATTCAGATCTATTTCTCTGCTTTTCATAGAACTCCCATTCTTTTAATAACGCAGCCTCAGAGTCTGAGATATGAGCCAAGAACATATGGAAATAATAAGGCATCGTGCCATACCAGGATCCTTAACTGAGGTCCACAGTTTAATGATAAGACTTTGCTGGTGAGTGTCAACCTTTCCCACTCCTCCATGTTCTCCCACATATACATATATACAGGCATGCAAATGTGTGCACACACACACTTTTTCAAAAGCGTGCTTGAATTCTGCATCTTACGCCTAACATCTTCTGTGTATGTGTTAATATTTGAAATAGTGTTTTCATCCACAACTTCAAGGAAGATTAATATTCAGAAAAATGTTCCTATATTTACTCTGTGCCTCCACATACCCCGCTCCCCAGCAGAGATGTGTATGTGTCAGAGGTCATGAAGTACAATTATGTATTAACTGATGTGAATCTCATACCAGCCCTAGAGTTGGGCAGTGAGCAATCCACCCAGCTGCACACAGTATACCTGGCTCTCAGGAAGGAAAAGGTGATGATCCCATTTTCTAACAAGCAAAACCAAAACTCAGGGAGATTAAAAGGATTAGATAGCCTTTAAGGTTTATTTCTATCCTGATATTACAGAAGTCTTCATACTTATCTGAGGGATCTCACAGTTCATCTAGGGGTGGTGCAGGAGTCTCACGCCAAGTCCTCTGCGTCCTCATGGTGCCCCTCACTCTAAGGCAGGGGTGAGCTAGGCAGACCCATCACTGCAGGAGACATAACTGTAGATGTATAGAACAGGGCTGAGAGACATGGCTCCACTGCTGGCCTGGCTGGATTTAAACCTGGCTCTGCCCCCTCATTAGTATGTAACCCTCTGCCAGTTACTCACCCTCTCCAGGCCTCAGTTTCCTAATCTGCAAAATGACAACAATAATACCACCTACCTACCTGTGTTGTTTTAAGGATCAAATAAAATAATATATATAAAGAGCTTAGAAACTACCAGACACATAGTAAAGCACTCGTAGGATTGCTATGCAAAAAAAAAAAATCATGTTCAGTCTCTATGCCTCAGTCTTCTGATCTGTAAAATGGGGGTTAAAAAGTATTTACTCCATAGGATTGTTTTGAGAATTAAGCAATACTTAAACAGAAAGAGTTTAAAACTGTGTTTAATGCATAGTAACTACTCAAAAAAGTTTATTCGTTTTTTTTTTTTTTTCTAAGAAGCCAGGTGCTCCAGTTCACATAGAAAAACTTACCAAAACAAAAGCACAGGAAGTATGAAGATCAATGCAAATTTGAGAAGGGAAAAAAGTCTAAAACAGAATGTTGGAGAATCAACGTCTGTTTTTTTAAAACAGGTGACAGACAGATACAATAGAGAGTGCAGACCTGGATATTAGCTCCTTTTCTCTGAGGTCATGAAGGATGGAAGAGCAGGTGAGCAGGTACTGTGAGGGAAGGGAAAATGGAAATGTCTCACTTGCTGGTCTGTCTTTTCACCATTAAAGGCATCGTAAAGCCCTGCCTAGCATTTAAACAGCATCATCCCTGGAGATGGCTGTTTCAGTTTCATTACAATCTGTGTTCATAGCGGACAAATGGAAACCTTCATGATTTTATTAGTTTCCATGCAACTCAGGAGAGATCTGCATGATAACATTTCAGCTCCTGACTTAAAGAAGGGACCAATTAAAAATACAGTGCTTGCATTACCTGTCACTGGAAAATGAAAAGGTTCCCAGAGTTTTAAAAAGCTCTGTCAGAGCTGGTTCATGGCCATAAATCAACTCTTCAGTCGCACCGATGCAATAACTACTTTCTACATTTTCAGCTTATTTTGCAAGAAATACTTTCACCCCCAATATGAATTAAACTCCAAAGGAGGAAAATCTGAGGACATATTTTTGTCTGGGTTACATCAAATCCTACGCTATCACCTCTTCATTCAAGAATACCCCAAAGCTACCCGGCGCTCTGCGGGCACGTGAAGTGTGAGTGCGCTGTATCTGTGACGAGTGAAAATCTAACACATGGCCCTGATAGCATCATCTGATGTTGTGCAACCCGAGGGACTCAGTGAGTTCTGGTGCACTGGCTGCTCGTCATTTTGGAGGGAACTTTCCTGCAGGCATCATTGAGAGTGCAGAGACAGACCATTCTTGCACACTCTCCTTTGCCTCCCTGATTTCCACAGCTGCAATGTTCCAGGCAACAGAGTGAGATGAACGTTCTACTCTGGGGTTGCCTTCTTGGGTGGATTAAGGAAAAGCATCCAAGCAAGATGATTTACAAGACCTCCTCTTGAATCGGATGTTCTCTCTGTGGCTGACCTCAGCAAAGCCACCCTCTCACAGCACACTATTTCTGGTCTACCATCTAAGACCTTTCCATTTTGCCTCCACACCAAAAGCGAAAATTAAAACCTCAACAGTGTGTGGCTACATCAGAAGTAATAGCAGAGTCACCAAAACCAACTTCTGAGACTTTTTCTTTTTAACGACAACTTCGATGGGATTTCCAATGAGGCCTGTGTCAACAGATTGTAATTCTTAAATATGCCACCTCATCAAAGTCAAGAGTGAAGTTTCGGGGACAAATCAATCAAATTTCACTCCAGTGATTTATAGAACTGCTTCCCAGGCCAGTGCCTTGAATATTTAGTCTTAGGTTCTTTAGCAGGTAAAAATGATGATTTTGAAATCTGATCGAAGAAATGACTGTGTATTGAAATTTCTGAACCAGAGAGCATGTTAATATACAAAACTGGGGACCAGAGACAATGACTTGCATAAGATACCATAACTTCCCGTGTGTCAAAATAAAATTCAGGAGTCCTTTAACTTTCAGAATAGACATCATTAAACATGACCATGTGGGCAGAAAGAGGGTTCTACTTTTAGTGAGAGTACCATACCACCTAAATCCAGCAAGCATCCTGGGTACTTCTCACGGGTCTGCCATTTTCTACAATGAACATAAAGTGTACTTACAATCAAGTACAAGCCTCCCTCTGCAGCTCAGGCAGCTGAGGCACAGACTATGAAAGCTCTGGTCCTAGGTTCAAGAGCTGGGGCTAAGGGTTGCAAAATTTGAAAAACAAACAAAACCAAGATTAAGTACAGAAGTGTAAAATGCTGCAGTTGAAAACAGAAATCTTATGGGGAAAATTGGGTAACACATGAATCCACAGAGGAAGATGGTTAGCTGCCCCATCCACAAACATGAGCCTCAGGGTAAGGGCTGTCAGGAAAGAAAACATCCCTGCAGACAGTAGTGATCATCTCCAAGAGGTGGGATTCAGAAGAGTTCTCTTTTCCCTTTGAAAAGAATTTAATTTTGGTAAAAGGAACAGACAATTCACCACCTTCACCATTTTTAAGTAGATAGTTCAATAGCATTAAGTGCGAAACTCCATTGCTGTGCAGAACTTTTGCAACTTGCAGAATGGAAACTCTGCACTTAAATAACTCTCCACGCCCACCCCCTCCCAGTCGGCCCACCGCTCCACTTCAGTCTCTGTGAACATGACTACTCTACGCACCTCAGATCAGCACAAAACACAGTACTCGCCCTTTTGTGCCTGGCATAGTCCACGGAGCATACGGTCTTCACATTTCATCCATGTGGGAGGCAGGTGTCAGAACGTCCTTCCTTTTTCAACCTAAACAATATCCCATTGCATGTATATACATTTCATAGATGCATTCGCCCATCGATGGGCACTTGGGTTGCTTCCACCTTTTGACGACTACACATAATGCTGCTATGAACGTGAGTGTGTAAAGACTTTCTTTTGAATACACACTCAGAAGTGGAGTTGCTGGATCAACAATAATTCTATTTTTAATTTTCTGAGGAACTGCCATGCTGTTTTCCAGTGTGGCCACCTCATTCTACATTCCCACTAACAGGACACCAGACTTCTGCCGGCCCTACAGCCTTCCTATACTTGCTATTTTATGGGGTTTTCATAAAGTTAACCAGCGAAGTGAGTGTGAATTGTCCTCTTTTGTTTCTGATACTTCACTGTACTATCTACATTTTCTACAATGAACACAAAGTGCACATGGGATTATGTCAAAAGTGGAAAACACTGATGTCGAATAAGAAATCTTCTGGGAAAAATGGGGTTACACAGGAATTTCAGAAATGCAAGCAAACCCCTGACTTCTCTTGGGGCTTAAAATAGATAGCATTCCCGTCATCTTCAAGAATCTTAGCCTCTAATGGGCTGTGGCTACCACCATCTTTGGGAGAAATAGCTGTAACTCATGATCAACTAAACTAATCCCTAAAAGCACTGAGAAAGGCGCTCCGAGTTGAAGAGAAGGAAAACAAGGTATAAAGTTGCTCCCTGCTATTCATGCTGGTCATGAAAATCCCCAGCACTTGGATAAATTCTCTCATCTTCCAAATTTTCCTCCATGCTTAGAACCCTTATATTGGAGCTCTCTATTTAGCTATCATCAGCTATCACCTTTTCCCCTTCAGAAGAGACAAAGGGTCCACATTTCAAAGTCACATAAGGGAAAAACAAGTTAACGCAGCAACTTCTGGCAAAGAGGAGCAGAACCCTCTCCGTGTAATAGGCACACAGGCTAGATTTCCACGGAACCATGTAACCACTTGCATCTGGGCCACGGGGCCATGGGCCCCACACTATCAGTTAATTAGACAGAACTTCTCACCTGAAAAGCTAACATCTTCCAGATGTGAAATCACCCTGCCCACTGGTCCTTACATAATGCTTCACTCCTTGGGGGTGAGGTCATTTGTCATGATTTATTCATTAAGACAAAGATGAAGGTACTGAAAACAAAATCCATCCAACGATACATTTATCCAAGGTCCAACTCCCAAAAGAGAAATCCTATTTTCTTCCATGTGCTCACCTCCTCCACCCGCTGCCTCCCTCCCCTTGTCCTCCATGTGCTCACCTCCTCCACCCCCTGCCTCCCTCCCCTTGTCCTCCATGTGCTCACCACCTATACTCCCTGCCTCCCCGACCCCTGTCCTTGTGTATGTCTTCTATTCTGGCTTCTTCCGGTTTGGCACAACAGAGGAAACAGCAGCCATATTTGACAGAAGCCCAAGGAGAAGAGCTAAGAAGAGTAGTGGGAAGGAACTACTCTCAGTTGTAGGGAGCAGCTGTACTTCAAGGATGCAAAAGGAGGTTCAAGTCCGTTATCTGTTCTCTCGCCTTTGGGAAGAACCAACAGCTAGACAGCAGCCTCTAACTTGGGCTTCTGAACAAAGGACCACACTCTACCTCTGGATGTTTGGCATGGCCCCAACATCACATCTGCTCTCAACCAAACCCAGCACTAACCCATGAAGGAAACTAAACTTTGGAAACACAGGATATGTGCCATTGACTAAGAGGTCACTTGGAAGCCCAGGGAGAGCCCAAACCCTCCACCCTTCTGACAAGAAGGAACAGATCTCAGAAAGCAAACTCGAGAACCAATAACCATCTTGGGCCATTTTCCAAACTCTGGGAAAGGCTCCAAGAGAAGCCTCACTGCCTCGGGGGGAGGAGGACACCAGGAAAGTCATGCAAGAGAATGAGCAAGTACCCTACATGGGAGCAATACAAGTTCAGATCATTCTGCACCTCAACAACATTGCTGACATCTAAACACCACCCAGCTTGGGCCTTCCTGGGCCAGATTTAGTATTTGAAATCTACTGTCCACCAAGACATGTGCTGTGTATCCCTCAAACAGACCAGAAGCAAAGGGAGGCTGGTACAAGGAGAAAGGCTTTGCCATTCATTCTACAGTGGGTTTGTGTCAAAGGAACTGTGGCTTCAGGATTTCAAGACCATCTCATCCCCAGTGATAATGGGGTAGAGGGCTCCCAGCACCGAGACTCACAGGGAAACTGGACCCAGGTTCCAAAACTCCCCTCCACCAGTATGACTTCGTGACTCCATGTGCTTCTAAACAGGCTAAAGCAACCCCTATTTCTTGTCCACTAACCCGCAAACTCCATTACTCCTGCTCCTGAACTTGGCAGGAATCATGAGAAAAGAAGGAAACATGATGAGCAGAAGGCTCAGAGAAAGCACAGGCTTTCTTTCTATTTACCTTTGAAATGCTCAGAATCAACCGGATCTGGGTCCCCCAAGAAAGCCTGGTAGGAAAGTCAGTGAAACAGTAGAAGAAAATACAAGTAAATGAGATGTTTTAAATAATGTCGGTTTGGCTACGTAAAGAAGCATTAGTCATAAAGGTAATGAGATTTTACAGGGAGATGACTCGGAGGCTCTGTTTGACGACGTTAAGTGTATCCATTCTGGACCTGGAGTGCCAATTACATTTCCAAATTGGCAATTAGACATAATGTCCCAAAGACAATCACCAAATCACGCCGAAAACAAAGCAAATCCCATCTCCAAGCAGCCATTCTTTTGAAGCTGCCCTTCCATCCCCTTCCTGACTCATCCAGCCTCACCAACAACTGCTTGTCATGCACTACATCCTTGTGACCCACTGGTCGAGAGACACAGGGGTGGCATGAATAATTAAAACCCGGGAATGACTCAAACATCATTCTGTCACCATTTCAAGCCCATCCCTTTCCCCTACAGTTTCCCCCTAGCTTCTAACAAATTGTGCCCCAAAGCAGCAAAAATATATTCAGATTACTGCCTTCCCACCAGCCCCTACGTACCCCCTGTAAGTGGGTCCTCCCAGTATACACGTGTGTCTATGTTTATATGACTCACTTCCTCTTCTCTGGGGGTTTGTAGGCAACTCAGAGACCAGTCATGGGTACACCCCATGAGAAGACACTTGCTTTTTTCCGTCTCACCCTGTTCAAGGCACTAAGCTTGGTTTCTGGCCCATAATATACACTTCCTACGCAATAAAAGCAAAATTGGTAACAACAATATGTGCAAGATTTACCTGAAGACCTACTGTGTGCTGGCCATTATGCTCAGCTCTTCTTTACTTTGGCTGCTGAAGACGCTCCCAGTTAAATTTTATTCATCAGCTTGCCCCCTTTGACAACAGAGCAACATAAAACGCCCATCTCAAAGAAAAAGACCCTTGACAGTCACAGCTCTGAACCACCTCACTCTGGTGAGAAAGGAGAAGAAACTTGCAACTTCATCTGCTAGAATTCTCAAGAAGGATGTCTGCAGGGCTGCCAGGCACAGGGTCCATGGCCCACCCCCCTAGGTGATCGGGTCTTGAACCCAATTCTCTCAAGTCAAATTGTCCCTTTGGGAGGGCCCACCAAGGTCCCCAGGGAAAGCCAATCCTGCAATTTTGTTGCCGGCTGACTTCAAACACTCCCGAGGGAGAGGCCAGCGGCTGTCTTTCTGGAACCTCACCATAGTGCAGCCCTGGCTACACCCGAGTCTTTCATTTTTGCAAAAAGGCAGTTTGGCTGAGTTGCCACCCTGGACTCTGGAAAGCCTCACCCCAAGCAGGGTGACCAGCCTGCGAGCGCAAGAGCCCACAGCACAGAGACCACGCCCTGTACATCTGCAAAAGCGGCTCTGGCTGCCACAAGCCAACCCCAAACCACAGGCACCCAGGCTCCCTTCGGAGCAGGCGCCTGGGCAGTCAGCGCCCAGACTGAACCACAGCAACCCAGAGAGGCCGACAGTGTTCTGGGCCTGGCGGACCTGCACAGTGAGCCTTCCTCTTCTCCAACCTTTCCACTGCTGAAGAGCGGGGAATTTCCATATTTAAAATTAGGCTTGTGAAGAGACAAAGCAAACAACAAACGCAACAAAACAAAAACAAAATCTTAGCTACAGAGAACAGACTGGGAGTCACAAGAGGAGGAGGGTCCGGAGGTGATGTAAGGGGAAAGGGATCAGCTCCACGGTGGAGGATGGAAACTGGACTTCTGGCACAGATGAAGGTCGAGTGTAATTCTGTACATCAGAAGATGACATGAGTCACAAACCCATGTTACTTCGATGAAAGTAAACAAATAGAATAAAAAATAAAAGGGGCGGTTTTCATGAAGAATGAGGAATGGCCTCGACCGCGCTATTCAAAGTGTGGCCTGTGCAGCATGTGCATCACTGGTGTGTGTCTGGCCAGAAACGTGGAATCCCAGGTGCCACCCTGGGTCTTCTCGATCACCATCTGTATTTCAACAGCTCCTCCTGCAGTGACTCACTTGCACATTAAGGTTTGAGGGTCCCAGAAGAGCTCTCTCTAGGGGTCTGAGCCCCGATCTGAACTTGACCCTTGTATCTAGAAGGCTAGGGCACTCCAGTCTCCTTCTCCAGTTCCTTGGGCCAGGATTCCACCTACTCAAGAAACATGTCAAAAAAGGAAACACACTTGCATCCTCTGCCTGCACAGAGGGGCTGTGCAATTTCAGAGGTCCAGCAGGAGACTTGACCCCAGGCGCTCTCTGTGAACATGCGCTCTCTCTGCTGGGTCCCAGAGGCTATAGCCACACAGCAGGAACACAGCCCTTTTCACCAGAAGCACAGAGTTGTCCCTCCAGGGTCCCCAGAGCTCTCAAGTCCCAGGAAGGTGGTGTTGGCTGCTATGATCACAGACTAGCACAGTCACTGCAGATGGGACACCACCGGTGCCCACCCAGGAAAGGAGGTCGTGGCACTAAAATCCGGTGCCAGCCAGACTGCTTCAGTGCCGGGCTCCTCTTGCCCTGCTGAGGGGTTGGGGAGCCAGCACTTACTCCCTGCAACCAGGAACCCAATGAATGTCCCCATTCAGAGAAGACAGTGGTGAGGCAAAAAAGGGACCAACCGGTCTTGCCCAGTTGGAACCCTTCTCCCCCAGGCAGGGTAGGTCTCCCTATCCTCCCGATGGCTGTTTGGACAAGGCCCCTCTGTTCCTGGCAGCAGTCATTGGGCTGGACCCTATTATAATCCCCCATTTGCAGGAAAGGAAACTGAGGCACAAAGCAGTAACGTCCTTGCCCAAGGTCACAGGCTGACTTGGGTACTGCCCAGCAGCCTTGACACCTAGGCAAGGCTGCTCAAAGTGAGCACAGCCGAGAGCAGTTTAACCAACTTCTCTGCCCCTGGACTTCTCCAGGCCCATATGTGACTCTCCCACGGGAGCTCAGCTATGCGAAGGTAACTTCAAGGGCAAATGCTCCACAGAACCAAGGTAGAAATATGGCTCTAAGGGCTCGCAAGGGAAGAGCTGGTCTGTGGAGAGGGCACCCTGGCCAGGAAAATATCACATTAGCAAGAGAACGGGTCTGTGAGCACTGAACCGGGATAATAGATGGAATTTGTCCCTCCTCAAGAGCATGACATGGGACAGTCACACCCATCCACCAAATGCCTCACTTCTGCTTGGTCTACAGCTCCTGCAGTCCCACAGTGCCAGTGCATGTCCACTGACTTCCCCAACAAAATACTAGCCTTTCAGCCAGGTCTCTGTCCCCAGAGCCTCTCTAGGCTGCCCCCGCCCCCAATCTTCCAGGCTGACAACAGCCAGGAGCTGTGAGCCCAAATCTCAGTCTCACTCTAACTGGCTGCCTGACCCAGGACAGCAGACCTCAGGGGTAGAGGTGCCTTTGTCATGAACGCTTTCTTTGCTATAGACTGTGTCCTTCTTGGACTTTAAGTTTAGGGAATCAAAGAGCGAATAAACTCAACATTTTGAGAGTCTGTGATCTCTTCCGTTTACCAGAGACCCATTAATGCCAGGCATTTGCTGGGTGCTGCATGTCCCTTAATGTCATTCCTTATAAGAATTCAACTAAGTAATTATCATGACTTTTTTATAGATGAAGAAATCATGGCCCAACATGGGTGTCAGCCAAGGACGTCCTTCTAACAAAAGTGAGATGCCTGGCTTCCACTGGGGTCTGTCTGATGGCAGAGTCTCCAGGAAAGCGTGTATTTCCATAAAGAGAGCCAGGAAAGAGAAGCAAGAGTGCCCTGGTCAAAGGAAGGTCAGCTGGAGCTCCCCCTGACAGAGACCCGAGAACTTCTCCCATGCCAACCTAAGTGATCTGATCAAAAAGGAATATCAAGGTCGTCTGATGCAGCCGTCCCCAGAATGAGATAAGGCACCAGGGCCAATCTGGAATGAAGAATTCTGAGGCACTGAAGCTGCAGCCCTGATTGGATGCGTCAGGCCAGACCCTGGGTAATTACCAAGACGTAATGGGATCTGATATTTTTATTAGTCACAAGCCTGACAGAGAAAACCTGTTGTTTTCTCAGACACAGCCATGGACAATACCTCAGTAATTCATACATGCAGACCAGCCTCGGTCGAGCCTAAATTTCTACAGGGAATTAGCTCAAAGTGAGAGAAGGAGTGAGTCCATGCCGGCTATATGAAGGCCCCTCGGGAGACCACAGCTTCATGGAAAGGTGTCCACAGACATTTAAACAGAAGCAGACTCTGTGCTGGAAGAAGAGCAGGACATGGAACTCAAGACAGATCAGTACTTCAAAACTGACTTCCTAAAGGAATTGCTGGAGAATTGCAAAACATTCTGAGCTAAAAACTTTACCTGTAGTTTCTCAGCTCCTTGGACTCATCTACACCAAAGCCCAGCACGGGAAGGGCTATTAGACCGCACAGAGTTCAACCCCCACATTTTATACACAAGAAAAGAGAAACCGGAGAGGTCAAATGACTTCTTCAAGGTCACAGCCTTATTCCGGCTGCCAAAGCGGCTTGTTCATCGCTCCAATCTGCATCTGGATTGGACCTCAAAATGCCAAGGCCAAGTGAATAGAGAGCTGATGAAAGCCAACAGAAGAAAAAAGCAAACAATAACGCAAAAACAGTACAGCAAAAGTATTGAAAGGAATGTGCCAAGTTTCCAATAGGGGGAACATGTGATTTGTTTTCTTCTTTATCTCCTACCAAATAAATCCACATACTAGTCTATTCATTTATAATAAGAAAGTCACTCACCATTTGAAATCTGGAAGCCAAAAGTATTAATGATGAGCTGCCTCGTGATGCATGTCCACAGTCCTGGGTTCCTTTGATCAAAAAGATGGTGCTGAACCCTGTGATTCCAGAAGTCCCTGCTGAAACTGACCTCCCATAGAATTTCAGATGCTACAAAGACTGGACTTCTTCTGGGCCTCACCTGCTGGTCAAACCGCCTTGAGGCTGATGAGAATGAGAGTGAACACATCCCAAGCCCAGGAGAATTCAGTGGGAAACAGCCTAGGCGTGCTTGGGCTAAAAGAATTATTCTAAACTCAAGTCAAATGCATTCCTCTGTACCACATCTCGATAACTAGCAAGTACTTTGAAAACAAAAATAAAGGATAAAAAATAAATACATGATTGAAGTGAAAATACACACCTCAAGGGTAGAAAGAAAAGCTTATAAAAGGCCTAAGTGATTATTATTGGGTATAACGAACTGGCAACACATGGTTTAATGGAGCAAATCAAGGGGAAAGCATTATGAGAGTCTAAGCATGTTTTAAAATGGTCTTTACTGGTCTCAAAAGTGACCTGATCTTGTTCTACATTAACCTCACAGCTTCCCCACCAACTGCAATCATCTCTCTTACCCAGGATGCTTCCTTATAGAAACTTGCAGTTATGTCAATTCAGCAGGAGTTGGAACCACAAAATATAGCCAATTATTTAAGGACTGGTTTTTTTTTTTTTTCCTAATGATCATTGCTAAAAAAAAAAAAAAAAAAAGTCCAAAACCCTATTTTCTTAAGAAAACTGACAGAACTTGTAATAAATCATCATTTAGGAAGGAGACTTTATGTGAGGTCTCCGTTAGCATTCCATCACAGCTACTGCAGTAGATGTAACCCCTAGAGGGAAAAGGCTGTAAAAGCTCTAAACTGTTTAAAACCTCAGGATCACAAAAACACCAAAACTTATTTTCACTCATTGAAAAAAGCTTTCATGATGATCAAGACTGCCCAGCACCTGAAGGAAAGCTGGCTGTTAAAAAGTTCACCCAAATCACTCAGTCTTGAGAAAATTTTAGAATGAGGCATCTTTCCCCTAAGGACGGTCACCGAATGTCACTAAAAAAAAAAAAAAAATTTGCAGGACTGAAGACAAGGTGGGAGGTGGGTGGGGAGGAGTGGGAATGGGTGCACAGAAGGCTCTAGGAATAAACTCTTGTTAGAAGGATGGCTATTCATCTCAGGGTCCTATGACTGAGATTTGCTTAATCTGAGGGTTTCTTTGAAATGGGGGAGTTTTTCTATCTCGACTTGACAAATAAGGAGAAACCTCTATGGCCGAGAAGGTAACTCCAAAGAAAGCTGGCTGACCAACATCTGGAGCCCCCAGAGAAGTGGGAGGAGGAGAAAGAGAATAGTGGCTTTTATTTTTCTGCCTTATTTCCAGTGCACCAGTATTTTCCAAAACACAAACATGCTGCCACAAAACACAGCTGAGTTCCAGCACCCAACACGATGTATAATTAATGATCAGGAGGGAGCTTGAGTTCACCCTTGTGTTTTTATAGCCAGTTTTCACCCAGGACCCTGACTTCCCTTCTTTCCTTAGCAACTGAGGCGGCTGCTAAACTGCTGTGCCCAGTGGAAGTCTGAAGGATCCTGGGATTAACTTGACTAGAAAAGGTGTGAAGGAGGGGGTTGGGGACCAAGAACTGCATCTACCTGGTACTGTTCCCCTCTTCCCCTAGATCTCTCACTCCCAAAATGCTGGCACTGGGAATGCCCCGTAGGCTGGGAATTACTTAAAAAGAGAGCAGCCCAGACACTCCTGCTTCCAGTTCTTTTTCATTCTGCAGCATTCTATGAAAAACTACCCCCTGCCCCTTACCTTCAGTCGGGGACAGGAGACCCGGGATCGGGCGGGGCGGGAGGCGGTGTGGGGCGGGGGGCGGACAGGGCATCTCTAGCGACACAACAGACCAGGCAGTCAGCCTAGCAACCACACAAGAGGTGTAGTGATCCTCGGTGCTGGTGGGCGTCTCTGCGACAGGAATAGCTTAAACCGACATCCAGCCAGCCCCAAAGCGCCAGGGAGTAGGCTCCACGCGAAACCGCGGCCTCGCTGCCTCTCGCGGGGACCTCTCGCTCAGCTCCGCGCTGCCGGTGGCATTTCCGGGGACCCGAAGTGGGTGGCCCGAGGGCGTGAACACAGAGGCAGAAGAGCTTGAAGTGGGATATGTTCCACCAGCCTATCTAAGGGATGGAGACGGAGGTGGTAACAGATGTGTGGCCTCAGGCACAATCCTAAAGTCGCGAGGGTTCCATGGGTCCCCTCTAAAATTGGGATGCATCGCCCCAACTTTCTCTCGCCGCCCCTCTCCCCCCAGATCTCCCCCAAATCCTCTGACCACGTTCCTCCCACGGGATTCCCTAGTTCACAAGATTTTTCTCCCTTGCCCAAAGAATGTTCCCTTCCTTCTGACTCCACAAACTCATCTCCCCAACAGGTTTCTAAAGTGCGGACCGCTGTGCTCCCCCTCGCCCACCGCAAGCAGCCGAGCCGCCGTAGGTGAGCCGTGCGGGTCACGCACCCAGCGGCCCCCGGCTTCCTGGGTGCCCGCGGAGTTGGCTCTGCCTACCCCGCACCACGGCACCCAAGCGGTGCGCGCGCCCCATCCCCGCCCCACCCGCTGCCGCAAGCCACCCTACAATAAACAAGAGGGCAAGACCGGGCGCCCGTGTCCGGGAGCGCACCGGCTGGGAGCAACTCCGCACCCCGGCGCGCCGCCCGCTGGCCCGATCTGCGGGCGCTGGGCGAGCGGAGAGAAGGGAAGGCGGCCGGGGACTGCAGGCAGGGATGGAGGGAGGCACGGCGCCGGCAGCGAGGGGGTGGGCTGCAGGGGACGCCGAGAAGCCGCGGGGCTGGCGCAGGGGGCTGGAGCCGGGGGCTGGAGCCCGGGGCGCGCTTTACCTTCGTCTTGCCCCCGCAGTGGCAGCACACGGTCCACAGGTACTTGAGCGTCCGCCAGAGCAAGATGATGAAGAGGCCCCCGAAGAAAGTCACCATGGAGGAGGCCAGGAAAGCCCACCACATGCGCTGGCCTCGGCTGTCGCACGGCACCTCCATGGTCACCGGGATGATGAGCGCATCCATCTTGGGCTCGTGGACCGAGGACGAGGAGGAAGAGGAAGAAGAGGAGGAGGAAGAGGAGGAGGAGGACGCGTCTAGGCTGAGATGGTTCGCGTGGATATTGCTACTCATTCTAAGACTGCTGCCTCCGCCGCCACCGCCGCCGCCGCCGCCGCCGCCGCTGCTGCTGCCGCCGCCGCCACCATTTGCCATAGCTAGCAACGGGCAGCCGGCGCAGGGGCCCCGGGGAGCTCCTCCCGCCTCCAGCGCCACCCCGAACCACCGTCAACAGCCATGTTGCTGCTGCTGCTGCCGCCGCCGCCGCCGCGGAGCGCGGGGATGGGGCGGGGAGGCGCCTGGGCTCGGGGCGCTGTGCGCGACCTGGCGGGGTGCGCGGAGATATATACCGCGAGCCGCCGCCGCCCGCCCTCCCCCGGCCGCCGGCCCGCCCGGGGGAGGGGAGGGAGCGCGCGGCGGCTCCCCGCCCCGGCCCGCACCCCGCGCGCCCCGGGCTGCGCGGGCCCCGAGCGCCGAGGGCGAGGGGGCGCCCCGGCTCTGCGCGCGGGCCCGCTGCCTCGGCGCCGCGTCGCCCGCCGTGCTACAGGCGTGTGCGCCGCGCTGGGGCCGGGACCCCCGCCCCGCGCGCCGCCCGCGCCGCTCGCGAGCCGCTCTTGGCTTATTAGGCGGCACCTCGCTAATAATGTATAATCAGCCCCCTCCGCCCGGACGCCCCCGCGCCAGCCCTCCTCCCTCGACTGCGCAGGGCTCCGGCTCGCCGCCCCAGAGCGCGCCGGGTCGCGGCAGCTTCCCCGCGTCCGGCCACCGCGCTGCTGCCGCCGCTAGCCCAGGCTCGCGGGCCCCCGAGCCGCGTCGCCACGCCGCTGAGCCTCCTCGGCCTCCGCTCGTTCTCTCTCCTCGCCTCCTCCGGTCCTCCTTGTACCGGTCCTCGCCGCCCGAGCGTCTTCGGCGCGCGCCCCGCGCTCACCGCAACCGCCCGCGGCAGCTGCAACAACTGGAGCGGGCGCGGGCTCAGGCCGCCGGAGGCGGGAGGGGTGGAGGCTGCAGTGAGGACTCGCCTTGGGTCGGGGTTGGGCTGGGGCAGCCACCCGCCCTGGAACCCCAGTGAGCAAGGTTACAGCGCCCCGATCCCAGGTGCGGGACTCAGCATCTCTCTCCAAGGTGCTGCGCCCCCCAGCCGAGGGCCTTGGGGGTACCCAAGGAGATAGAGGCATGCCCAAACCAGGCCTTTTTTCCCGAGGGGCCCAAGTGAAATCACCAGCTGTCAACTCGAGTCCAAAGGCCGAAAGCCCCAAGATCCCTGAACTTCGGGAGTGAGGAGGACACTCCTCCACTATACACACCTTAGTTAGACCCCTAATTGGCGCTTCTCTCACCCCTTTCGAGGTGGCCAAGTGCACTCCAGAAGGCTGGCTGATGGTCTGTGGTCTTGGACAGCAGCAGGTGGTTTTTCTGCCTTTTTCTTATTAAGTGACAGAGTCTGCCTAAGTGGGTAAAGATGGGCAGGGGAGACCAGGGATGGAGGACAACAGGATCCAGGAAACAATCGAGCTCCCTGAATCACTCCCGTTTTCATCTAGTCTCAGCCTCCATCCTGTGAGGAGAGCAGCTGGGCAGAGGGGTGCTCTGGGTTTATTCAAGCCCACCTTTGCCCATTTCATGTTTTCTCTCTTCCCCACTTAAAGATGAGGAGCCTGGCTCTACCCCTGCACCACCAGAGAATCCCCATCTCATACAAAGAAACATTACTCCCTCTGGACATGTATCCTTCCTGGTGCTAACACCTGGGCCACAAGCTTTTCCTGTGCTAATTACAAGGAAGGTCATCGCACTCTCCCCTCATTGCCCACAGAGTTTTCCCCAAAGTTTCCAGCTCATTAGTTTATGCCTAATTGGAATTCTCAGATTCCTTTTAGTCCCTCCTGTGGTGAGGACCAAGTTAGCATTCTTCACTCCAAAAGTTTGGTGCTCTGTCTGCCTAAACCAGAGCTCAGTGCCTGTCACCCTTGGAGGACTTAGGATGGGATGACTAAGAGAGAAACTGAAGGGGATGTTTGAAGCATCTCATGCTTGATTCAAAATACATTCATTGGCCTCAGGGCACCTTTAGAAAAGAGTCAAGGCCAAAGAGAAACTGGAATGGGGCAAGAGTTCTTGAGTAATGAGTCAAAAGGAGTTCATAAAAGGGAGCTACAGTGAGTACCTTCCAGAAAGTGAAATTGTCTGCCATTCAGAAGGTACCTCCAGCCTGGTCCTCTGGATTCAGGGGTTACTTGGAATGCGTCCTGCTACATCAGTACCAGGCATGTGAAGGTCCTGAGTCCTTTCCAGCACTGGGTGGGGGTGAAGGATGGACCCCAGAAATGCTGAGGACATTCAAGAAGATGATTGAGTTTCCTTTATTTACTGGCTTTCCAAATGGCTGCACTTTGCTACCTTTGGCCCTCAGAAAATGCCAAGAAAGTTAAGGACTTTAAATCAAGTCCAAGATTTGAAATATTCAGACAAAACACCATTAACCAAGAGAGAAGCAAAGGCCAGAACTGTGTTTCCAGGGGACAGTGTAACCTCCAGAATGGATTCCCTTGCCCCACAAAATTACAAAACTGAGTTGTGGTTTTGTTTTTGTTTTTTTTCAAACCAATGACTCCCCTCTGGGCCTTCCTGGGCCTCCCCCACAGCCTAGATAAGCCCTGTAATGACCACCCAAGGGCTGCCCGCAGGAGGCCACTGATTGCTAACTTCTGTCACTCCAACTGCGTAATCTCCACCTGTGCTCCTCCCTCATCACCTTCAACATCTCATCATTCTTCCAGAGGGGAAGCCCCTCAGACATGGTCTCCTTCTGCTCTTTTCATTCCCCCCAGCCCACCCCACTCCACCTTTGCTGATTGTTACACAAAACCTAGGCTATTGTGAACTGTGCTGCTATGATCAATAGTGGAGACATGGAAATGATCTAAATGCCCAACAACAGATCATGCATAATGAAGCTGTGGTTTATATCCTCAATGGAATTCTATGTAGCTACTAAAAAAATGAAATTGTGCCCTTTGCAACAATCTGGGGATCATGTTAAGTGAAACGAGTCAGAAAGAAAGAAAAATATATACAGGATGGCTTCACTCACATGTGGAGTGGAATATAGTGAAATGAAACAAACAGATACACCTCAGCAAAACACATGGGATACAAGATGATGGCTGCCAGGGATTTGCGGGGAGGGATAGAAAGAGAAGAAAAGGTGGTGATACTAGAACTCTAGTGGAGGATGCTGGTGTGAAATATAGATTGAGATACAATGTGAATATTCAAAAATGAATGCTGCATTGTGAACAAAAGAGATCAGTTTTAAAAACAACAACCTAGCTTAGTTGGGACTCATCAGAGACTGTCAAAGATCCTACCAATCCTGCAGTTGCCACTGCCTCACCAGCCTAATGGCCCAGCTGGAGGCCCTGGATGAGAGCATGCTACCCTCCCCCAGGTCCACCAGAAATAGACCCAACTGGGCCTTCGCCAGCTGTCTCCTCCTTCCTTTTCTCCTGCAAACTTCTTTTCCAGGTTCAGAACACCAGGCACCTGGCCATACCAATGGAGAAAGAGGTTCCGCACAGACTAAGTGGAAACCCAAGCTTAAAAGACACTTAGGTACCCTTCCTTCATTGTGTTTCCTCATCAGTAATTGGAATAAAAACAACTCACTGTCTACCTCAAAGGGTTATTTGAAAGCGTGAAAAAGGAGGCGCGCCCTGGTGTTTCCAGTGTTAAGCCTGTGCTTGGGGAATAGTCCACATACAGCCCAAGGTCCTGGGTTTGTGGGCCGCCTGGGTTGTGGGGAGTAGGGGGCTGGGGAATGACTAAAATGAACAGCTAAATAAATAAAATGCTTCTTTCTTTTCTCCCTGCCTGCTGCCTACCTGCTTCATTCCTACCTACCTGCCTTCTTCTTAAAAAAGAAAAAGAAAAGATGCAGATATTGGCTATAATTCCTGTGGCCAAAAAAATAGCCAGCCAGACTCAGACCAGATCTTCTGACCTCCAAACCAGTAGCCAGTCTGCATGCATCCGGCCACAGGGAGATGAATGCTGGGTGATTTTTTTCTCCCTGTCCGCACTTTGCTATTCTGCACCCCACGAGGCCTCTCTGTTCAAATGGAATGCAGGCACAGTGCCCCTGCTGCAGCCATTACCACTCAGCACAGAGGGTCCCTCAGACAGCCAGGCGTGCAGCAGGGCTGCTCTCCCAATGGGTTCTCTGAACCCTGGCACTCAGGCCCACCCTCTGTCTTCCCACTCCCTGGGATGGCTTGGAAATGCGAAGAATACAGCCATGCGCAGCCTGGAAATTGAGGCTCATTGCACCAGAACAGAAAGCCGGAACAAAAGGAAATTTCAAACTCCCTTCCGAAAATAATACAGGCCACTTACTTATATCTGAATATGTTTATAAGTATACCTGAGAGGAGGGCCAGCGCTTTATCATGTGGACATGTGTCTACGGTAGTTTTCAAAGCAACACAGGATTTCAAGTGTTTAAGACTTCTAACCTGAGCAATCCCAATGACTTAAAAGAAAGAAATAACAGTACACAAATATACAAACTGAAAAAACAGAGTGACCAAAGTGACAGAAAAGGAGAACAAAGAAGTCTATGTACTTAAATGTTGGCTCAATGTCATAATGAATGTACACTGGTTTTTATTTTTCTCCAAGCTGGACTCTGTTCCAAAACGCTTGACAGAAATCTTGCTGATTTTGTTAGGCAGCCAGGTGGACTCTTTAGGTGATCTAGTGCCCTCTGGTGGCTCTTTCTGGCACATGACATTATTTTGTGAGTGTTGGGAAAATGACTTAACTACACAGAAACATAAGATATGAAAATTTCAAAGATAAAAGTTGTAAAAATATGCAATCACGGTCATATTAATTATTCTTTTTCCAGTCATGCCAGCATATAAATTGTTCTGATAAAGGTGGCTAATATTGTTACCATGGGCTGATACTGTTGCCATGATTTGATATCAGATCTTCTAAGCTATAACTATCACTGGTAATATACCACTTCTCAAATTCCAATTAGGTTCTCTTCTAAATAGCTAATGCTGCTCTTTTCTTCCTTACTTAATTTAGTCTTTAAAATCTGCGGTTGAGAATGGGCAAAAGCTCTTCTCCCACTTCACAGGTCAGGAAACCGGAGTTTAGATATATGGAGTTACTTGGCATGACAAGCACCTTTGGAGAAATTTATCTGTGATTTATAATGAAGGAGGGAGACCACAGCGGTCCACCCCTCAAAGCCATGCAGGGACTGTGAGTGCCAGGTGGGTATGTTGGTCCCCATTAAGGAGGGAGCTTACTCCTGGGGGAGAGAGTACGCTGTAAAGGGGATTGTTTGCTACAAATGTTTTATATTTATTGCTGCTTATAAAAGTAATTCAGAGTCATAATGAATTTGGAAAAAAAAAGCTTCATAAAAGAATATAAATCATCTAGACTCCCCCACTCACAGATACCATTATTAATATTTTTATATTTCTCTTATACTTTTATCTTTACTATGTATTTTTGTGACATTAGGGTTAGATTGAATATCATGTTTTTTCTATTCCCCCTTAGCATTAAGCTGTAAGCCTTTTTCTCCATGTCATTAAATATCATGGAACTATTTTTCACAAAAATACATTAGTATTCCATTAGATGGTGTACTGCTGACATTTAGGTTGTTCTAAAATTTAACATCTTTTTTGTGAGTCCTCAAACCATGTTTAAATGATTCATAGTAGTTGAAAGATGCCCTGAAGATTTTTGATGAAATCTTAATCCTAGATCCAATGCCTGTCTGCCAGGGAGGGTCCCTATATGAGCCAGTCTTTTGTGGTGTAGTCCCAGCCTTGCCCCCACATCACCGGCCTCATATGGCCAAATTCTGAGTGAAGTATTTATGGGTCCTACAGAAAACTTCTCCCCTTTTCTAACACATCAAAACCAGTGTCTTGGGGAAAATAATGTCTGTGATCAAGCATGGTCCCCAATACCAACCACGATAAAAGCTTACAAGAATTTAGTCTTATTTCCTAAATTACATGCATGGTGTATCTAAGAAGACCCAACTCATGGACCATGCCCTGACTAGAAACTATCTTCCACCTCTATTCCAATAATACTTCCAGAGTAACAGTTCTGCAAATTCCCATCTCCCTTTCATTTCTATGTCCAATGTTGCCCACCAGAACACCAGTACTGGACCCCCACCTCTGGGAAGTGAGCAGAGCAAAAATTAGTCCCTTCATTTTACTGGCGGAAAAAAGAAGGCACCCAAGGAGAAGAGAGGCTCCTAAGAACTATCCAACTTGTACCCACATTCTGACTTCCACACCAGCAGCCGTTTTAAGTCTTTTCTTAGAGGGCCTCTAATTTAATCTCAAAAACTCAATTTCAAGATCTGGATGGTGTGGGACTCAACAACTCATCTCTGGTGCTCCCTGTTATTCTAGTGTCATATCATAAAAGAGACCATGCAGAAGAGTCAAGACTTAATCCTCTGCCTAGTAGCTCTTGCCATGTTTGAAAATAAAGACAATGATAGAGCCATCCTTTCCTCTTATAAATGCTCTTGAGAATAAGAAGAGACAAGTCAAAATTTAGACATAACTGCAGTTTCATTTACTTCTCACTCTAACTTGCTCTCTTGGTGTTGGCTTTTGCAGAATGTTGTCTAAAGCAGGCTCCCTTGGTTTCATGTGACAACAATGTCCCCTGAAGACACATTTCTACCCCATAGTTGCCAAGCTTCCTGCTTTCCAAAAGGGAGATCATTTCATAACTTCTAAAAGCTTATCCACTAGGATACTTTTATGAGCAGTAAGCCTATTTGTATAAATCTAAGAAGTCCTATAATATTTTTGCAAGAACCAACAAAACAAGACCAAAACCTCAATCTCGCAATATCCTGACCATTGCAGAAGAATACACCGTAAAGGCAACATAGAGCAATAAACTGGCCATGGGATTCAAGGGAAAAATCACTAACACTCTTTACAGAAGGAATTTGGCCATGTTTTAGCAGAAGGATGCTGCTAGATTTCCAGGATGCGTGACCTACCATTTTAGGAATGCTGCCTGAGGACAAGGAGGAAAGATTGATCCTGACCATGAACCTGAGTCCCTGTGTCTGCCACCAAGGGAATTTTCCTTGGTGGACTTTGCATAACTGTCCTGTTAATTCATAAAGACAGCTGTGCCAACTGCTGATGTTCTAGAAAGGCCAATATCAAAAGGAATGACCTCTAGTTTCTCCAGGTGTTTGGAGTTACAGGTGTTTAGGGATACCTGATGAGCGCCTAACCAGCTCATCTTCTCTGGGGACCTCTGACATAGGCTTATATGACTACACCCTCTAGATACTTGAGATAATTTTGGAAAGATAGCTCGCGCACTTTGGACTGTGCAGCTGAGGCAGAGCAGACTATTAGAGGCGGGTACTGTTGATTCTGCTTTCAAAAGCCTCCAGGCTCTCCAGGATACTGTGCTAAAGGCATTTCCTACAAGGTGCTAGCCTAAATGGGAGGCCCACAGAAACAGCTTGAGGTTATCAATAAATCTCATTTTGTTCTTCCCTCCTTATAACAAAATTGAAAGCTGTAAATTGAACAAAGTAACTCACAAACTGCCCTAACAGCCCTGGGTAAGCCATAGCCATGGACTTAAAGATTTTTATTGGGCTCACTCTTGGCTCTTCTCTCAAGATCTGTCTCACTGACACCATCCTAAGACAGATTGGTTGGTATGCATAAGTGGCTGTTAGTTCAGAAGGTAATACATATTCTATTTAAAGTACAATGGCTCAGATGGGAATTCCAGCCCCTTTATCATTAACGCAGAAATTCAGTGGTTCATAATCTGGTGGCCCATTGAAATGACTTTCCATTAAATTCCATAAAAGAGACCATTTGAGTCAGAACCAATCTAAAGACTGAACAGAATTGATTTCCACATTGCAGTCCCCAGAGAGCTCACTCTGCTCTCTCATCCATGGGTCTTCTGGGGAGACTGGTGTCTCAGCACTGCCTGGGAGCTGAGGTAACAGAGACATAGTATGGAGACCGTACGTGCCCTTCTTTCTTAGGGCAGCAAAAGCCCACTGAGGTGATCAGAGACCCTTGAGGGCACGCTACATGTCCCAAGATACAATGTAAACATTTCCTCAAATCTTAGAGCTCTTTCTAATTTTTACCATATTATCATGCTTTTACTAATACTTAATCATTTGCCTCCAAATGACTCCTTTTATTTCCTCCAGTTTATTTCAAAAGGAAATTCTAGAACACTACCCTCAAGGAAAAGCAACACAAATAGAAAGTAGATACATCATAATAAGTAAAATAAAAAATAAGATAAAAATTTAAATAAGTCAACAAATAATAGAAGAAAAATGTAAGAGTAGACAGTGAATAAAAGCAATGTTATTAAATCAGAGTTTGATGTTGTCAATGAAAGGCCCTTACTCTGAGGTCTAGACTCCCCTTACTAAAAAGACAAATTTGTGTGTTACTGAGTTGTTAGAGACGGTCTCTGTGGCAATCGGTTTGAGCAAAAATTGAACTGAGCACCAGGAGGGGGCATGAGCTGAAATCTACCTTTGTGCTGCCTAGGCGCATCCTTTGAAAAATGCTGTGCTTTCTGACTTCATTTAATTCTTTCAGGAACTTACAAAGTTTTTTGTTTTGTGTTTTTTGGTGTTCTTTTGTTGTTGTTTTCTTTAAAAAAAAAAAAAATGCAGAGGCAGACAGGCAGGGAGGGAGAGGCGAAGGAAGCACTTTATTCTTTTTAGTTGTTCATCTTGGTTATTTTCCTGACCTCAGGACAATACCCTGAGTCCTTGGGATGTACGTGGCCTGTGCTGGCTAGAGGTGGCAGACCTAACCACTAAGCCACCAGAGCACACCAGAAACCCAGTAATATTACTCTGACTAAACAGAAGTGGAAACAGGCTCAAATAGAGGGTGTTCCATTCCCTCCCCCCACAAAGTCATACCCAGAGGTCAGTAGCTCCCTGGTGGTCACCAGCCCTCTTTCTTCCTGATCATCATACCCCTAGAGCTGGATGGACTCTAGCAATCATTTGGTCTGACTTTTTCTTTTAAGAAGGGAGAAGAGTGAGGCTTGGAGCTATTGAGTAAGTGGCACAAACTCTTTGCTCACCAGTGACTAGGCTGAAGTTAGAATCCAAACTCTCTTCCTTCTTTATTAGGGGCCCTTGCTGTGCTCTCAAATGCCACCTGGTCAGCAGATGGGCCTGCAGGGGACCTGGTAGGTGGTAAATTTTCCTCACCATCAGCCCTTCTGCTCCCAGCAGGCCTCAGAACTCCTTTCTTGCTGACCTTTAAAATGCTAATCCAGAGCCCTTTGCCCCACTGGGAGCCCACTGCCAGGCGAGCCCCCACAGAGAGGCAGCACCAAGCTCAGAAGGCACCCAGCGGATGGCAGGCGCCCAGGGAGTTGGTTCCCACCTTGTCTGACCTTCGTGTCCCTGCAGGGGTCTATGTCGCAGTTAGCCCAGGAAATGATCCCCAATGGGGGCCTTAAAACCCAGCAGGTGCACCTGCCTCCACCTCTTTGGGGAACCTTGAGGCAGCCTGAGGCTGAGATGGGAACTGGAAGAACCCTAGTGGGATGAATCCTGGGGGACGGAAGAGTGAGCAGGACCTTTTCAAGGCCTGGGAGCTGGGGGCCGGGGGGGAGGGGGGGGGCATGGAATGGGCATGGAATGGCTGTCATGCTGCGCCCTTGAGGGAGAGGAAGGCATCGGGGTAGAGCTATGGAAAAACTTCGCAGAAACAGTAGTGTGAGATGGGAGGAGGAGAGGGAAGAACAAAAACGAAAATCTCCAGGAAGCAGAGGGAGAGAGACAGATCAGCACGAGGACTAGAAAGAAAGAGAAACAGAGGGCCTGAGACCTGAGGAAGACAGGCACGCAGCTGCCCCAGCTGTGGCCTCACTGGGTGCTGCCTTCCCTGGCAAAGTACGGAGGACTTGGAGCTGCAGTGAATAGAAGGGGGTTCCAAAACTCCAAGCAAAGCTTCAGCAGTAAAAAATAACTAAATTAGTTAATAAATAAATTACTTAATTAAATTTAAAACACCAAATCATTTCTCCTATAAAGAAAAGACACCATCAATTGCTGGCAGGTAAACCCTCCCCTCTCTAACCCCTATTGCTAGCCTGCCACCCCCAATCTCCACCCCATCACGCTGGGCTCTTTTCTTCCCCAGGGAGAATAAATTCTTAATGGCGCACCCCTGTGGCTCAGCAGCTAAGGTGCAGGCCATGTAAAGTCCAAGGACCCATTATTCAAAATCCCAGCTGGGGAAAGGGAAAAGAAACAAACTTGGCACAGGTCGGGGAGACCCGCGAGCATGGCCATCCCAGCACAGCAGTCTCAGAGTTCCCACTGGCTGGGGGTCCAGGTGGGTTGAGCTGTGTGTAGATGGGCGTCCCCTCATTAGGTATTCTGTTCGCATAACCCACATAAGGACTAGTGATAATAGACTCAACAGGATCACTATCTAGAAATTGTCACCCAGCCAGGAGAGGCTCCAAATGGCCAAGTAGTGACTTCTCATCACCATAATCAGTCTGCAGTGTGACAGGCTTCTGGAGAGTCCCACCCTGCCCAGCCTCCTGGCCAGGGAAAGTGACCACAGTGCCGTCTCTCCAGCTGCCTGTGCTGTACTCTGAAGTCGAGAGAAGAGAACCTCTCAACAGAACTGCTCGGGGCTCAGCGCCTCACTCTACAAAGGAAAAAGCATGACTTATTTATTGGGTAAATATTTACTAGCTACACACCATGTGCCACATGCTTTGTACTATTGACAATTCCCATAGACAAGGTCATCACGACCACAGCAGCTTTCCCCACCACAGAAGGGTCCCTGGAGGAGCTGCCACATGAATGAAAGGGTTTTACTTCGTTATCCAGGGTAAGTGCTAGTCAAGCTCTGAAATGCTATGCATGCCTGTGGAGTTCCATGGGGTCAGGGTCAGATTTCAGCACTGCTCCTCTGGCTGTGGGGTGCAGGTTATGTTTCTAAGCTTCTCAAATGTCTATTTCCTCCTCTATTTAGTAGGAAGAGCAAAAGTGCCTCCCCAATGAGTTGTTATGAGGCTCAAATGGGAGAATCCAGACAATCGAGGGCCTGGTACCTGGTATGTCTTGGCCTTTAATTGTCCTTTGCAGGACAAGTGGTTAATATTCACCTGTTCTCACTTCTCAGCTTCTCCATCCTCAGGAGCATACAATGAGACACCTCCTTCCAACCCTCCCGTCCTTCGTTACGTTACTCTTGCTTCACTCCCTTAGCTCTCCCCACAAGTGCTGGTGTTCATGGCAACTCATTTTTGTTTGCTGTTCAGTGCTGCCTCTCCTCCTGAGATAGAAATATTCTTTCATCCTCTCTTCCCCCTTTCCAGAACATTTGCTTATTTCTCTTCTCTCAATGTCAGCCACATTCTCTTGTCCCAAGAATGTATGTCAGCAATGAAAATCTCACAGACTCGTTAGCAAAAAAGCTTGGCGGGAATATAATAGAGAAATGAGATTCCCTTTCCAATAAGGGGAGTGAGGAGATTTGTAGGTTTCTATATCATCACTAAAGACAATGTTTATTGGGCATTTGAATTTGTACATTAAAGTATATTCATTTTCAGGAGAGAGAGAGACACACCCACTCTCAACTCAGGATAGGAAGAATGCCCAAATAAAGTCTCATAGAATATGAACTTACAGTGTGCCCTGATGGAGCAGCAGTTAAGTCATTTGCCTCCAAAACACTGCAGGCCACATACCCCTGGGTTTGAGTCCCAGGTTCAGGGGAAAACAACCAGTGTGAACAACTAAACAAAAATTTTTAGTTAAAATTAAATGCTTCTTCCTACTCTTTTTTCCTGCCTGCCTGGCTACGTGCCTTCATTCCTGACTATACCTTTCCTTTAAAAATAAAATATGAACTCACAATCCAAAACTTGAAAGCCCATGGATAAATAATCTCATCATAAGCAAATATCAATAGAAGGGAAGCAAGATCATATTAAGACTACAAGAACGTCAGGCAAGATGATAGAGACCAGAAAGTTAGGAACTTTAAAATTATTAAAGATGACATACCCTGGTCGAGCAGCAGTTAGGCCAATTTCCTCTGAAGGAGCACAGGCCACATACCCCTGGGTACAAGTACCAGGTCCCAGGAGAAACAACCAGTGTGAACAACTAAGTAAAAATAAAGTGCCTCTTCCTTCTCTCTCTTCCTGCCTTCAACTTTCCTTTACAAAAATTGTTAAAGGTATAACAGAAGAAAACAGAAAATGGGGGAATATTTTAATTAAAAAAACTCACAATGGGACCACAAAACAAGCAGATTTAGTAAAGAAATAAATAGAACTTATGGAAATTTTTTAGTGGCAACTAAAAATTTTTAAGTTTAGTGAACAGGATAAATAGCAGATTAGAACTGGCTGAATTATAAGAATTCGGTAAGTAGAAGTTAAATCAGTTGCCTCTGATGGAGCACAGGCCATCTACCCGTGGATTCGAGACCTGGGTCCCGGGGGTGAAACAACCATTGTGAACAGCTAAATGGAAATAAAATTAGAATGCTCTTCCTCCTCTCTCTTCCTGCCTTCCTGTCAACTTGCCCTCATTCTTGCCCGCACCTTTCCTTTAAAAAAAAATTATTAAGTAAATAAAAATAGGTTTAACAAATAGTCCCAGAATAATACACACACACACACACACACACACACACGCACACGCACACGCACACACAAGCATAGATATATAGCAGGAACAGAGGGTAGAATGAGATCTATCATATATCCATCTAATGAGAGTTCCAGAAAAAAATCACAGAGGATGAGGAAAAATAATATTCAAAGGGATAATGGCTGAAAATTGATTTAAAAAATAAAAAAATTTAGGAAGCACAAGTCCTAAGCAGTATAAATGAAAATCCACCTGCAAATGCCTTCTAGAAACTGTAATTCACCAAGGCCAAAGTAAAATATGTAAAGCAACAAAAAAGAAAAGAGAAACTCCCTGCAGAGGTATGACAATTTGCTAACTTCTCAACAGCCAAACTGAGACTGGGACAGTGGAACAATGTCTTCAAAGAACTCAATGAAAATAACTGTCAATCTAGAATTCTATGGCCAGCTACTTTGTAACTCAAAGGTGAGCCTGAAATAAAATGTTTTTAAATGGAAGACAACAGAGAGAAACTGTCACCAACAGATTCTCCCTAGAAGAACTTCTTAAGGATAAGCTTCAGGGGTGAGAAACTCAACCCAGATGGGAGTAACAAAGCAGAAGCAAATGAGTAACCCTACACGGGCATTGATTTCTAAGACAACACTATTTTTAACTTTAAGTTTGGGTGCCATGAAACAAGACGGACCCATACTACTACAGATAATGTGTCAGACAAGTTTCTAAAAAAAAAAAAAAGAAAGAAAAGATGAAAGCAAGTAGAACTGATGTTAAGTGTACTGGTAGGTAGAGAAGGCAAGCAGAGAGGACTGCATGCACTAAAACACAAGTCAACAATATTTAAGAGCTTCTCTTTCATTGTAACATTTTATTCTGATTTGTTGTTGTTATTTTTGAGCAACTAGGTGCCAGGCATCATGTTAACTATTCTACATACTTTTTTTGACTTCCATCAATAAGTCTCATCAATATAGATGCTTTGTTAGTAAAATTTTTTAAATGGGAAGGAAGGAATTGAGGCAGGAGGCAGGCAGGAAGAGAGAGGAAGAAATACGCTTTATTTATTTCGTTGTTCCTTACACTTATTTCCCCCAGGTCCTGGGCCATGAACCCTAGTCTTTGAGTTGCATGTGGACTGTGCTATAGGGGTGGGCTTAGCACCTGAGCCACCAGGGTGCAGCAGTCAGTGCATTTAATTGCAGAAAACAGAGCCCGATTTAATCCATCTAAGCTAGCTGGAAGATGGATTTCCCCATAGAAAAACCCCATGGAAGGAGTCTGGTAGCCACATTGGAATCAGCCCCCGGCCCCAGCCCAGCAGTGAGTTCAGGATAGGCCTGATCATTGGATAAGTGTTGGTCAGTACACACTCAGCTTAGGGCATGGGCTATTACAATCAAACCCCCAACCAAAACCTCATGATCATTGTCAGAGATGTGTGCTTCTCCCAAAGAGGGTGACTGCCACATTGAGCGATTCCTCATTATCCTCATTTAACAAATAAGGCTCTGAGATGCAGAGGTCAAGTGATTTATCTACAGTTGAGCACCTACTTGGCAGTGCTGATGGGGAACCTGGGTTTTTTGTTTTTTTTTTTTTCCTTCTAAAGGGCTGCACTTTTTCTCTAAGCAATGGACACAGAACTTCATATACAACAGGTTCTCAAGATATGTACGAACTGATGGCTTTAAAGTACATAGTGACAACTGACCACTCTTCTTCATAGTGACTAAAAGCTTTGGAACAAGGAAGACAGTCAACTGCTCTAAGCATATGGACCCTCCGAAGGCTCCTCCACAGACACCAATGACCTTGGCATTACAATTGACCCTCTTGCTTACAATTTCTTTGCACTGATAATTTGTACTGTGCAATTTAGGTCTGAATCCTCTTTAATTGTTTCGCAGCTAGTTTGGGTCTATCACCTCCTGTCTCCCCTGCTGCACACGGCTGAGCCATTGATAGGCATTTAGACTGTTGGCTGTAGGCTATTCAGCTAAAGCAATCATTCTTAACAGTTTTTAACTCATGGATCCATTTGGAAAATTGAGGAAACCTATGTGTTAAGAGCTGGCTTCAAAAAAGCAGAGGCAAACTTATTAACCCCCAAGAGACAGTACTGGCAGGCTCTTTAAACCTCCAGAAAGACTAGGGCAGATTCATGTGTGACAACCTGATGTGACCAGGCTGTGCCAACCCTCAAGAGAGGACACACAATTTGCTGTTGACTACAGATGTCTTGCTCAGCTAAGTGCCTGTGATGTGCCAGGTTCTCTGCTGGCCACTGGGGAGACAAACTAGAATAAGACCCTGTCCTGGATCCCTGGTTGTTCAAGAGCGATGCGGAAGTAATGACTTCACTCCATCACGGTCAGACCTATGGTAGAGACGAGCAGAGGCCCTCTGGGGACAGTGGCAGGAGGGGAGACATCAGGGATGTTTTCCCAGGAGAGAAAGTTTCCGTAGAGAGAGAATCGGGTCTTCAGTGGCAAAGAATTGCGGGAAGAATGAAGTTTCCCCAACAGTGGGAGTATGAGCAAAGACACAATTATAGGTGAGTGCCATGTATGGAGAGATCTGAACAGGTCAATATCATAAGATCAGTGGTTCCCAACCAGGCTGATTTTGTTGCCCCACTGGACTCCCCACCAGGGACATTTGCAATGTCTGGAGACATTTTTGGTTGTCCTATCTCAAGATGGGGAAGGGGAGTTGGGGCATTGCTATTGACATCTAGTGGTTAGAAGTGGGGGTTAGAACCTGGGGCTGTTGCTAAATATTCATCAATGTTCAGAATAGCCTTTGACAACAAAGAATTATCTGGTCCAAAATGCTGATAGTATTGGGAGAGCCTGTATTAGAAAATGAATGAGGAAATGGTCACTTCTTTGAGGAGTCATTATTCCTGTATCCATGGAGATGCTGCCCTCAGGCCTTGCCTTCCTGAAAGCAGTGATACAAGACCAGCATCGCTTCCAGAGAAATAAATGCATGGAGTCAGCTTGACATCCACACGCACACCTCAGCTGTGTTTGTTGAACTAGGCTCTGTGGTTCATGGCCTGACTGAAAATAAGCTAGGAGTCGTGTGGGAAATGATCTGTTTGCCCATCCCAGGGAGCAACAGGTTGTTGATGGGATTTGGTTTGCCTTGTTGGCCTAGAGACGGACACAGGAAAGAGAATTCTAAGCTATTCCCAAGGACTGCGAAAGACCCAACACAACCACCAAGAACTGGCAAATTCTGTCTGCAATTCTGGGAACACTTCCTCATGGAGGAGGAACCTCCAGGTGTAACTGTTTCTCTTTAACTTCCCAACTGGACTCTAGGACATGGGAGCAAGTCACTTTAAAGAGCTGCTGGGAGACAGGGTTGGAACTCTACAAGCAAGATCAAGAATCCACAAAATCACAGCAGGGGTTAACTGAAGGCTGTGACAGGCGGCTGGGAGCCACCACTACCAACGTGTCCCTCAGCAGAGACCTCTGGTCCTGCTGGTCTTCCCTAACTGGAGCAGAGTCCAAGACCTACACAGAAGCAGGGCTTCCACGGCTGAGGGAAACCTTCGTTGAGATGATCACATAGTTAGTGACAGGAACCGGTTTATCAGATTTTCTCCAGCCATCGTAGCATGTGCCCCCGCTTGACATCTTTATACAACGTATCATTGGTCTTCAACAGGTCGGCCACTGAGAGGAAAAGCCAGCTCCCCACCAACGAATACCAGAAAAAAATACTCTTAGAAACTCTAGAGGGGTCGTGATTCAACCAGAGAGACGTGCACTGGAACCCCATGCTCGGATCCTGGACTGGCGTGATGATATTCTGGGTATGCTTTCATATTCCTATCCCAATACAGCACCCAAACGTGCCAGGCTGGCCAAGGGAAATCAGCTGAGATGAGAAAACCAGAACACACAAGACCACATATCCTGAAACGAGCCTATCCTTCAGATTCCTCAGGACCTCCCATAACTAGCACCTCCAGGGAAGACAAGCATTGCATTGCCTTGCTCTCTGGGCACAGAGCATCATTAACTTACAAAAAGTGTAAACTCGCAGGAGAGACAAGTCCTCAAGCACAGTGCTGGGGAAAGGGAGCTGGGCCCCATTTCTGGAAACGCAGAGGCCACTCAGAGGTGTGAACTCCCCCGGGGGAATCTTTATGAAAAGGCTTCCTTCTGTGACCCTACCAGCAGCAGATGGGCCCTGGGAAATGCAGCCTGGAATTTCAGGATGCCAAATGTCAGCACTTTTGCTGCTCAACTTGGGGTCCCTTCACAGAGTTCAAATCAGGATGGCGTCTGCAGCTCTATCTCGGGACCCTAGTTTTAAATATCTTGCAATCTAATTATTTTTACAACCAAATCTCTCACTGGACTGTGGGGCCTCCTCTGGGACCATGTAATTACCTGACCCTATTTGCAGGTTTAAGTGTGTGGCTCCAAGGTTGCCTGAACACAGGAAAATGTTTTGTTGTGCATACATGTACACATGGTCTTCGTTGCCAAGTTATTCCTAAATCATTAAATTTAAAGATGTGTTCCATAAAAACCTTGTTCTGGGTTCCATCCAAGGCAGTGGAGCCAGTATGGTCCAGGATGGATATTTCAGGAAGGCTGGGAACGACCGCAAAGAAGCATTATGCTTAATCATGGCACTTGTCCGGATATTGCAGGAAAATTGCTACCGAAAATATCTCCTGAAGACAGCATGATCACACAGTCTGAGGCAGACTGGCGGTGTCAAGGTGTGTGGATTTTTCCAAGGATGGCAAAAGAAGAAGACAACAAAATAGTTGGACTTTCCATGGAAAGTGGCCAGGTCCATGCCAGGGGACTCTCCGGAGAATGGAAAATGAAGAACACTCCTCATGGAGGAAAATCTACCACCGGGCAGTGGTTGTTAGGCTGGCTCAGAAAGACGGGACAGCGGGCATGCCCGGCAGCCAAGCCCGGGAAAAAGGTGGATGACGTCAGAATAAGGGATGCGACCCCCACACCTGGATTCACGGGGCCAATCCCCAATAGTGATATGGGAAGCCCGCGAAATTCCTCTGCTTAAAAGAGCCGGTACCCCTTTGTTCTGCGCGTGACTTCCCCAGGCCCGTTTTGCGGACTTGGGAGTTTCGCCCGGGAGCGCAAAGTCCAATAAAGCCCTGACTATTCTGCTTTCTGTCTGATTGAAATTTTCTCCTTGTGGAGCCCAGAAAAACCTTACAGTGGTCTAAAGGGAAGTACAGCACAGAATCAAAACCATGTCAGATTAGACAGACGCAGGTTTAGATCCCAGCTCTGCACCTTTCTAGACGTGTGGACTTGGACCATCTAATTAATGCCTCTGATAGCCAGCATTCCATCTAGAAAAAAAAGTGAAGATGACTATGCCCATGATGATGCACAGGGATCAAAAAAGATCAGAGATCAGTTATTCAGCACAGTATCTGGTGCTTAAAAAACATTCGCAATATGGTAGCCAGTGCAGTATTAGGATCATTTTATCGTGTCATTAGTAACTCCTTGTCTCTGCAGAGTGTCCTCAAGTTTGCAAAGGGGCTTCCTAAGCATTCTCTTTCTTTTTTAAAGAAAGTCTAACTTGATAATTTATCCATATGGTTAAACAATCAGAACATGATATAAACATGTAGTGAGAACCCAGCCAGATCCACCAGGTCTCTGTCCCTTCCGGCAACCAGGTTCCTTCGTTTCTTATGTGCCCTCCAGGGCTCCTTTGCTCAAGGATGTCATTCTGTTTACATGATTCTGTTCTCTGATTTTTTTTTATTATAATAAATCTTTACTATGGGCAAATCCTACTAGAGAACTGTCACAGTACTGTATGTGAAACACACACACACACACACACACACACACACACACACCCCTACGTTGTGTTCCACGATGTGGCTGTTTCTTTAACCCATCCTCTTTGGGACTCCTGGCTGTTTCCATACCATCTTCTATTGCTCCTGACCCTGCTACAGTGAAGGCCCCCATCCATAGGGATTTTTCACAGGTGCCAGTTGGCTCCTGGGGTGAACCCCCAGGCATGGAATCAATGATTCTGAGGACTCAAGCATCTGTAATTCTGATTCATGACACCAGCTGCTCCCCATCGTTCTGTGCCACTTTGCACCCCTCCAGCAATGTACAAGAGGAAACCCTTTTAACCGTTTACACTGGTTCTTCTTCCAGCCTCCCCTATGTCGCTAAATGATATGCCTAGCCACAGTTTCTTTTCTTGTACCTTTTTAACCATCTCTAAATGCATGATTCAGTGGCATTAAATATATTCAAAGTGGAGAGTCGTCACCATCACTCAGCTCCAGAGCGTCTTCATCATCGCAAACTGAAGTTCTTTACCTGGTAAACACTCACGGCCCACTCCCCCCTTATCCATCTTTATCTGCACTGGCAAACCTCCTGCCGAGCCCCTGAAATACACCTACCTGCTCTCAAAAGCACATCATTCTTTAATAAGGGAGCAAAGATTTTCATTGTATCATGAGCTATTCGACAGGTATAAAATATTTCCCCTGGAAGAGGAAACCAAAATCTTTACATTGTGCATAAACTTGCAAATAACTTGTTTCTCTGTGCTGCACTCCATGAGGTGTGGATGGGAGCGGGGGATGCTGGAAGGGAAGCATCACTGGTATATCTCATGACTTGTGAGCTGAGGGACTCAGAAAGGGACAGGTGGGTCAAGCGGCACATTTGATCTGCTTATTTGACTGAAGATGAGGCTGTTTTTAGGCATGAGGTTGAGTTTATTTTTGCATTGGGCAAGTATTTTATTTTCTACATCCTCGAGTTCCGTAGGCCCCTTCTGACCAGGATCACCCTCTATCCAACCCTCCAGCCTTATCAAGCCCAAGCCTCCCAAGAACCACAAGACAGAAGGGTGAGAGGATAAGGAGATAAGGAGTTTCCAGGAGACTAGAAGATGGCAGTAGGGAAAGGGACATGACCTGAGATCATGCAGGTACTGTGCTTTGCAGAAGGCCTGATGCCCAGTAAGTGTTCAGCAACCGGTGACGATGAAGACAATGAAGATGGTGATAAAGATAATGTTAAGGTTGATAATGATACATGGCAGCTCAGCTCCTATTGATGTTGGTGGTCTCCATACACTGAGCTGGAATCCATCCTCCTCCAGTTCCCACCATGAATCTTGATCCTACCTCTTGGACTAGCCCAAATATGATTCCTCTTCCAGATAAACACACATGTCAGTGGGTGAGAGAGCAATGCTGGCTCTCGGGGGCATCTCCTCTTCACCAATCTGAATATCCCATCATTCTGCGGACATCCTTCGTAAAACTTGGTGATAGAGCCTCATCAAGCATTTTGACAGATTGAAACAAGAGCACCACAGAGAGAAGTTCCTGCATAATAAAAGGGAGATGAAACACTACTGAGAAGCAGGTAGAAATTGGTGGACCCAGAGATGAGGGAACAGGATGAAAAATAAGGGTCTCCTTGGGTCAGCCACTCAAAAAAGTGGTTTCTCAGATGTCCCATGGAGATCTGTGAGGATGCCAACACTGAGCTAACATTCAGGGGCAGGGATGCCAGGACTTGACGGGGCTCTGTGGCTGAGTTCCTGGAAATTCTGCCTTTTACGCGATCATGAGATTTGTCTTCTTATGAGCCCATTTAAGTGGGGCTTTAGTGAAACTCACAATGGCCTCTCAAGGTCACCATTCACAACAGTCTCCAGCATTAGGTGGAGAGATAGCTGGGATATGAAGAATTTGAAATCATATTTCAGGAGCCATGTCCCACCAAGTCTCACTTTCCTGTGACAATCTGGCCACAGTGCAGGGCAGGGTGAAGAACCAACATGACATAAAGAGGAGGAGACACTGAGAACAGCATCACTCTTTTCCCTGGAAGCTTTCAGACCCTCGGCAAGATGGAGAGCATCAGTATAAAGAACTACTGATTAATAATGGTTAATAGAATGGCAGATCCCTGGTACTGAACTCCAGTTAGATTATAAGCACATTGTTTTTTATACTATGCAACTTTTCAGCTCAAATTATCCAAGTGCATATTCATTGCTGCCCCTCAACAGCCTAATCTCTAAATTCATTCTTTTCTATTGAGAAAATCTCCATCCATCCATTGTTCTTCACCCTCACACCACTCTTACATCTAAAATCCTCCTCAGAGCAAATACACGAATATCTCCTTCTTTATTAAACCCCACAGAACTAGTCTTTGATACACAGAAAAAAAGTACCAAGAAAGAAAGGTTATGTCCACTGGTGTCCCCTTTAAGTGTGCCACACATGATGAGCATGACAGCAATCACTGGATCCCATCTTCTCCCAGCTCACTGACCACAGGGCCATGGAGCAAGTTGCAAGGTGCCTGGTCGTTGTGAGCAGTCCCCAGTTATATCCTCAGCCTAGTGACTTCTGTTTGCCAGGACAGGTCCAAGTGACCCAGCACTGGAGTCCAGGAGGGTTAGCCTTTGCAGTGTGGCTGTGGAGGCAAGGTCAGGCCCCAACTGGAGGACATGTGTGGCTGCACGTCGCCGGTCTTGCTCCCTCCCGGGCTGTGGCCAAAGTGCTTCCCAGCAAAGTACCATCTTCACTGATGCTGCCCAGTCTCCCTCCCCGTCCACCTTCTCTGTTCTTTTTTGGATGGTAGCGTCTGTCTGAGTTGGCTCTGATGAGTCAATTCCACCTACTTTTGGTCAAACTCCACTCCTGGCTTGGTGACATTCCAAGACAAATGCAGAAGCCACAGGGGGCTGGAGAGATGCCCTTTCAGAAAACTGTCCAACAGAACTTCAATTAATTTCTCAGGTTGCCATCAAGACGTCCAACATGGGAGCACAGCTCATTGTCCAAACCTAGTGGGGGACTTGGCTGGTGTCCTGGGTAGACATTTAGGATGTTGGAGGCTTCTGACTTCTTTCCAACTGAGAACCAGTTCCTGATTCTAATATTCCTGTTCACACTAAAGGGACAAAGCTTTTTAATTCTACATATTTCCTAAAGTCAAGAGTGAGAATGAATAAGGTAGGTAGAGACAGAAGCGAAGAGAAAGGTGAGCAATGTCAATGATAGAAGCAGAAAGAAAGCTATTCCATATATGGCCCTGATCCACACTCAGAGTTTTCATTGTGCTCACCACATCTTCAAACTTAGGGTCCTCCTGTTCCCTGGGACCCACAATAGCTCTAGAATTTTACATAAGAGTTGACGGCCTGATTGGAACTGTTTTGAGACTGCAGTTGTATATGGAGCACACTGTTTTGATTTTGGATAAATACTTATTTAGGGTAATCACTGAGAATGATCAGGGTTCTCTCTGCCCTGTATCATCTCTGTTCGAGTTGGTCGAGTCATTCTCTTTCCCCTCAATCCAAGATGCCTATGGCTAGTACTAGCTTTGCTTTGCTCTCTTCCTGCCCTTTATCAAAGTCTACACCAACTTTCCCAGGCTCAACTTCAACGAGACCCAATTAAATGCCAATGAGTACTGCTAACTTACCTTGCAGCTGGGATGCTATCTGAATGGATGCCAGGCACAGCTGAACAAGCCCTGAATCTACACACAGTATCCTATATCTTACTAAATTTTCATGGTAACTTTCATGGAAGCCAGGAGAGAAAGTGTCATTATCCCACCATAAAGATGGTGGGAAGCAGACATGGCTGCAGGCACACAGATTTTAGACACACTGATTCAACTTGAAATTTCACGTCTGATGGCTGTTGCTTTGTGTGATCTGTGACAAGTTTGAGTCTCAGTTTTCACAAGCATAAAATGGGATTAAAGCAACCTCTCTTACACAAAGTGTTAATTCTACAGGTAATCATATCTAAGATCCTTAGCAAAGTACATGGAATGGGGTGTAAGCAACTAAGAGTAGTTATTTTGGTGGTGATAATAATGATGATGGTGGTGGTGGTGGTGGTGGTGGTGATGACTTTACTAACCAAATGCTGGTAATGGTTTTGTTGCTCGTATTTTCTAATTATCCTGCAGATAACCATGACTTGTAGCATTTAAGAGGGAAAAATGACTCAAATCCCTTCAAATACTCTTCATGAGTGCTTTATTCTTCTACCCTGGGGAAGAATGTTAGCTGGGTGGAAAACCATTATGAAGCTATACGTCATGAGCAGGTGCTATCTGAGTGCCTGGCCAAAGCATTCAATGCGGTCTCCCCTCGCTCAGTCTCAAGCACACATTCAAGTCTAGGTAATTGTGCCTAACAGCCACTGATCTCCGTGTAATTGTCCCTGGATTTCTCTGGGTGGCCTTTCCAAGCAGGATCTCTTCACAATTAGTCCTTATATTGAGCTGCTGAAAGACAAGTGATTATTTTGGGGAATTACTTGTCAGCAAGAAGATGCAACTCCAATAGGACATAATGGAGGCCATGTGTTCATTACAATCTGCAAGATGCTATCGCGTCACTTCTGAATCCACAGCTCATTAGGTATTCCAGCCTCAGCTCCCTGTCATTACTGTGAGTTCGTTACAATGCGCGAAGAAAAAGACATCGAAAGTGAGGACAACTTAAGGATTACGGGGTGGTCAGCAAGCATCTTCTTAATAAACCTAGTTTTGCCTTGAATCTAAAGTACTACATGGATACCTCTTGAGGGCAAGCACATGCACGCGCATACACACAGACACACGCAGACCTAGGCACTTTTAGAATGTCTTGTGAAAAATAGCCAAACACTTCTTGATGACATTTCTGTTTTGCTTTCTTTGAGTTTTTTGTTTTTCAAAGCAACTAGGAATTGTTCCTTGAAATAGAAAACCAACATTCTCAATCTCAAATTTTCAGTAATTTCTGGAGATCTACTATGTGCCAAGCCTGTGGTGGAGGAGAGAGGACCGAGGACAGAGAAGGAGAACACATGTCCCGTGGAGTTGGTAATCTAGTTAGGGAGAAAGACCCGATGCCCACAAAACAAAGAGCTAAGAAAGACAGGTACAATCATATTCCAAATGCTCTGCGCATTATAAGAAGAGAAGGGACTGGGCATGAGTGGAGACTTCAGGCAAAAGTGAAAACTGGGCTTAGCCTGGCAGGGTGGGTCAGACTACACAGGCATGAGCAGAGCAGGAGGAAGCCAGTTTGTGAGCAGAGGGAAAGTGATGGGGTTAGAGAGAGAAAAAGAGGTGCATGTGTGTGTGTGTGTGTGTGTGTGTGTGTGTGTGTGTGTGTGTGTTCATGCATACGTACCTGAGAGGGAGAAGAGGAAATTACAAAGCAATGGAGACCAGCCATGGAGAGCATGAGTAGTAGAGAAAATATGAGTGATAGAAGGGGCACTGTTTTAGCTTCTTAAGTAAAACAATATAAGGTGATCATAGGAGAGTGGCCCCCTAGAGAAGAAGGGGCACCCAGAGACCCTCCTGAATGTAGCCATTCCTTCTCCATAGAGAAGGTTCCCGGGTCTCCAAGAATTCCTTAAGTTTTGGGGGGTTTTTTGTTTTTTGTTTTTAAAGGAAAGGTGCAGGCAAGAATGAAGGCGAGTAGGCAGGCAGGCAGGGAGAGAGGAGGAAGAAGTTTTTTACTTTATTTTCATTCAGTTGTTCACACTGGCTGTTTTCTTCCCCGGGATTCACCCAGGGATGTGTAGCTTGCTCCTTTGGAGGAGAGCGACCTACCCGCTGCTCCACCAGGGTGCACCTGTTGAAGATTTTTGAAGGTCAGTCTAGGGAGACTGCATCCAGATTCTTTGGAACCCTGTTTTTTGATGGAGAAACTTCACTGAGTGAGTTTAGCCTTACAGGGGCTTAATGTGTTTTAGAAATAAAAGAAAGTTATTGGGAAAGTAAGAACTAAAAACATAGGTGTGTGTGCGTGCGTGCATAAATCTCGATGACAAATGTGATAGGTCTTCATAGTGCTAATCTTCTGTTCTTGTTCTTTACGGTATACTAAAGAGTTAGAGTGAAAAATACAGGTTAGGAAACTAATGATGTCCTGAGTCTCAGGAAATTTCCAGAAGAACGAACTCTCAGCATCTTGCTTAATAACTTAGAGCCCCATCTCCCCAGTGTGGCAGAACACTAGCAGGCCAGTATTACCCTTGCCAAAGGATTTCCTGCTTGCTGAGGATGTACATATTTGTGGATCACTTGTTACCTGCAGTCTGAAGGGGCCTAATTCCTAAGGGTGGCAGCCTCAGATTTAGTCCCTCTTTGCTGGTCCCCAAAGAATGAGTCACCACTTTCATTCCAACCCACCTTCCAGGCCAAGTCATTGTAGGATCTAGCCACAGGGGGCCAGTGCTGGGTCAGCTCTGAGCGATGGGCAGGAGGCTTCCAGGGATTAACGCTAAGTGGGGGACACCAGATTTGGTTTCAAAGTGTATTCACCGGGATATTGGATTGCATTTTAAGGAGCCACTAATGGAGAAGGTTGGGGAGGGAGGCGGGTGGCCAGCCCTGTGGAAAATAATAACCCTGAAGATTTTCCATCCTGATAGTGAAACAGAGTCTCCCAACAGCAGGCTGCCCCTGGGGACTAATGCTCCACTTTGCCTGCTTAGAGGGGAGTCAATGACACTGGAAGGTCTTGTACTGGGGCCAGGGAAGGGAGAAGCCACTAGCTGTGCTCCGTCAAGCCTGTGTCCTCTGAACTCCCCAATAACCTGAACCTATGGACAATCATGTGCAGTCAGCAGCAGGCAGAGAGTGGCCCCCTAGAGAAGAAGGGGCACCCAGAGACCCTCCTGAATGTAGCCATTCCTTCTCCACAGAGAATTTGGAAGTTTCCCGGGTCTCTAAGAATTCCTTAAGCAACATAATTAACTACAAATGCACAGGAGGGGAACTGGACATGCTATTAGGGGAGAAGTGGGCAGGGATGGAGAATAGATCTGTAGCTGATTGAGAGGATTTGTCAAACCAAAAGCCAGTCTGGGTGCAGGGAAGGGGTGAAAAGTAGCTAACTAATCACCATTTTGCTGAGGTCAGCTCTTCAGGACACCATGGCCTTCAGCATTGCTGACTCAGAAGTTACCCTTTAACGCAGAGCCTGGGTTTAATCCCTCTCTCTCTGCTTACTGCCAGTTCAAACTGTTCACCCGTCCTTTTCAGAGCCTGCCTCTCCTGGGATCATTCACACACCTCGTCCGCTCCCCCTCCAGGCAGCCTCCATGATTGTCCCCAAATGGGGACTTCTCCACAGTCATAAGACCACGCGTCCTGGTGGGACGGCACAGAGGTGTAACAGAAAGAGCGTGGGTGTTGGTGACCAGGTTTAGAATTCCAGCTCTGACACTGGGGAACAGGGCTCTTGGGACTCTCGTTCTCTGACACTGTTTATGAATATCATATGGCTTGCTCTGGAGTTGTGGTCAGGCCTAAGTGAAATATAATGCATGTAAGGTGACCATCATCCAGCCAGGCACACAGTAAGTACAAAATTATTTTTCTCCCTACAGAACATGGGCCCTGAGAGGAAGGCTTGATCCTGTATTTGGACCATCCCAAAGGGGCAAGAACAGGATTGTGTGTGTAGGGAGGGCCACCAGGTACTCAGAGGCCAGAACCCCAGAAGTTGTGTTACCCACCCACAGGACACCAGCCTGGAGGACGAGACTCAGCCTCAAGACAGCAACGTTGCACCACTGTCCAGAGGCTCTGGGAACCCACAGCTTATGCCTGTCCATCTGGATAGAGCTCCTGGCCAGGCTGTCACCCTCTGGCCCTCAGCCCTGCCCCACCTCACTAGTTTCCCACACCGACCCGCACTGTGCTGGCAGGGACAAAGCCAACCGTAAGTTCTGGGCTACAGCACTTTCCCTTACTCCGCTCTTCTTCATCCAGCAGTTGTTTGAAAAAGTCACATTTCATTATCGAGATGGAAAATCTTCAAAGCTCCTTTCCAAAAGATGGTCAAACCAAGGAGCAGCCCAGCCCCACAGAAAGAACCAGAAGGTGATGCCCGGCAACCTTGAGGCAGGCACTTACTTTCTCAGAACCTCTTTTTTCACATCTGAAAGATGAGAAGTAGTACGAGGGAAAAATTGGTATGATTTTTAATGAAAGACAAAAAAATAGTAATGACTGTAGAAAGGCTTTGTACCAGAAAAGGCTATAAAACATAAGGGGCGGTTATTAGAAAGGATGTTTTTAACAGGCCAGGCTATTTGAGGCTATTCGATTGTTTTGTTCCATCGAGTGCATATTGGTTGTAGGTTCCCTCTGTGACAGGCAGGCTGGGCACTAAGGAGGGAAACAGCAGTGAACCTTGTCCTGTCCTGAAAGAGCTTCCATTCTTGTGGGGAGCAGACGGTGAATGGATCCCATACTACACACTCAGGGTAAGGAGTGGTGGGGCAGGGGGGTTAGGAATCTGAGGCCCCCAAAGTTACTGGCGTATAAAGTAGGGGCAGGCAGGGTCTCTCAAGCAAGGGCTGCTGTCCTCAGAGGCCCCCATCACAAACTCCCCGTCCTGCCTGGGAGAGTTTGATGGCAGCCAACGGAGGATGGTCTTCAGGAAAAGGAAATTGGCCCCAACATCTTTGTTGAACATTGCTCTGGAAGTACAAGTCAATGCAATCAGACAAGGAGGAAAATGGAGGCACCTGTATTATAAAGAAGGAATCAGACTTAATATGATTTGCCGATGATATGATTCTATGTCCAAATCAACTGAAAAACTTTAGAAACAAGAGATTTGAGTTGTGGTTTCTTATACAAGCAATAGGCTCTTAGCGAATATACTTGAAGAAAAGATTCCGTTTATAATGAGAAAAAAGATGAAACACCTAAGAAAAGATTTCATAAAAACAATGCAGAGCTACATGAAGAAATCTTTACCCCTCCACTGAGAAATGTGAATATTTGAATAGATTTAAAAATGTGTGTTCTTGGGGGCACCCTGTTAGAGTAGCAGTTAAGTCCACTGCCTCAGGCCAAGTGCAGTTCACAAACATTCCTGAGGACCTGGGTCCACAACCCTGATCAGGGAAACAACCAAAATGAGCAACTAAACAAGGTAGATGAAACGCTTCATTTCTTCCTCCTCTCGTCCTTCTTTCCCACTGCCTACATGCTTCATTCTTGCCTGCATCCTTTCTGGAAGGAAGGAAGGAAGGAAGGAAGGAAGGAAGGAAGGAAGGACATGTGCTCTTCAATACAAAATTTCAAGATTGTAAAATTTTCAGTTTTCCTCATTCAAAACAATTCAACAACATCAACATAATTTCTTTTGACTGAAAAAGATTATTTTAAAATTTATCTGGAAAAACTAATATATGAAAACAGCCAGGAAAATAATGGAGAAAAACAAAGATGTCCTCATTAGACATTTCGAACTATATATCATAAATCTACAATAACTAAGACATTGTGGTACAGTGCATTAATAGACAAATTCATGAAAGAGCAGCGGGCCCATCCGTAACCCCAGCTTGTACTGGAATTTGGTGTACCATATAAAAGCACTTTGAATCAATGATTAATAAATGGCATGGGACCACCTGCTAACCATTAGGGAGAGGGTGAGAACTAAGCTGAAAATTCACTTTAAACCACATACTGAAATAAGTTATAAATGGAACCAAAATCTTAATAAAAAATGTAAACCCTAAAAGTTAGAAAGGTACATAAATGACTTCAAAAGTAATCGTAAGGTAGGGACATTCTCCCCAAAGATAACACAAAACCCAAAAGTCATTTTTTAAGTTATCACGTAAAACAATTATAAATTTCTGTGATTAAAAATAAATAGCATCAAAATGGTCAAAAAAACAAACAATACACATATTTAGTATAGGTTAGAAAAGGATACTGGGTAGGTGTTTTGTGTACTAATTAGGGAAGACTACTGTTTAAAATGACAGACCCTAAAATGCATAATGGTTTAAGCTCAATAGTTTCAATGAGTAAGGCAGTTCTTACATCAAACTAAAAAGCTTCTGCACAGGGAAAGAAACCATTGCCAAACAAAAAGACACACTACTGACTGGAGAAGATATTTGTGTAGGATACAACTGACAAGGGCTTAATATCAAAAATATACAAAGAACTCATGAAACTCAAGAACAGAAAAACCAAACAACCGAATCAAAAAAATGGGCAGAAGAATTGAATAGACACTCCTCCAAAGAAGACATACAAATGGCCAACAGACATATGAAAAGATGTTCCTCCTCACTTGTTATTAGGGAAATGCAAATCAAGACAACAATGAGTTGTCACCTCACACCTGTGAGACTGGTTATGATGCTCAAGTTGGAAACAAGAAACGGTGAAGATACAGAGAAAAGGGAGCCCTTTTACCCTGATAGGAATGCAAATTTGTAGAACCTTTATGGAAATGGAAAGCAGTTCTAAAAAAATTGAGACTGGTAGTCCCATATGATATTCTCATCCCATTCTGGCCATTTACTGAAAAGACACAAAAGCACTAATTCTCAGAGACACATGCACCCCCATGTTTATTGAAGCATTATTAATAATAGCCAAGAAACTACAAAATGTCCCTCATCAAATAAATGGATAAAGAAGAGGTGATATATATACACACACACTGCAGAATACTACACAGCCCTTAAAAAGGTGAAGTAATATTTGCAACAACATGGACGAAACTAGAGGGTATTATGCTAAGTAAAATAAGTCAGAAGAAAAATATTAATACCAGATGATCTCACGCATCTATGGAATATAAAGAAACAAAGCAAAGGAATAGGCTAACCAATCCTTGCACTTTGACAACAGGTTACTAGTATGGAATGAAGTATGGTGGGGACAAGTGGTAGTGCAGTCCAATGAACAATGGTAGAAGAATGGTAATTTCATGGTGGGTTGGGTGTGCTGTAATTTATATTTGAAGAATGGGGAGCTTGCACACATGGGTTTATATTGTCTTATAAATCAAAGTGCACAAGTCAAGTGGTTTTTAATATGGTCCCACTTGCATTTTTGAAACACACTCCTTTGAATCTCCAGACGCTGTGGTTTCTAAGAATTAGTTTAAATGCTCTTCCTTTGGGGAAGAGTATGCAAGGCCTTTCTCTGTCTTGGAAGTAGATGCTGGTTTGGAGGTGAGCATGAAAAAGGAACACACAACTGCTATGTCCCCTGCCATTGGCTGGAAACCCTTCTCATCACACCTTTCTGTCCTCTCTACAGTGCTAGGATGTAGGTGTTCTTATATACTTTTTATTAGCATGTGAAAGGGAAAACTTGGCTATATGTGATGTGGCTGAAATTAGAGCTCAAAACCAAATGATTGCTTAGCTGTTGCTATGGGCTGCGGCCCCAGGACCACGAGCAGCCCACACTGCAGACTGCTGGGGACTTTCTTTGCCCTCTGCAGAGCTGAGCACAAGACCTGAGCACTTGTCTGGGGTACTTGGGGTACCTGTCCTCTCCATCCCCTACGCCTTCTCCTTCCCCATATATTTTTCCAATCTGTTTATGCAGTTTCCATCATTTGCTTTGCTTTAAGCAGGACCGGGACCATAAGACCATGCAGTAATCTACTTTCGGAATGCTGAAGAGTTAATAACACACAGAAACAGGTTTGCTCACAGCATCTGGGCTGTAGAAGGTTTTCAATAAGTCATAGCCACCACCATGATTATTATTCCCTCTTCCCTACTCCTCTTCCTCCCCCTCCTCCCAAGAATACTCTCCTAAATGCAAAGGTTAACTGGCTCCTCCCACCTGTCTGTCTTATTTGAGCTGCTAATGGGCCTCCTGGAGATCAGCAGGGGAGCAGTGGGGTGGAGGGCAGGACTCCACACCGGCTGCCTCCCAGAGAGGCTTCCCACAGACCTGGGCCACCTGGTGCCTTGGAAATCACATGCCTTTAAAGAGCACAGCTGGAGGCCTGGCCAGCTTCTCTGATGCTCCCCTTTGTTGGCTATAAATATCGGCCTAGCTGAGCCACTTCCCTTCTCTGGACCTCAAATTCCTGCCTATAAAATGAGAGGATTGGACTAGATAGGGCTTACTTCATTCTTTCAGTCCATTTAACAGGTATTCAGAGTGCCAACTATGTATCCAGCCCTGGCTGAGCGTGGAGGAGAGCCCTGTACAAGACTTGACCTGACCCCGTTGCTGCTCAGCAGACGGCTCTTGCAGCCTAGATTCCTGTATTCTCAGGTGCTTGGCGTGTTTCTCCATCCCCTGACTTCTGCTCCAAGGCATTCCCAGCGTCTGTTTCTAAATGACGGATTCAAAAGTGCTAAGGCACCTTTGATGGCCCACCCACCCTCTCTGGGGAGAAACCCAGGGGTGTCATAGCTCAGCTGGGTCAGAGAGAACATATGACCAGACACCAGTGGGGTCGCTGCTCCCTGCCCTCCTCCCTCCAGCAGCCTCCTGGGGCTCTCTGCCCTGTAGGGAGATGCTGGCTGGGCCAGGCATGGGGAGTAAGCTTCTTGACCATAATAAGCCCTTGCCACAGCTATAAAGTCACTCAAAGATGCCAGGAATGGGTGTGGTCTCTCACAAAGTGACCGAAGAAAAGGGCAGCAAAGGACTGGAAGGAGTCCACTTTGCCAAGGGTCAGCTTCGAGGGCAAAGGGCCATGGGCCATGCAGACTGATGGTGACTTTGTGGGGACAGATACCAGCAGGCCCTGAAAGACTTTGCCTCTGCTCTGATGGCCTGACTGTAGCCAATCTAAGCATTCTAAACCTGTGGACTCAATGAATAAGAATTGTGGTAGCCAGGCCTTGGAGCACAGAAAACCAGCTCCTGCTAAATTTACATCTGCTTCCTGGCCATTGAGAAGGGTCAAAACAGCAGGGAAGCAAACAGGTGCTGCAGCCTCCAGCCTGGGTTCAAGTTCTCTTGCCCCTGCTCGCTGTATGATCTGGCAAGTTACCTCACCTCTTTGTGCCTCAATTTTCTCATTTATAAAGAGGAGATGAGAACAATTCCACCTCATATAATTATTGCAAGGAATAAATGAATTTTTATGTATTTTGCATATATATCAACAAAAAATTCTTATTCCTCATATATATTCTTCATATACATCATATAAAATGTACGGAATTATATATACATATATATATATATATAACTTAGAACAGTGAAAGGCACTTCATCAACGTCACTGCATAACTGTTATTAGCATTACTATTTCTTTGCAAATATAATCCTTTATGTGTCATGTAACGCTTACAAACTCCCTTCATAGTCATCATTTCAAACCAAATTTGCACATTGCATGCATCCACCAGGATGTAAGATTTGTGAGAGCGGGGAAGTTTTCATTGTACTCATTGTTGTATTCTTGCAGCCTTGAACGGTGTCTGGCACAAATAGATGCTGTGTAAATATTTGTTGAATGGATGGATGGACGGATGCAATAAACATTGATGGAAAGCCTATTATATACCAGACACTGAGAGTCAAAAGTTAAAAAACGATGGCAATTGTCCTTTGAAAAAAGACTTAAATTGACTAGTAATTCACTTGCAAAGTGATGAAATGCATTACCCTGTGAAATATTAGCCATGAGAGCTGTGGTTCCCAGGGATGATTTTGCCCCAGCTTCCTGAAGGAGCAGCCCAGTTGGGCAGAGGTGGCTGCACAGGTCAGGAAGCTTTTGGGGAAGGGTTGGAGGAAGAGAGGGAGGGAGTAGTGGGTACAGACTCCCATGTATCACTGTGCTTTTTCACTGTTAGCAGAATAAATGCCCACAGCCTATGGGGTACTATTATGGGTTTTGTTTTGGTTTGCTTTTTCACTATCATGTTTATCTTAAATACTTTAGCTCCCTTTTTTCATGCAGTTCTCTCTGCCCTCACCTTCTTGCATCTATTTTGGTCCAAGTTTTTGGTATTGCCCAAAACTGACTGCCCCATCCTCTTACTATGCTCAATGTAGATTTCACACAGGGCCCTAAACAAATTTGTCTCACTTTAGGTTCAGTGGAGGAAATGGTGGAAGAAAATCCTTCTATTCCCCCACATCATTATTTCCATCATTGTTATAGTGGATAAAGCAGTGACTTAAGAATTGAGAGACTTGGGGTCAAATCCCAAATGTGCATTAAAGAAATTTCAGTCAAAACCGTAAGGAACTACCACTTCAGACCCACTAGTATGGCTAAAACAGAAACACAATGAATGTTGGTGAGGACGTGGAGACACTGGAACCCTCAGACATTGCTTATGGGAACATAAAATGGGGCAACAGCGCTGCAAAACGCTGGGGCAGTTCCTCAAAAAGTGAACCGGGTGACCCAGCAATTCCACTCCCAGGTATGTATCCAAGAGAAATGCAAACTTATGTCCACCCAGAAACGAGTGCATAAGTGTTTGTAGCAGCATTCCTCACAATATCAAAAAAAAAGGAGGCAATTCAAACATCAATCCACTGGAAATGGATGAATGAAACTTCCACACAGTGAAATATTACTATTCAGTCATTAAAAATAATAAGAGTTCTGATGCATGCGACAACATGGATGAACTCTGAAAACATCATCTACATGAAAGAAGCCAGATATAAAATACCTCCTCGTATATGATCGTTTTTGTGAAACGCCCAGAATGGGCAAATTCATAGAGAGAGGAAGCAGACTGTAGTTTTCACAAGGAAATCCATTTCTGAAAAACATCTGGCTGAAACGCCATCATCTTATTAAGTCTTTTCCACACTCTGGAAAGAAGTAGAATTTTAGTTAAAAGTCACCAGGGATTGCCTGTTAAAGGATTCCTCAGTGAGGCCCTTCTTGTATAAAGTGCATAATTTCCTACTAATTTACCTTTCCATTCCTCTGTCTTAATTTTCACATTGGGAGCTGGCTTCAAATTAGGTGCTGGCAAAGGTGCCACACTGGACTGGGCAGCTCCCCTGCCAATCGCCTGTTGCCAATAACGTCTCAACGCACTCTTCTGAGTAATAAAGTCCCAAATGAAACCTGCTTCTTGACTGTCTTGATCTCAGAGATAAATTGACTCCTCCATGCCATTGCTTCTTTTTGGAAGTGTCCCTGAGTCAAATCAAATAAGGATAGGCTCCATCTCAGAGGCCGGAGTGAGGAGGCAGACTATAATCTTTTAATGGAAGCCTATTTTTCAAACCGACATTTAGCCAATGAAACTCCATGTGGCCAGATGCAGATGTGGGGAGGATGTGGGAGTGGGGAGCACGGAGAGGCTCTGTGAGAGTTTGCAATCAGAACCCAACTGTAAGGGGTGCTCCTCCTGCAGGGCTAGCAGCTGAGTGGGTGAGAGCCACCCTGGCCCCATCCCCTGCCTGGACACCACCTACGAATGCCCAACCCGAGAAATCGATTAATTGCTCAGGAGTGAAAGAACAATATGAAAGGTGCAATGATCCCAGCAACTACTCTCCAACCAAACACCTCTTTTCACAGATGGGGAGACTTGCAGGAAGACCCAGAGCAGATGGGGTTGCAGCCAAGAGGTAAGTGGCCTCAGTACTGGCAGAGGCGTCCCAGCTGGGCCGTGTGAGGTGGACTCATCCTGGGACAGGGCTACTCACTTTTCAGTTCCGTCCCATTGCTTCTGCTGACCTTATGTGAAGTAGATCAGCACCCCTCTAATGCTGGCTATTTCCACTTTGACCATATCTAGCTAGGTTTTCACAGGTTTTGCTTTAGTTTGTGGTGGACATGGTGGAGATTTTAAGGGTTATCCTCTCTTAATCACACACAATTCTGGCTTTCTTTCAGGGTATTGATTCCAAAGCTTATTTAAATGTATGTGTACTTGTGTCCAAAAGAGTGAAAAATAATTTTATTTTATAGGGCCAAATTAGGGTTGCCAGAAGGGAAGGGGAGGCAAATCGGGTAAATGGGGCGATTTATGTGGTCAGGACAGAAGTGGACAGTTGGAGGGGAACTTACTATATTATATACAGATGCTGATTTACAATGAGACCCACTTTAAATCTTTATCATGGCATAATGCAGTGTTTCTTTGATAATATTTAAAAAATGCAAATACAAAAAGAAGGGGCTCCCCCACCCCGTGTAGCTCAGGATGCCAAGGTGCAGACTATGAACCGAGGTTCAAGAGCCAGTGCCAGGAAAAGAATTTTTTAAACTTTTAAATAAATAAAAATTTTCAAGTGAATTACTTAACAAAAAAAAAAGTATATAAATAATTAAATGAGTCACAGATATGTCAAAAATCCAGAAGCTGATACATAGACATTGATCTAGCGGAAACCTACAATCGTTTAAGTATCACTTTTCCTTCTAAGACTCCACACACACACACACACACACACACACACACACACACACACACACACACACACACATTCTCACTCCTCCCAAGACTCTACCCAACATGTAAAAGCTTTCCTTTTTCCTATCTAACTCCTGGCCCACCCTTTTCTGTCCTGGCCACCAAGTATGTGGTCTTCCAGGTGAGTCCCTGGACAGCCCCAACGCTGGGCCTGCTTCTGTCCCATCAGCTTTAGGGATCCTGCCACCTTCTCAGGCAGCTCCCAGCTGCACCCTTCCTGAGTTCCTTCCTCCCTGGCCCCAGTGTCCTGAGCTGCCCGCTCTTCCCCTCTTCCCCTCTTGTGATCCAGGTCACATGCCCCACGTCTTTCATCCCCGCCTGGCTACCAATCAGTACCACCATACTGAGCATGGCCAGTAGCTGTGGAAGGTGATGGCTTCCAGGCTTTGCATAGAAGTTCCTCCTCCTCGGTGCTGGAGCCACTTCCCCGCAGCCCCCTTTGAGGGCTCAAGATGTCTCCAACACTGTGCTGTGACATTTATCTCTGCACACTCCTTCCACTCTAGCCACACAGGGCCCCTTCCCACCTCACCGGGGAAGTCAGTTCAGGTCTTTCTCTGCTAGGAGAGGAGTCCCTGGAATCACAGCTCCTGTCCTCCTAGCTGGCTCTCAGCACACAGATGCCATCCTGGCAGCTCTCAGGGTATGGCAGTCACAGAAGAGCCTGGCCAGGGGTCCAGCTACGAGCACCTGGGGCTTTCCCAAGACTTCCCCAAACCTTGCTTCCATCTATGTGCAAAGGGTAGACTTGATTTTTCTTGGACCTTCTTTCAGCTGATCTGAAGTAAAAAGGTAAAATGTGGCTCCTGACCCCTTACCTAGAATTTTAAATCAAAAGTAATTAACAGCTCCCATCAGGGCCAAGGGACCAACCAGCCCGGGAGGGACCTGGAACTATGTCCTGGCCTTAGCTGCTGTCAGCCTCTGTTCTTCTTGTTCACTCCCATCCACCTGGCAAACCTATAAACAGCAGCAGAAAGCCTGTACTGGAAATGCCAATCAGAATCCCCTAGAAAGGGACACACAGTGAAAAATAGGTCCAGCCAAGCACCAAAGGGTCAAATCTAAACGGGGTGGGAGGTGGGGGGACAGGGAGACTCCTGAAGATAAGTCTTCAAGGTTCTTCAAGGCTCTAGTGGGTGTTGTCTGGGTGGGTGTTGAGAAGCCAGGGACGTGAGGAGAGGAGGAGGTGGAAACTGAGTCCCATTAAGCACACCTAGACTCTTGTTCCCCTGAGGTTGTGGAGAAAGGTTACACATTCAGGGGACTCTTGGCAATGCCAATCAAAGTCTTTCACAAAAAGGCAAGACTCATTCATGATTTTTAAAAAATGACCAAGAAAGCACTAGCCACTGGGATGAGGCATGAGGGGACTTTTTGGTAATGGTAAGATTCATTGTATACAAGTTTTACCTCAAAATTTAAAAACCTGCGAGAAATATTGACCCCTTGAGTGGTACTGTCCAACAGAACGTTCTGTGGTGGTGGAAATGCTCTGTGTGCTCTGCATCTGTGTGTACAGCACAGGCCCACCAGTCACCGTGACAATGGCCCTTGAAATCTGGCACCTGAACAGACCCTCCTAGCTCTGCGACCTGCCGGGGCAGGGACCCCTCCTCAAAGCCCAAGGTAGATTCATGGTTACAGAATGGTGTAGCGACTGCCCAAGGGCACACACAGTGACAAGACGACCAGGGGCAGAGAGCTCTGCATCTCCCCTCTGCGTTTGTCCACTCAGGTCCCAGAGGCAGAGGAAGACTTAGAGCTGGGGGAGGGGCACTGGATACAAAGCCCCCCCACCCGCCGCAGCATCTCACTGGATGCAGAGGGAGATACTACAGTCCGTGGTTAGAGAGCATGAAGTACTTTCTGAGGCAATGACTGGTCTAACAGTGACAATACTCAAGTTCATTGCCACATAATAAATATCATAATATGCTTTCATACAATCTCATATTATTCTAACAACTTGGAAGAGTTCCTTCCTCCCTTCTTCCCTTCCCTTTCTTTCCCTTCCACCTCCCTCCTCTACCCTCCCCTTCCCTTTTATCCAGTGGCAGGTAGCTAGCAAGTTGTGGGGTGAAATGTGTAGACTCCTGAATGGGGATCTCTGAATTCTAATTTACCAGGCATATGACTTTGTAACAGGTACATTTTAACTTGTGTCTTAGTTTCCCAATTTGTAAAATAGGAAGAATAATAGCATTTGCCTTGCTGGGATCATAAGAATTAAATGGGACACAAAGCCAGCACAGTCATCATTAATTGAGCGTTGTAAGAGGCAATGCTAGAACTTGAACTGAGGTCAGGGCAGGCAGTCTGGAGGGCAGGGTCCAGAAGAATCAGGATGCAGTTAGACAGTCCAGACTCCACTGGAGGGGGCAATGGGATCATCACACGCTCTCCCCTTCCAGAGTAAACACCTGCGCTTCCTTCTGCACTCAGCTCTGAGCTGCCCTTAGAGAGGGATTATCTTTTGTTCATAAATCTTCCACCTAAAGCATGACTCCTTCCTGCTGAGATCATCACCACCACATTGACTGATGGTCTCCCACTGCCCAGCAAACAGCATACTACAGCCCAGAGGGGAGCATTATAGGATGGAATTAACTAGAACTTTAAGCGGGGACTTCAGGTCCCGCCTCAGTTTGTCATGGTGGGGAGATGTGAGAAAGCAATTACTAGCAGGAGGGGGAGAAGAGAGGAGAGGGAGAGAGAGAGGAAGAGAGGGAAAGAGAGAGAGGCAGAGGAGGGCATGGGAGGGACTGAGAGGAGAAAGGAAGAAAGGAGGGGAGAGAAGAGGGAAGGGAAGGGGATTGGAGGGGAGGGAGACGCAAAGGGAAAGGAGAGGTATTACATTTATAAAGCATCACATTTAGGAGCAAATCTGACCCTTATAAAACCCTTGGAAGGGCAGGCATTTTTCATTCCTATTTTTTGAGATGAGAATTGAGTCAAAAGGGGCTAAATGACCTAGCACCCAGGATCGGTTGTATTAAATCCTGCTCTGTAATATCAGTATCTCATCTATTATCATATTCTCTGGAAAGTTCCCTGAAGCCCCATCTTTAATCAGAAAGGGCATTGCTGAAGTCACTGCTGGGTGTCTGTCCAACAGAGTTCTCCTGTCCTCACTTTCTTTGGCCCCACATACAGGCATCGCCCTGTGTGCCCTCTGGAACAGCCTCCCCGAGTTGATGGAGTCCTAATGGGCAGAGTAACATGGAGAACCTCACAGGATTAAGTTCTGTGCCTGGGGAGGGATTAGCGTGGCGTTGGGATAGAGAGACCCACAAGATGCAGAGGCTGGTTTCTCAGAGGTAATAGACTCGAGAAGCTTGGACACAGGCTCTACACTGAACCATCATTCATGTCCACCACTGGGTGGAACAATTTGCTGATATTCTGGCTGCAACGATAAGGCTTTGTAAGTGCAATTGAGATCCTGTGTCTTAATGACGTTAATAACTATCCAGAGTAACTCCCACTTGCCAGACCCTGTGCTAAGTGTCTGATATAGCACAGCCTCAATTAAGCCTCATCGTAATTGATAGATCCTCGTGAAATAAACACTGCCGTCAGACCACCTTACACCTAAGGAGGCTGCGCCCACCAGAGGGGCACACGGCTCAGCTCGTAAGTTGTGGAGCCAGATGTGAACACAGGCAGTGTGATTCCAGAGCTTCAGGCTGCACTGACTGCAAAGACTCTTCCCTGAGACTGGGTGTATTTAGCACATCTTCGGAAATTCGAGTGCATTTCCAGAGGTGGTACACGATAAGGGAAACATCCCACTTAAAAATCTCACTTAAGTTTAGCCTCTTCATTTAGTTTACTAATTCCCTGCCTACCCACAACTGAAGATCCATGTGGCCAGATTTTTGTCCATTTTGGTAACCTAAATTAAATAAAACAAATCCATGTCCATCTGAACATACAGAGGTCCAAGAAGGGTCTCTGTACTCTGAATTGTATTGTTTCATTTTGAGATCAGTTCAGAAGGCCCCTAGGCTGGACATCACACCTTGTCTGGGAAATATTGCTTAGGGTAGAGGGCCTGGGGCTAGAAATAGAGCTCTGTCTTAGGGTAGTCCCTTCACCTTCCCGCAGCCTAGTTTCATCTGTCTAATAAGCTCTAGCCCCCTACCCTGCCCAGCACAGCTGAGATGACAACCTATGAGATAACACCGTCACCGACTGTCAGTCACTATCCTGCCTCATCTGGGTCCATCACGCAGTCTCCCTGGGAGGTTGGTACTATTACATCCAGTATTCAGATATGTTAAAAATATATATACTAATGTATTGGATTTTCTTTATTCCTCCAATAAAGCAGAGAGAAGGAGGAGGTAGAGGAAGAGGAGGAGGAAGAGGAAGAGGGACAGGAAGAGGAAGGTGGCAGTAGCAGGGGCGGGCGTATATTGTTAGAGAATGAGACTTGGCAACTAAAGAAGCAGAGTGATGAGGAATTTATTATTCTGTGTTTTCCACTCTGTTTGCTACATAGATCCATATATACACAAATGTCCAGAATAAAAAAGTTTCTCAAATCTATGCTTACTACGTTGAAGGGAATAAAAGAAAAATTAACTGCACTAGCAAAGAACTGGAAACTCCAAAAACTAAAAGACACAAATAGGAATTCTGGAACTGAAAAAGACAGCAGCTAAAAGTAATAATTCAATGGATGGGCTCGAATATCTAAACAGAGAATTAGAAAATTAGGAAACTAGTTAGAAAAATATTATCCAGAAAGAAATACAGAAAGAGAATTACAGTCATCTCTCACTATATCACGGTTCACTTATCGCAGCTTCACTGTATCTCGGGTTTTTTTTTTTTAAATATATCTAATTCTGTATCATGGAATTTTCACTCTATCAAGGGATTTTGCAGTCTGCTAGTGAGTACCCACAGAGAATTTTACATGTTGTTAAAATTACGTAGGTTTAAGAGTGTAGAGAGTGTTCATAAGAGTGTGGGAAAGGTTAATACATGTGGGAAGGGTTTATAGGAAAGGAGGAAGGGTTTATAAAGCCTTAAAATATACATAAATAAAATAAATTATAACGCCGCTACTTGGCAGATTTTCACCTATCCCGGGGGTCTCTGGAACATAACTCCTGTGATAGGTGAGGGATTGCTGAATATACAGAAAAATACACAAAAGTGTTAGAGAGTTAGATAAAACATGAGCCGGTCCAACATGTTTGTAACCAGAGTCTCAGACAGAATCAGAGAAGGGCAGATTGAAATCACGGGGCGCTGTCCCAGCGCGCCCCCCAAGTACACAAGAAGAGAGCAGAAGTGCAAAGACTGACGGCTGCACAGGCGACACAGAGGATGCACATGTGTGGACTGTGTGAACTGACGTGTCCACGTGTGGGCGAGGGCGTGAAGCAAGGGAGCTCACACTGAGAGGAGCGGTGTCATTTTGGGATGGCGGCTCTAGAAAACAGGTTGGCACCCTGCACTGTCATTGAAGATAGACATACCCTAGAATTCAGCAACTTGACTCCTAGGAGGAGCAAAAATGCATATTCATGGTAACATGATTCATTATATTCCCAAACTGGATATTACTCGTGTCCACTAGCAGCAGAATGAATACAGCATGGTGATGTCACACAATAGACAGTCACCTCAACACAGAGGTGAACAAACAGTTGCTGCATATAATCACACACATGCATCTCTCAAGCACAATGTGAGACACGCAGGTCCAGATATACACGAGTCTATAAAAATACACTCAAGTTCATAAAACTATTGTTTAGGGGTGAGTACATAAATGGTGAAAATTACAAAGAAAAGAAGCGTAATTAGCATAAAAGTCAGGAAAGGTAATCTCTGTGGGAAAGGTTGGAAGGAGCATGAGACGGGGCTTCTGGGAAGCCAGCAAAGAGGGATAATGATGTGTGTGTTGGCTTTGTTATTATTTATTGATCCATAAAGATTGGCTTAGTGAACTTTTCTGACTGTGTGTCATATTTCAAAATGAGTAAACTTGACTTGGCTTATTACTTTGGCCGTGAGAATGAGTTTTTCCATCTACAATGTGTGATGAACATTTCCCAAGGTTTGGATAAAACAATGTTTAAAGCTTACATTGAGACAAAAGCATTTCATCAAAAATATTACGTACATGAGGGTAAGTTGGAATGTATGTTTGGATTTTTCCAAATTCTTTTTGTGAATAGCAGTTTAAATAAATGTCCCTCTTGCAAAGGAATCAGAGGGTAACTAACAGACATTTGATATGTCTTGGTACACAGCCTTTTTGGAGCCTTCCCAGAAATTGAGAACACAGATTACTATAATGACTAGATTGCAAATCCTTTATAAATCAGTGGTTTCTTATTCTTTGCTTCCAGCAAAACCAAAGGGAACTTAGTCAAACTATTAGTTGATAAAATATCAGAAATGGCTTTTGATGCTACATCATTGTGATTTCAGATGCTACTCATAAAAACTACAAAGAATTATATTCCCATGTGATAAAATATGTTCCATTTCTAATTACATGTTTATGTGAACAAGGTTTCCTAGTGCTTACCTTTATAAAAACAATAAATAGAAAACTTGCTGAATACTGTTTCATTCTAGCAATAAGTAACATTCAACCACAGATAAATGAATCACTTTTTAATCCTCAATGAATATTAAATGGATTTAAATTTTTTCTTTTGTGTTTATAACTTAATACATTTTTAAAATTTACTTATAGTCTGTTGTTCAGTTTTATATTAAGATTGTAATATAGCTCAATATAAAACAAAATTTCAATCTTTGGAAATATGCAGTCACAAGAAATTTGTAAAAGGATTTTAATATGTATATATGCTTGTGAATGCAGTCTTATTACTGACACAAGATAATCTATAAAAGTTTTCCAACATAAAAATATGAAATTCTGTAGGATATATAGAATGGAAGCAGCTTCAAGAAGAAAAATAATAGATCTAAATTTTAACTGTTAAAGATCGTGTTCTAGTATTTTTAAATAGATGGTATCAACTTATGAATTTTTTTCTATAAAACATCTCAGAGTGATATGACAGTTTTAGAGTAATAATTTCTAGTTGACATTTTCAAAGTCAGAATTACATTTTTAAGCTATTGAAACTTACTAAAAACTTTATATGTCAACTTTAACATATGCACAGAGTACATAGTTTTTTAAGCCCAGAGGCTTAAATTTAGACTAATGGTTTATTCACCCTATTCGGAAAATTTTCAGTCATCATTTCTTCAAATACATTTCCTGCCCCTGTCATATTTCTAGAAAACTAACTATATGTTTGTTAGGTCAGTCAATATTGTTCCACAGGTCAGTGAGACTCTGCTAAATTTTCCAACCTTTTTTCTCTCTGTGCTTCCTTTCCACAGTTTATGTTCCCTGTGTGGAAATTCACTGATCTTTCCTTTTACAGCATGTAATTGCTTTTATGTCTATTCGGGATATTTTCATTTTAGATATTCCATATGTCATCCTCTGAGTTATGTTTTGTAATTATTTATAGTTTCTGTCTCTTCTTATATTCATGCTTTTCTTTTAAGAACTTAAAATATTTTTTAAAAGTTATCTGAAAGGCTATATCTGTCATTTTAAGGTCTGTGACTATTAACTGTGCTTTTCTCTTTAATTTTTTTTAGTTTTTACAAGATGCTAGACATAATATACTTTACAATGTTGAAATTTATTGAATTCATTTAAATAATTATGCTTTAGTCCTGAGATTGACAACAGAACGGCGGTTACCAGAGGGGAAGAGAGTGGGGTGGGGTGGGTAGAGGGGCTCAAGTGGGTGGAGTGTCTGGTGTGGCATGTACATCTGTGGAGGTACAAAGCTGTATACCTGAAACATATAGTATTGTAGACCAAACCTCAATAAAAAAAAAAAAAAAATCAGGTGCACCCTGGTGGCTCAGGTATTAAGCTGGTGGCTGGGGTGTAGACCATGTTAAAGTCCAAGAACCCAGGGGAGTAACCAAAATGAACTGAATCAATAAAGTTACTCCTCCTCTCTCCTGCTTGCTCTGCCTACTTGTCTTCATTCCTCCTGCTTCTTTAAAAAAGAAAAAGGAGGAAGGAAGGAAGGAAGGAAGGAAGGAAGGAAGGAAGGAAGGAAGGAAGGAAGGAAGGAAGGAAGGGAGGGAAAGAGGGAGGGAGAAATTTATTAAAAAGAGAAAAAATAAAATAGTGCTTTGTTTTCACAGCCAAGTCACTCGTGGATCTGTCTGCCAACTTCGAAGGGTATTTTTTCAAAGCTTTGTTAAAGACATGTAGAGTAAGCTTTTCTTCAGGAATGGTCTAGCCTTTACTCTAAGAGGGTCTTTCTGAAGTCACTACTGAGCGCTCCCACCTGCAATGAGGTTTCTCGACTCAGGCTGGTCCGAGCTCAGTCCTCTTCAGCCTATGCATGTCCTGGCATTATTCACTGCATGGAGCCTATTCTTCGAAACTTCTGGGGTCTCACCTACACACGGACAGCTTAGTTGTCAGCCAGAGACTTAACGGGATCTTTTTGTCTTCCATGTGTTTTTTAATTGAATGTAATTCACATACCATAACATCTGCCCTTGGGACACGTAGAATGCAGTGGTTTCTAGTCTATTCACTCACAAAGCTGCACCCGTCACCATTATCTAACTCCAGAATGTTTTCCGCTCCTCAAGGGGATCCTTTAGCAGAATTTTGAAATTCTACATCTGCAGGACTCTCTCTCCTCCAATACTCTGCCCCATGAATCCCTTATGCCTCCATCTCCTTAAACTCATGACTCTCCCCAGTTCATAGAGATTTCAGTGCCAAGCTGGGCCCTCCCTGCTGTGCCAGCGTCTGAGAAGTGCCTGCAGGCAGAAAATCAGACAACTGCAAATAAGGCTCATCTCCCACAGATCAGAGTCCACTGTCTGTTGTCCAGGGTCTGACAACACCTACTGATACGCTTTTTTCCAGTCTTGTGGCTTATGGAAAAAGGGTTAGTCTGGTGTAAATATGCACCATGATCAGCAGTGGAAATCTTAATTTATTTGATTTTTGGGAAGATTAAACAAGCTTTTCAGAGGGCGTGGCTATAATAAACACTAAACAAATCAAGGCTGCCGCTTACTTTATATGCACACATGTGCAGTGGACATTGCAGTTTTCTCTCTACATCTCTACATTCCCCCAGTGTCCACTAGCCACAGAATTGAAGCTATAGCTCCAGACTGGCCCCATATTGTTCTATCCCAATCGGTGTGATTCTATCCACCTTGCCACACTGATTAGCTCAGTTAAGCCAGAACTCAACTAGTTACTGCGTGGTATTCTCCTGGCCATGTGGATGGTTCTGGAATGGGAATTTTACAGGTGAGAGGGAAAGGAATGTATCTTCCCCTCTCTGACTATCTCCTTCACTTGAAGGGAAATCCACGTGGTTTCTGACCTCCCCCACCCCTTTCTTTACTCGCTTTGCCCCAGGAGAAGCAGTGACCGCTGTAAATGGAAATCTGGAGAGAATAAACTGGACAGGCTCAGCCCCACTCACCTCTCTGTTCTCTTCACCGTGAGCAGCCCCCACAGAGTCAGCTCTGTTTCTCCACGTGAGGAGAGCAACTTACGAGGCAGGTTTCCCTGAAGAAAAGGATGACTCAACAGGGCCAGTAGGTCAGCCTAACTTGGGTCCAGAGCAGGCCTGCTCTGTCCTCACATAAGTCATAGCCTCCAATGGGACTAGCAGTAGTGTGTTCGTCTGTTTCATATATTAAAATAAATGTTCCTCACTCACAGAGTGACAAGGACTGCTCCCCGAGGGCCTCCTCAGAGACCATGGGAGACATAACCCAGCTCAGGCCTGTAAGGTACACGGGCAGGTCTGGTGGATGCTTTGGGGAGATGCTTCCTCCTCGAGAATCTCCTTCACGGTGGTTGCAGTGAGAACACTCCCGTCCTGCACCCCCTCAGCCCAAGTCTCCAGATAAAGCAGCACCTGGACAAGGAAGCAGCCAAGAGGACCACAAAGAGGGTGTGGTGCCCGGGCCTGGACGGTGTTTGGACTTTCAACCACAGGAGCCAACAAACCTTTATGAATGAAGCCAGTTTGGGGCGGTTTTGCTCGATGAGCACACGCTAGCCGACAAAATTCCTATTCAGTTTGAAAGTTCCTTTGCTATAGTGTCTCATGTGATGCTCCCAGAGTTATAGTAGAAGAGGAAACTGAAAGCCAGGAACGTCAGATGACTTGCCCACATGACAGGAAACCGGCAGAGATGGGACTCGAGCCCAGGCTTCCGGACTCGGAGTTCAGCACTCTTCCCCAGGGACCGCAGTTCCCGCCAAGCAGCAGGGGCTCTAATGGCTTGGAGGAGTTTCCTGCTCTATGAGGGCCATGCTGGGCTGCAAGCAAGGCTGACATCAAAGAGGGCGGCGGTCATGGTTTTCCCAGGTCACCCTCTACTACCCCCACTAAGCCTGGGGTCCCAGCCCTGGGAGCCCTCAGAAACAAGCCCCTAACCATGTAGGTTTGGAGGGGGACCCTGCTTGCTGATGAAGAGACCCCTGGAGGTGTCAACCACGGCTTCCTGAGCACTGCGGCCCCAGAGGGCAGTGATCATGAGACTGGGAGGGTCTGGTGAGGATTCACTGCGTAGGGGCCTGAAGTTAGGCACTTCATGAAAATGAACCCTAAAAATCAAAAACCCTATTTTGAGAACATCAGCGGCATCCCATTCAGCCTCAGCACGCTGTTCAGCAGACATCTGAAATGCCACCAGTGAAGGCCATTCCCTTTACTTTACACAGAAACACAGCTCCCTCCAGGCCCTCTTCAGCTCTGTCTGGGAGCAGTGAGCTGTTAACAAACCGATAATCACTGACTTTGTTGGGACTGGGACTGGACTCTCCCTGAGAGACAGGGAGAGTGAGAACCTTGGGTGACAGCGGAAGGACGCCCAGAAGGAACAGTGATGTGCCCATGACATTGGGACACCTGCCCTCTGGGTTCCCTGGGCCTCCCTCTCATCTGCCCGGGCACCAGGGTCTGGAGAAGGAGCAAACAAACTCTCTCAACTAGACTATGGCTCAGAGGAATGACTTGCCCCCCCACCACCATTTTGACCCCCTCGTAACTCCCGGAAGTCCAGCATCCAGACAAAAACACCACCAGGAACACATATGTCCATTTTCGCCTCTTGTTCCTAGAGTCTCTTCATCCCAGTCTGCTTCGATGTTAGGGGCCAGGAGGACTGGCTGGCCTGCAACTCTCTTTGGGACCCTTGGTCTCCTCCAGTCTCATGAGGCAGACGCGGGAAGCAAGAGGAACACCATGTGAGCTGGCCGCTCTCCTGGGAGCCATCACCATCAACCCTAAGCCCAGGGAACAAGGGTGGCCATCTCGAGTCAATTCAATGGACGCGGCAGCACACACACAAATCTCTCCGGTGGAGTCCAGTAGCCCTAGTGCTGCTCCCCGGCTCTGTCCTCCCTCAGGCCAGCTGCTTAGTGTCCGAGTCCTCCTGCGAAGAGGCGTTAGGACAGGGCTCCCTCCAGAGCCCTGGACCAGGGCCCTGAACCAGAGCCCAGGCCTGGGGCTGTGCGCGGCGCCTGCGCACTCCGCGGGCGGCGCTCAGGTTTGCTGGTCTTGGGTCCAGGCGAAGGAGGCGGGGCGGGAAGTACTGCAAAGAGGAAGTCAATCATGGGCGGGGAGGATCGCACAGGGATTTTGTGAAGGGTTACAACTCTGCAAACGCTGAGTATGTGATCCTCCGATAGGGAAGCCGTGGTTTAATGTCTGGGCTGGGGCTTTTACGTCCAGTGCTTGCGACTCCTGTGGCAGATTGCCCCAGGCAGAGCACCCCCATTATGCTTGTTTGAAAGAGCCCTTTGGCGATTCTGTAGCCGAGCCCAGGCCTGCTAACGGCCTCGTGAAAAGGTCAGTACCCCTGAGTATGCTCCAATCCTTTTGCCTCAGTAAAAAAAAAAACACGGTTCAATCCATTGTCGGAGCCTCTCCCAGGTTTAGTTAATCTGCAACTCAATTACATGTCAATTAGATGTCACTGATTCCGCAGTTCTGCTGGAGGACTGGGTTTGGGTCCCAAATTACTGCCTTTTACAGTTCTAAGTCTACCTTTCCTTGGGCATGAGAATAGAATCATCACCAAGAAGAATCTTGGGAAGTTGATCTTGATTCCACCAGGTACCCCTCATCTCCCATCATCATGAAACTGCTCCTTGCTCCCCTTTTTCCTGCCCTCTGTGTCTCTGCAGACTACTTCCCCGGAAGGACCCTTAGGCCCACCTCCTCGCTGCCCAGAGAGAACAGACCCACCCAGGTTTGCACAGGAGCCCCGGGCCTGCTGTGGCTCTGGCAAACCCAAGACAGCATCTGTCCCCCTAGTCAGGCACTCTTCCAGCTACAGGCAGCTCTCAGAGGCGCACACCTATGTCCCACGCATGGGTTGGAGATGTAAATCCCATGGAAACTGGCATGGCAGGCACTGCTGTACTAGCTATTTTATTATTACTGTTGTCACGGGCCCTGTCTGCATACCATCCCATCATGGTGGGCATTAGCATCTTGATTTACAGAGGAGACTAAGGTTCAGATGGTTGCTTGAAGGACTTTTTCCAAACCCTGCAGGTAGGAACAGCACAGAAGGCCAGCACCCCAGCCTTTTCACTCTGGGTCCCAAAGCTCCCTCTATATGTGGCCTCACTTGGCCCCCTGGTCTGACAGCAATGACTGTGAATCTCTGCTATTGAGACTCTTCATCGTTCTCAGATTTCTGCCAGGATGAGCTGCCAGGCCCTCAAACAGTGGGACCAAGAGAGCAAGCCCAGTCTCCAGTTCCCCAAACAGTGGCCTAAAGGTAGGCATGTGCTGAGAACCCACCTGTAGTGCCTGAATAGAAAAGGCTGAGAGGCCACCCAGTCAGGTCCAGCTCACCCCAGCCCAACTGGGAAAATCCACTGTGCAGGCCGTCATGGAGCGCATTGCATTCCCTAAGTGGTGTTTCTCTGGGCATCCTGGAGGCACTAATTGTGGGTCATGAACAGGGAATGTCTATGTCTATGGAAGAAGTATATACTGGGGGAAGTAGGCCCACCCCAGCAGGGAGCAGGGAGAGAGGCCAGGGCCATCTTGCCAGCACCCCGACACATGTCCAGGCACAGGGGTCAGCAGAAAGGACCCTCACGGTCAGAGTCCCAGGAGCAGCTAGTAGGTGACTCAGAGAGGAAGATACTTCCCATGGGAACAGAGCATACCCCCAGCAGCTGTGGGCATTTTAAAGGAGGGCACATATGGCTATCTTTTTCCTGTTGAGACACTTCATAACTGCTATCAGATTCTTAATCCAGCAAAGGACACTGTAGTGCATGCGGAGAGATAGAAAAGGCTCTCTGCCTCCCCAGGTCATAGGTCAGGGCAATGGGAGTGACCCAGAAGGGCAGGCTAGAGCTGGCTCCCGCAGCCCTCAAAGACGAGGCATCGCTGAGACCCTGTGTCCAGCTCCACACCTCTCACTCTCAAACCTGGCTAACTCTCCTCACCTTCAGGCCTCCCCTCAGGTACCTCTTCCTCCAGGAAGCTCTCTTTGATCATCCATGTGCACTTTCCCCACTGGGACACTTCTCAGGCTGTGTGGCAACTGAATTCTCAATTCTCTGTTTCCCACACTAAACCTCAGGTCCTGCTAAAGCTGTGGGCTGTGCCGTCAGGTTCTCAACGCTGCCTTCTCAGGAGACCTAGTGCAGTACTGCCAGGTCAATCCCCAGTGCGTGAATGAACCAACGAATGAATGAGAAATAGTTCTGAATGAGGTGGCTCTCAGATGCTTCACACCTCTCTGAGGCAGGCTCTATGTTTTGTTTGTTTAGATATAGAGCCTGAGGGGATCTTGAAGTCACGCAGCTCGCTTCTGCCATCTCATCCACAAGGGAAGAAGCTGGAGTCCCCAGGGATGACCAATGGTGAAAGGGCCCAGGTCCTCCGGTTTCCTTTTGCTGAACTTGGGAGGGACAGGAGCTGCTAACCCCACTGGGCTGAAAGGTGCAAGGAGACCCAGGCCTCTTCTGTTGCTGAGGCCCCTGGCATATATAAAAATGGAAAAATGCGATAGCTGGCGTACAGAAATGACAGCCCCTCTTAAATGTCACCTTTACTAAATGGGATTGTTTTGGACTTGTGTTGGGCAACCTGTCAGGCTAATTCTTCTTGGACACGTAGTGTGATTCAGAGACAATGTCCGCAGCCTGAATCTGAGGTCCTTTGTGCTGGGGCCTGAGTCTGAGGGTCCTCTCCCACACACACCCCTACCCCTGGCTGTGACTGGCCTTAGCTATTATTTCTTACTGTCCGTATTCAGGGAACAGGACATGCTCACAGCATCTCAGGTTTAAAAAAGCCCAGCAGCCAGGGCAGGGTGACCCAACTCTTTGAATTACAGGCCTATGGCTACAGGGCCACCTGGCTTTCTCCCCTGGGCCTCTGTCCTTGCCACTGGCCCGAGAGACAAGGCCAATAACTGGTGCTTGTTCTGGTGGGGCCCCCAAGAGGCCTAAGGCCGCTGCAGCCGGTTGCAAGCTTGGGTAGCCACCCCAGGAGCCTGCAGACTGGCGCCATCGCCTGGTGAGTAGCGGGACTGACGCGCTCCCTTCTGCCCCCAACTCCCAAGTCCTCTGTGCTGGGGCTTGTCCAGCGTGAAGGGTGTTTGCTGCCTTGGGGGAGGGATGTCAAGACACAGTGTCCACCACATTGGCCATATCAAGCAGCACAAAGGCGAACAAGCTGAAATACCTCCATCAAAGGGTGCAGTTATATGCAACAGTACCCCCGACCCAGAAGGGAGGGGAGAGAGAAGGCCTGGCCGCCTTGCCCGCCCCAGGAATCCCAGGCTCAGCTCCAGCAGGAGGCGCGGCACAGACCAGGGGACAAGCTCCACTGGCGCCTCCGCCCCTCCACACGCAGGTGCGTGACCTCTAGTGAGTTTCCGTTCATCAGGGAATGTTTTCCAAATGGATGAAAGAGGCTGAGAGTACTTGCCTCGCTGTGTTGTTGTGATGCTTAAATTCAATAAAGGCTACAAGAGCACTTGACAGTGGTCAGAATAGAATCTGTTCTTAAAAGCAATTCATTAATAACAGGGAGCCAAGGCTCTGGAATGACTCGTTTTAAAAAATATAAATTAGAACTGATTCAAGTTTGTTCCTGTGAGAACATCCCTCTCAGTTCTTATTAGCACACTTATTAGCGACTTATAGGTCACAGAGAAAGGAGCAGAGTGGTCACCAGCCAAGGGGAGAGTGGCCATGGCTCACCGTCTATGCGGCCATGGAGAGGCTACAGGAAGGACACAAGAACTGAGGAGATTGCAAGGAATAAATGCCAGCACTGGGTGCTTGGCAGAGGCAGTCACTGTACTGTGTTCGGCAGGTGCTGAACTCATTAATCCCCAGGACCCTCTGCAAGTAGTTCTGTTATTCTCCCTATTTGAGACGCGAGGAAACCCCAGAGGTCAGATCAACCCAAAGGTCACACAAATTCTAAATGTCAAAGCTGAGAGGGGAGTTGGCAGTCTCACCGCAGAGCCTCTGCTCCCCACCACGAGGTGACCACTACTTCTCTGAGCTGGGGACTATGTTCATCCCATATCTCAGAGGAGATATAGCTATTCAGATTTTTGCAATTTTTTTTTCTTTTTTTTGCAAAGTCACACAGGTAGTCACTGGCAAAGCTTGGATAGGTAGTTTTCTTTTTAAAGATGAAGACAGGCAAGCAGGAATACAGCAGGCTGGAAGCAGGCAGTCAGGAAGAGAGAGGAGGAGGAAGCATTTTATTTAGTTAGTTGTTCAATTTAATTGTTCCCCCAGCCCCAGGGCACGAACTCAGGTTCTTGGACTGTATGTGAACTGCACCCCAGGTGCAGGCTTAATCCCTGAGCCACCCGGGCAGGTCAAAGGTCAGGATTTTGAACTGTGGTTTTGAGTCACTTGTGTTTTCTTTTTAATTCAATTTGGGACCCAGATAGTAAAAGTCTAGTAGTGGTAATTGTGAAAGGTCCTGTGGGAAGCTGGTATTTCCTACCATGTGGCAGAAGCTTCTAGAGAGGGAGACAGGAAAACTGTCACATAGAGAAGTAGAGATAAGAGTCTGCCCGAAGAATCAAGCCCTGGAACCAGCCATTCCTGAAGTCCATCTGCTACCTTCTCTATGGAAGTCTTGACTGTTAACATTTAGGATTTGATTCCACACACCAATAAAGTTCATTGTGTCCCCAAGTTTTTATGAGTTGGGCATAAGTCACATGCCATCAAAATGTTTTTTTGCAGAGAAGGGGACTTGCAGAAAGAAACTGAAACCCAACAGACTCGAGAACCAGAAAGATCCCCAAATGCAAAGAGAAGGTGAAAGAGGCAGATAAAGCCCCAAATGGCAGAAAGCTGGAGAGGATCTTCAGCCCATCCTCTCCAACCCCAGCACGTCTGGTTCCTGAGCTTGACTCTTCTGCCCTCACACTCTTACACATAAAAACACCACGAACTGGTGCTTTTCAAAATGCCCTGCAGACCACCACTAGGCCACTGTTAGTCATGCATGTATTTTAATTTAGTTGCAGGGAAGAAGAACATATGATGAACACACAATAATCCTCTCCTTTAGAGAGAAAAACAGGATCCAGGGAGGTGACTTTAGTTCTCCAAGGCCACTCAGCCAGCTGACAAAGAAGATGCCACAAGACAGCCTTCCTGATGCTCATTCTAACTCACATCTCCTGGGACCACTGTCCAGTCTCTCCTCACCTCCTTGCCCCAACCCTAATGTTACTTTCTCTCTCATTCCCCCCATCAGTCATTTATTGACTCATTCAAAGTGTGCCGCCCAGAAGAGACCTGCCCACCTCCTGCCCATCCAGGTCAATTGGGCTCTTTGAGTCTCAGAAATTGACTTGAGCTAACTGAAGCCAAATAAAAAAACATTTTTAATGAAAGAATTTCATTGGAGAAGGGGAAGCTCATAGAAAAGCTAAAGGTTCGGGCCCCTGACAGGACAGACTCCAGGCATCTCGTGAGACACACACACACACACACACACACACATACACACACACACACACACACACCACAGACAATTGGGTGCCTATTGCTTTCAGTGTTCATAGTGTAATGAATGAGAGTCAAAACTCTCAGAGAATGCTGAGTTCAACCTTCATATCAGAATGCCCAGGAGGCCCTGCTGGGCCCACATCCCAAGATTCTGATTCTGAGGGTAGGGGGCTCTGATTCTGGGGTTGGATTTTGCATTCTCACAAGCTCCTAGGCAAGTCTGGTATTGCTGGTTCCAGAACATACTGAGAGAGCTGGGAAACCTACCTTGGGCTAGGTACCACTGTTGACTGGGGAGCCTGTCTTGAGAAATAACCCCACAGGGCTATACTCAATGGGATTTCTGCTACAAAATCATCATGACCAGGTGGTGGTGGAGGAGGGAGGATGGATGTTACACCAGAAAAACACAGACTTTATTCCAATATTAAGGGAGATCGGGCTTCACTGTGTTGGTGGGTTAACTAGCTGCGGTCACTGCTGCTGCTTTTCCCCCCCCCGGAAGGCGCCTGGCGATCCTCCCTGCAGTCTGGAAGGAGAATGCAGTCTGCCTCCGTCAGGCAGGCAGCAAGTTTATTGCCATTCTGTTATCTGGCAGGCTAAAGGCTCTTGGTCATTTGGGCGGGATACTTCAGCCCAGGCCCCGCTGAGTCGTCAACAGTCCTGACTTCTGAGAGCTCGGCTGGGTCAGCTAGGAGCTAATACCATCTGCTCCCCACGAGCACCCTGTTGGGGTGCTGGGGTGGTGTGGGGGTGGGCAGGAGGAATAGGGCAAGACAGTGGCAAACAAAAGGCAAACATTGTTCCCTAGTCCCAGGGAGCTTTAGTGAGTAATCCAAGCAAAACTTAGCTCTACTCATGCAGTTTTTACCGCGCACAGTAGCGAGGCTATCACCTCCCTCATTCTAATTTACATGCTTCTATGAATGCAGCCTGAGATGACTTTAGCTTTCTCAGCAGTCACTTCCTATCGCTTATCATTATTCAAGAAACATTTAGTGAATATTTACAGCACAGCCAGCCCTATGTTGTACATCACAGGGGTGCAAGAGAAGCCTCTTAGGGATCACCATTGGTCTTTCTGAAATGCTGGCTAACTGACAAGCAGACAAGATCAGTAGATCCCAAGCGGGACAGCCCAGGAGTCATCATCACCTACCCCATGAAACCACTGGGGCCCTCTGCATCAGCAGAGCCCACATAGGGAGGCCAGACTCACAGGTGAGTAATCTGGCATCCTTGCGTTACATGGATTGGCACCCCAGCCTCCCCCCAGTGCAGACATGGGGGCTCCCCTGCCACTGCCTTTAAGGAGTTTATAAATGGTCAGCTCTGAGTCAGGAATGGGGAGAAATAGAGCAGCAGAGACTCCTGAGCAGGAAGGAACCTTAACCATCCCCTTAGTCCAATCATCCCATTTAACAGAAGACCGTGGACCTTAGAAGGTGTCAGATGACAATTGGGGCCCAGACCCAGGTTCCCCCACCTGCCATAAAACCCGGTGCTCTCTCCATGACACCACCAGAAGCAGAGGTGGGTGAGGCAAGGGACAGAGAGAGGAAAGGGGACACATTTTACTCATGAACTAGTCTACTTAGGAGATACTAGGGGAAAAGTGCTAGATAAATGTACTGTATACGTCATCAAGCAACTGATGCAATTTAAGCAATACATCAGGAGAAAACTTCTATGCCTACAATGGAGGAGCCTCAGACACTCTTCAGTACGTCTGGGCCATGGAAATGGGGCAGACATAATTCAAAGTCCATAAAGCTTTTGCTTTTCAACGTGCAATGCTGAGTGAGCCAAGGGAGCTAATTCTCAGGGAGACAGGGCAATTGGACCTTAATGCATTGAGGTGATCTATTGGTCACAAGCGCAGATTCAATGACTCAGAGGAAAGATGACTTGTCAGGCAGCTCTGCAGGAGAAAAGAGTTTCGGGGCTGCCTCCTTCCATTCAGTCCACCCTTCCTGGAATGAAATCCTAAGAGTTAACACACATGTTGCGCTTACTACTTGCTGACACTATCCTAAGCACTTTGCAGGTATGAATCCTCACAATGACATGAGGGGTGCTATTCTGACCCCCGTTCTCCATCTGAGTCAACTTTGCCACCAGAGGCTGAGGGGGTGTTCCCGAATCACACAGCTAGTGCAGCTCAGCTAGGACGGACTGCAGGCATTCTGATTAACATCACTTTGTCATTGATGCATGTCAACTAGTTATTGATAAAAAAGAAAAAAAATAACAGAACCCAAATGAGCTTGAAACAAACCCTTTAGCTCCTGTGATAGGAGGAATGTGCCTGAACTGGAGAGCAATGCATTCTGGTTTGAGCAGAACTGGTCACCTCCCCATCACACCTCCCCCAGCCCCCAAAAACACACCACCATCTAAGGAAGAGAAGAAACTGTGGATTCTCTTTCCCTGATTCTGCCTGGTTTCTTGGGTCTATACTTGGTTGAGAGCCTGTGGGCCTCCAAGAATTTTGTTGATTTGTGGGCTTAGTTCTGTTACTGTTCATTACTCAGCAGTGGCATGTGCAGATAAATACATAGATTTGAAGCTCAAGTAAGATCTTATTGTGCAGTTTCCATCTAGTTTTGACATATGTGATTAATGAAGTTTATTTCTAAAAATCTGAAAGGCCATGCCCTGGTGGCTTAGCAGTTAAATCTGTGTCCTTTGACCAGCAGAGTTCACATGCACCCCAAGGAGCTGGGTTCATAACCCAGGGCCAGGGAAAACAGGCAGGATGAGCAGCTAAATAAGCGCTTATTCCTACTCTCTCATTCCTGCCTGCACATTTCCTGTGCGCACACACAGATTATGACTGGTAAGACCATTCCAAATCTTTTTATTTTACCTTTTATAAGATATTTATTCAAAACATGATTATCTAGAAATCTGACTTATATCATTTAGAAATTGCTCTATTTCATGACTCAACATGTTTCACTTAAGGAAAAAAAGAAAGAGGAGGTGGAGGAGTTGAAGAGTTATGCCAACGCCCCAGGATGCCCATAAGAGTCTTCAGAATACCTCAGTGCTCCAGCTTCTGACCTACCCCTTGGGACCTACCTAAGCCTTCCTGTTTGACCTGCTGCTAACTGATATCACCACCAAGTACGTCAATAATTTCTGACAATTTATTTTACTTGTTGATTAGAGAGTTCCATTGCCTAATCAAACTAATGCTTTAGGTTTTCTAAAAGATACAGAATTGTCACATCAATATAATGCTTATGGCCACTTTTTTTTTTTTTAACCATCTATGCTATATTACCCATGATGCAACGAGGAGTAGCTTTGGCCCTAAACCCAGGAGTGGCCACATCCGTCTCCTACGTGAGCTGTAGGATTAATCTGTCCCATTCATCAACACTTCCCAGTCTGGCACCGGGCTAGTCACCAGGGGACACCAGTGGATCAGACATGACCTCCACCTTCAGTTCATTCAGTTATAACATGGTGAGTGGTTCTGTAGATGTGCCCACATACTTTAGGAACAGAAGTAAAACCTACTCTTAGGAAAGCAGCAAGAAAGGGGTAGAGCAGGAGACCAGGGTCTGATTATACACAGCTAAGCAGTCTGCACAGTCCCTTAGGAGGTGGTAGCATGTTTCAGAAAGATCACCCTTCCAGATGCATGACGGGGAAGCTGGAGGAGAACCAGTAAGAGATGACTGCAGAATCCAGGCAAGAGATGAGGGTTAAACCAAGGCAGAGGCACGGGAGATGGGAAAGAGAGTGGATTTGAGGTGGCTGGGAATCCACGGTGACACAAATCAGACATTCTTCTCCTATGGGGCTCACTGAGGCCCCAGATTCATCTAACACAAAGGTAACTTTGGGTCTGACTGATGATGGCTGAAGGATCGTGGAGACATCGTGAGAGTAGGTGAGGTTAAGCCTCTGGGGAGCACACATCAGAAGACCAGAGTTCAAATCATCTCCACTTCGAGAAAGCCACTTACACTCTACCGCTGGAACTCAGTCACATCATTTGTAAAGTGAGAATCACAACATCAAGACTTGTTAGCACCAGTTAACTTGGACGTCAATGTTGTCTCATCGATGTCTTTCCCGACAACAACAGCATTAGCCCTGACCATTTACTGAGCTTTTACTATGTGCCAGGCACTGTTCTAACATGCATTAACTCATTTGATCCTTGCAACAACTTTAAAGAATAGGTACGATCATTACTATTACACAGATAAAGAAACTGGGGCAAAAAGAGCTGCCGTAACTTGCCGAGGTCTCACAGACTGTGACAGAGCTAGGGTGTGAACTCAGCAGAGCCACCTACCATAATTGTCTAAACACTCAGCTACCCTATGTGCCCTCCCTTTGCCCTGCACTGTCCACGATCCCTCTTCTGTCCTGCTACCTGTCATCAGGTGGACAAAGACAAGTGCAGCCCTCTGCTGCCACTACTAGACTCTGACACAAGGTGTCACTATGGAAAGTCAATCCTGCAAGGCTGGTTCAAGGGGTCATTCAGAGGGACACTCTTACTGACCCCAGTCCTGTCCACACTGGGGCTCTGGGCATCACTTCTACAGTTCTCACCCATGTGCTTATATATTGTTCCTCGAATCTCATTGGGAGGTGGGGAGCTCTGAATCCAACGGGGTTTCTAGCTCCATGTTGCTTCTAGAACTAACCAAACTATTTTTTAATGAGGTTCTTTGCTACCAGAATGCCAAGGGTAGGGCCATGCTAATCCACGTAGCATCAAGTTTCAGCGGCTATGCCATGGTCTGTACACACAGGGGACCATCCCAGGCAACTTGTACAAATTTGCTCCCTCTGACATCACTACAAGTAGAAACAGCATTTTCTAAACATACACAATGCTGCCCTGTTGCGCCTTTTTCCTAGGATAATGGATGTCCACGACCCTTATCCATACATAGGCACCAGAGGTTCAAGTGATTGCTATCTGAATGAAAGCCTGCTGCCGAGTACACGATTCTGCTTACCAACCTGTGTGAGAACTAGGAGGGTTTTGTTTTCTATGTCTAAAGAAAGCTTTTAACATATTTTATGGTCAAAAGGAGTCTTCTCCTCTACCAAGTATGACTTCCACACAGACTTTAGGATGGGCCAACAGGCCAATAAGATGCAGTAGAGTGTCATGAAAGTTTCTTTGAGGACTTATTTCAGAAGGCTGATGAATTTAGTTTTCTGTTCTGAGGCAGAATCTATAATAAGCAGAAACCTCTTCCTAAAGTGGATGGTCTCAATGCCAACCATCAGCAAAGGCAGGGAAACATCACAGAAAACCAGATGAGTCGCTAAGTGCAAGCACGATTATTGCAGCAGATTAAGCAAATAAAACACAGGGGGTGGGGAACGCCCTGGTGGCTTAGTGGTTGACTCTGCAGACTCCAGCCAGCATAGCCCATATGCATCCCAAGAACCCAGGTTCCAGACCCAGGGCCAGGAGAACAGGCAAGATGAACTACTGAGTAAAATAAGTAAAAATGCTTCTTCCTCCTCTCTTCCTGCCTGCCTGCGTGCCTACCTGCTTTCCTTCCTGTCTGTGCTTTTCCTTTTTTTTTTTTTTTTTTAGAAAAGGATACTCATTTAAATCTGAACTTCAGATAAGCATCCAATCATTTTTAGGATAAGCATATTCCTTGCAATATTTGGGATATATTCTGTCTTAAAACTTGGGGTTGTTTGTCTGAAATTTAAATTTAAAACCAAGCACCCTTTATTGTATCTATCAACCCTACGTCTAGATTATAACACTCATCAAAGGTAAATCAAGTCTTAAGAAAGCAAAAGTCAAAGGTCCTTGGAAGGTTAACTGTCAACATTCATTTGGCTACTAAATCAAATAAGTTAATGCAAGTTAGAACAGTGCCTGGCATGCAGCATCATGTGTGCCTGGCACGTATCACCCAGGCAATAGAGGTCAAGATCTCACCAGTCTGCCCAGATTCCAGGCCTCTGATCATATAATTTTTTGCTATCTTTTAAGTTCTGTGATACTTTTAAGAAGGTGATTATGGTTTTTTCCCAAAAACTTTTGCTGTATTCAGTAAGAATTTGGTCTCAATTACCTACTCTGCAGTTGGGGGACTTGAAAATCTGAACATTGCCATTTAAAAGAAATATTTTTACTAAGGACATTGATAGCCCTAGTTATAAAAATTAAAGATAAACATGGCCTAGGAATCCCATCAATTGGAGATAAGTGTTAATGCAGTGGTGCGTGTCATTACCCCCTTTCTCCCTGTATGTTTAAATATAAGGAAAAAAAAGTTGCACACACAATGGCATTACTGAGACTATAAAATGAACAAGTGTACTATGTTCAAGGATCTAAAAGCCAGTCTAAATCATTTTGGCAGAAAACTAGAAATTATAAAAAGTGGCAAAACAGATTTTGAATGGAATCAAGTAGGTTGTTTAGAACTTCACCTTTTTCAGGCCAGGGTCATGTGAGGTCCTATGCATGAGAATTGGTAAGTGGAGACCACTTTGCATTTTGCATTTCATTTTGCATTGGGGGCTGTTTTAAATGCAAATTTCAGTTCCTTGTTATATCTTCAAAAATTCCCTATGGTGGTCTTGCTCTTCTATCTACCACACCCCTCTGATAAAAGCAGCCTCTGTCTCATTCTCCTAGAAATGAGTCTTCCCACTCTGGAATTTAGTTCACCATAAATTCTCTGCATCCTCAGCTCTCTTATGTTTTTGACAAGTAAGATTTTGTAGCTTATCCAGCTTGCTTGCACTATTACAGTGAGTAAAAGTGATGTTCCCTTGCAACCTTCTGTGTCCTAACTAGAAGTAGAAGTTCAAATATTTTTCAAAAAGGCTTACACATTGAAAATATAGACAGCAGGGTAAAAGGGAAGCTTCTGACATCTGTAGACTTTTGACAGTCTCCATCTCTTCTCCATATCCGGGACCACATGTAAAGTAACCTGACTCAGGGAAACAGCCCAGGTCACTCAGATAGATCCACGTCCCTGCTGAGAAAGCCCAGGAAGGAGGAATCCAGTGCCCTCTGCAACAAAAATAACTGCTGGAGACTTCTGGCTAAGGTGGCGACCTGGTAGGAACAAGACTCAGATCCTCCCCACAGAGCAACTAGAAATTCAGCTATTTTCCAGAAAGAGACACTTAAAAAGCAGGCAGAGAGGCTGTAGACACACAGGAGCAATCATGACAACAAGGGGTAGGTGAAAATGTCTGGGTTCAGAGCCACACTGCAGACTCAGACTCAGAATTCTGGCCACAGTGGAGAGGTGGAACTTCAGGAAGAACCGGCCCTCCCAGGAATCAGGAAAGCAGCAAAGAGCCCGCTCAGTGGAACCAGGATACCTAGCCAGGGGAGAGAGTCTGGGCACAGGACAGAAGAGGAATCTGTGCCCCAGTGGTTTGAACAGGAGATCTCATGAGAAAATTACTCTGGGCACCACCATAACTGGAAGGCAGCTAGGGGAATCACTCATCCGAATCCCTCCCACCATATTGCCCCAGGGCTTCAGGATCCACCCACTGGAAATCCTGCCCTTGGCTTTAAAGGAAGAAGGGAGTCTCCTAGAGGAAGAGTCAGCCCTACCCACTATCACTACCTTGTGTGTGTAGGTGAAACTGCAACCCCATTGTGGCCCAATAGACGGGGTCATTGCAGTTAGGAGCTGGGGTGCTGCGGGAAGGCTCTGCATCCCCCACACAAACTCCAACCCATAGATTGAACTTTTGGGCAGCCACTGAGGGCCCACATAAGACCTTCAAGAAATCCAACCAGTGGTGACACCACAAAACTCAAGAAATTCCAGTGTCTAAACCAAGATCCAGGCTTAATTGGTGCAAGCTAATACCCTACATAAGTCCATCACTGAAGGAAAACCCAATCCACAGAAACATAAGAAAAATGCCAAAGAGCAAAGGCACAGGAAATATACATGAAATGATGGATCCAATAAAAACCCAGGGAAATCTGAACACAACAGTTGTCTACAAACTGCCTGAGGATGAACTTAGGGCAAGAGTGACAAACATACTCACAGAAATCAAGAACACAATAGAGAAAGAAAAAGAGAACAACAAAAGAGAGATGAAATGAAGCATCTCAAAACAGATGTCAAAGAAATGAAGGACACAATAAATGACCTAAAAAATTTGATAGAGGGACTCAAGAATACCATGGATGAACTTTCCGATACAATCAGTGAGCTAGAAGAGAGAGCAGAGTATTGCACTCCAGCAAACCAGTAAAGAGATAAAAGAACGCAAAGAAATGAAGACAGCATCCGAGACCTATGGGATACCATCAAAAGAAAGAGCATTCACATTATAGGGGTCCCAGAAGGAAAAGAGAGAAAAAAGGGGGCAGAAACTGTATTTGAAGAAGTAATAGCTGAGAATTTCCCTAACCTGAAGAATGAAGCAAACCTCCAGACTCAGGAAGCTCAGAGTCTCTAATAAAAAAAAAAACCCAAGCAGACCTACACCTAGACACACTGTCATAAAAATATCAGAAATACAAGATAAAAATCATAAAAGCATCCAGGGAAAAACAAGTCACATACAAATGAGTCCCCATAAGATTGTTAGCGGATTTCTCAACAGAAACTCTACAGGCCAGGAGGGAATGGCATGATATATTCAAAAGGCTGAAAGTAAAGGATTTTCAACCTAGAATACTATACCCTGTGAGATTATCATTCAGAACTGAAGGAATGATAAAAAGCTTTTCCAACAAGCAAAAGTTAAAGGAATTTATCACCACAAAACTAGTTGTACAAAAAATACTAAAAAGATGCTATGTAAAGTGTAAAAAAACTCCATTTAAAAACAGACCTATTCATCAATATTCATTAGAGATTTTGGTCTGTAATTCTTTCTTGGTGATATCTTTGTCAGCTTTCGGTATCAGAGTGATGTTGGCCTCATGGAGAATGTTTGGGAGTGTTCCCTGTTCCTCAATACTTTTGAAGAGTTTAGTAGAATAGCTATTAACTCTCTGAAGGTTTGGTGAAACTCAGTGGAGACGCTACCTGGTCCTGGGCCTTTATTTTTTAGGGAGACTTGTCATTACATTCATTTCTTTGTTTGTGATTCTTCTGTGGGGCCTAATTAAGAACTTATCTTATTTAAAATAAACCTATGATGTAGATTTTATTATCCCCATTTTATAGATGAGAAAACAAAAGCTAAGACATCTCCCGGTGGTTATATAATATACAAGTGTCAGAGCCAAGGTTCAAGTTTATCTTTTATGCCCAAATCCTGTGTGTCTAGTATTTTATACTTTTATAGCTTCATTGTTATTGTTGTTGCTTTGTTTGGAAAGATAATGCTATCCAAAATTTTTGACTTTTACGTTCATCATGTTGAGTTTTTTTTCTTTTTAGTAGTTAACTTATCCTTCCTGATAATTCCAATTTTTAACTTTCCTAAATTAAGGAATAGTGACTCAGGCTTACATTATGAATTTTTATATATTCTATTATATTCATTTTAAAGTTTAATTGCTTTAGACATATCCATTATGTTGTACTCTACTGAGTGTTTTTTGAACTAAGTATTTAATGTGATAAATTATGCTTTTTTTTCTTGGTCTAAAAAAATTAAAACAAAAAATTTTTAAAAGTAGTATTAGTAAAGGAAACTAGTACTCTGGTGGGGGGTGTGGTGTGAAAGGCACACAGACTAAGATGTGAATCCAATATTCCTAAAAAGCATATAGCGATGTGAACTAATAAAATAAATATATATAGTATATAAACATATATGTGTGATAATATAATGAATATCCATATATCCACCATATTATTCAGTTTTACCTGTTTTGAAATGTATGTAAATTTTAAGAAAGCATATCAATAATGTAGAAAAAAATTAAAATTAACTGCTTGTTTTCAAGTGGAATTTCGGGGACATAAAGTCAAAAAGAATTGATTCCTATTTCACCAAGTAGGATCTCTGGGATCACTTAAACGACCCTGTCCCTCCTTTCAATGTATTTCCATTTCTTAACCTGGGCTGGCCTGGAGGCAAGCTCAGAAGCCAGTTCCTCTACAGACCTGCTGAGTCTGAACAGAGTGTCACTTCCTGCTCACCGCAAAACTTGGACATAACCAGAGGCTCCACTAATTCATAAAAAGAGAAGTAGAAAAGGAGGCCAACGTGGGAGGCCCTTGGCAGCAACAATTTTCCGGAAGCACGAAATCTGAAACACCACCTTCTGCCCAGAATGTGCTGTCAGCAGCTGCAGTCTTAAATGTGGAAAGGGTACAAGAGGTAGGCTCAGCAAGAAGTTACTTCAAACCTTTGTTGTGTTGGTTTTAATAGTTCAGAACTCCATGGTCACAAAACCTGAATCTAATGAGGAGGCCCCGAGGAGGTGGCTGCAGGGGCACAGGTTTTGAATCTCCCTGGTGCCCTCCCAGGAATAGACAAAACAGGACTGCAAATGAATAACAAAAGACATCTGTGAGAGAGGTGACATAGTGCTGAGAAAGAAGGAGGTCTACAAGCAGACCTCTAAGTGTCCATATCAAGAAAGAAAGGTGGAACAACAAAAGACCCCAAATAGCCAAAGCAATCATTAGAGAAAAGAAAGAATCTGGAGGACTCACACTTCCAGGCTTTGAACTATATTACAAAGCAATTGTGATCAAAATGGTATAGTACTGGAATAATAACAGAGGCACAGATCAGTGGAATAGAACGGAATCACCATAAACCGACTCACTCACATATAGTCAGTTAATCTGTGACAAAGGAGTCAAAATCATACAATGGAAAAAGGGAAGTCTCTTCAACAAATGGTTTTGGAGAACTGGACAGCCACATGCAACAGAATGAAGCTAGACCACTCTCTAACACCATTCACAAAAAATTAACTCAAAATGGATTAGAGACTTGGACATAAGACTAGAAACCATAAATTTCTTAGATGACAACATAAGAAAGATTTTCCATGACATCAGTTGTAGAGAAGCCTTTGGGGACCCAATTCCATCATCAATGGAAACAAAAAGAAAAATAAACAACTGGGACTTTCAAAACAAAACCACCAAAACCAAAAGGAAACCTATTAACTGGGAGAAGATATTTGCATTCGATATTTCTCACAAAACTTAATATCTAAAATATACAAAGAACTCATAATTCTGAAGAGGATATACAGATGGCCAACAGGCACATGAAATTATGTTCCTACTTCCTGGCTAGCAGGGAAATGCAAATTAAAACAATAATGAGATATCACCTTACATACCTGAAAGACTGGCTATTATCCAAAAGTCTGGAAACAACAAATGTTGGTGAGGATGTGTAAAAAAGGGAACAATTTCATACTGTTAGTGGGAGTGTAAATTGGTACAAGCCCTACAGAGGCTTTGGAGATTCCTTACAAAACTGAAGATGGAAATCCCATATGATCCTGTCATTCCACTTCTGAGCAACTACCCAAAATATACAAAAGCACCCATCCGCAGAGATGTATGTATCCCTTTTCACAATAACTAAGAACTGGAAACAGCCTAAGTGCCCAGCATCAGATGAACGGATCAAGAAGATGTGGTGCATATACACAGTGGAATACCACACAGCCCTTAGAAGAGATGAAACCCTGTCATTTCAATCAACATGGATAGATCTAGAAGGGATTACGCTAAGTGAAACAAGTCAAATGAAGATAGATACCAGATGACCTCACTCATAGGTGGAATGTGAATAAACAAAACAAAGGAACAGATGAAACATAACCAACCCTGAAACATTTGCAACAGAGCTGAGGTGACCAAAAGGGAGTGGAGTGGGCACAGTTGACCTGCCTAGTGGCTACTTCCACAGTGGGACTCCAGTGTCTCCTCTGTCTCAGCAGGCAGAGACCAAGGATGGGCAGGGACTTCCAAAGCTGGCTGGGAGGTGCTAAGCCTCGCCCCACGTCCACTAGCCTAATGAAAGGCAGCTGAGGAGCATGATTTTCCTGTGTTGATGAACAAGAAATGGAGTTGGGGAGCATCTAGCCAGAATCTACCCACACAGAGCTGTCCTGAGCACCCCTCTGTCCTTTCAAACCCCACCTTCTGATCCCCCCCCACCCAGGGCTGGTTTCTACATCTGCTCCTAATCTCCCCAATATTGAAACTACAGGCACATTGAAAAGTAGGGGTCTACACTCCGGGCTCCCCTACAACGCGCTGCTCCCCCAGCGACCAGGTCTCCTCGCTCCTCTCTTCCCCTCCTTAGCCAGGTACTACAGTCACTTGCTCACGAAGCTGCTGTGAGAGTCAAGTCCAGTAACAGGGCTGAGAAGGGTGCCTACCCCAGTGCCTGGTGAGCCTCAGGGCTCAAAGATGGCATCTGCTCTTTATCCTTCCTCTGAGATTTCCCAAGAGGAGCTGATCATGAAGTCTTCAGTGAGTGGAAAAAAAGTGTAGATGTAGACTGAACAAAAGAAGGAACCGTGAAGGAAGGGGCATTTCTCCAGGCAGGACAGTGGTGTTACCACTGATCACAAGGGCTGAGCCCTGCGTCCTGCAGAGGGAGCCTCCAGGGGCCTGCGCATCCCCGTCGTGTCCTCCTTGCCTGAGTCTAGCCAAGCTTCTCGTTTTGAAGCCCTGCATTTGGGAGTTGAGGGAGCCAGCAGGACCAGTGTCTGTGGCCAGGCTGTCTTCCAGCCCTGGGACGGGGAGGGTGGAGGCAGGCCAGCCTGTGGGACCCGAGTTGGCCCACTCAAACCAGGCAGAGTCCAGGCCTGGACTCCAGAGGGGAGGCCGTTCTGAAGTCCCAGGTACAGCTCAAAGACCTCCTTCTAAGTACAAAGGTGCTAGGCTCATGCGGGGACAGGAATAGCAGAAGTGAGGGGGCCTCATTCTCTTTCGTTTCCCACATCTTCACTGAGCCTGTGAGAGCCCCGTCCCTAGTTTCCCCACCAACATGGCCTCTAGCGATAGACACCACACTGCCCCGGAGCAGTTTCCTGGGCCAGCACCCAACAGGCGCAGGCCCCACCCTCTGTGTGCTCCCATGAAGGACACAACAATGGCGTGACAGTTCCCACCTCTCCCCAGGACAGCTGTAAAGTCCCTGTGTGACGTCTCCCTGGAATGTGGCCGGGCCTGCCAAGAACAGCTCCAAGAAATGAACATGTCTCAGCGAGGTCCTGCCTCTGGAGAAAGACATTCCAAATATGAAAGGATGGAGGCTCCTACTGAAACATCCCGACTTAGCGGGTGACAGCCTAGCTTCTCACAAAAACAACAGTGGCCTGCATCGGGCACTCCTTCAATAGGCCAGGCCAAGGGCATTTGTGCCCATTCGCTGCTGGGTTCGGGGCACTGAAACCACCAGGGCCAGTGCTGGAGTCTAGATCTGAGTTACCATGTGCTAGTTGTGGAGCCTTAGGCTATGGTAACTGAGTCCCATTTTCTTCCTTTGTCAGCTAAAGATAAAACACCTTGCCCAGATTGCTTCACAGAATTCTCGTGACATATTAAAAATAAATAAATTAAAAACCATGAGCACTTTGTAAACCAGATGAGGTTGTTCCCAAACAAAGCACTGTTACCACTGTAGTGACTCAGCTGAATCCCAGCTCTCCAGCAGCCTGTTATTCAGAGTAGAAATAAATGAAAAACATGAAATAGTTAAAAGTAGTAACTTGCGGCCGTCTGTACTCAGCATAAAATAATGTTATCAAACTTACACACAGGAGGTTTTCGGGAAGACATACAGATGTGAAATGAATCAGACAGAACAGTTTCATGGAAGTGTAATGAGAATTGAAATTGGACTTTTGAAAAAAAAGAGAAAGTTGTGGAGAAATTGGAAGAAGGATGGCATTAATAGAAAAAGTGTGTGCGTGTGTGTGTGTGTGTGTTTAAGCAGAAAACCTTGGCCAGGGTTTGTGCAATGCTAGGCTCAAGACACATTCTGAATGTGGAAGCTGGAAATGAGTCTAAAACAGGTTGGCAAATTACAGCCCCATAAACTAGTTTCTGTACAAAGTGCAAGCTAAGAATGGTTTTAATTTTAAAACATTGCACACTTATTAAAACAGCTACTGACAACCCCAAACACTGGTGAGGGTGTAAGAACAACAGGAGTTCTCATTCCAATGTCCCAGAGCAGGAAATAAGAAAAAAGCAAAGTAAACCAAGAGCAAACAGAGGAAAGAAAATAGTGATAATCGCAGAAATAAATGAAACTGATAATAGAAAACAACATAAAAGAAAACAATGAAACAAAAAAGTCGACTTTGAAAAACTGAGTAAAATTGACAAACTAGCAAGACTGAGAAAGAAGGGGAAACATCAATTAGCATCTCAGGAAGAAACAAAAGCGTCACTACAGACCCTGCAGCTAGCAAAAGGATCACAAGGGAAAAGACACACAACTCTATACCCGTAACTTTGACATCTTAGACCAAAGCGTCCAACTCCCTGAAAAGCAGAAACCAACACAAGTTACCCGATACACAGCAGTTTAATAAGCTCTGTAACTATTAAGAAAATTCAACTCATAATTTTAAATCCCGCCCAAGAAAATCTTCAGGCAAAGATAGTTTCACCACTGAAGTATACCAAACATCTAAAAAATTAACACCAGTTCAACACAATCTCTTCCAGAAAAAATGGAGATGAGAGAACATTTGCTAATAATTTTTCCAGTTCTATCGAGGCATAATGGACAAAAAAAAATACATATATATTTTTAAATGTACAATGATTTTCTATACATGGACATTGTGAAATGATTATCATCATCAACTCAATTAACACATCCACCACCTCACATAGCTGCCAAGTTTCTGCGTGTACTGAGAACATGGGGATCTACTTTCAGGGCGCAACCCGTTAGAGCAGAGGTTAGTTAAGTCAGTCACCTCCAGAGGGCGCAGGGTTTGAGTCCTGGATACAACCAGTGTGAACAACCAAAATGAAAATAATGCTTCTTCCTCCTCTCTTCCTCTCTGCCTACCCGCCTTCATTCCTGCATGTACCTTTCCTTTAAAATACAAAATCTACTCTTAGAAAATTACAAGTATACACTATTCCTGAATATAGTCACCATGCTATTTTCATTTGATCCCCAGAACTTACTCATAATTAGGTTTATGCCTTTTGACCAATATCTTCCCACCTCTCCGCAACCATTCGACTGTTTCTATGAGATGCCTTTTAGATGCCATATATATGTGAGATTAAGCATTTGCCTTTTTGTATCTAAATTATTTCACTTATTATAATATGTTCCAGATGCATCCAGATTCACATGGTTGCAGTGGCAGAATTTCCTTTTTATAGTTGAATAATATCCCTTTGCAGGGTGTGTGTATGTGTGTAACATTTCGAATCCACTCATTCATCAAAAAACAGGCTGCTTCCATATTGTGGTCATTGAGAAAATGCTGCAATGAACGTGGAGGTGCAGATTTCTCTTCAAGATCCAATTCATTTTCTAAAGTCAGGATTACTCTGATACCAAAACCAAATAATTACAAACAACAACTACAGATTACAAAGTATTAACAAAGATAATTTAATAATCAATTCAAAGTATTATGCAATATGTCAGGCAGGGTTTACTGCATGGATACAGAGCTGGTTTTGTATTTATAAATCAATGTGTCCTACCACACTGACAGGTGGAAAAAGAAAAATCACATGATCGTGTCAGTTAATGCAGAAAAATAATTTGACAAAATGCAATGCTCATTCATGATAAAATCCTTCAGAATATGAAGAATATAGAACGTCCTCAACTTAAAGAACATCATCTACAAGGATCTCATTTTATAAAGGCAACATTACCCTTATACCCAAACCAGAAGGTGACATGAGAAAGAAAACTACAGGCCTAATCCCGCATGAATCTAGATGGAAAAAACTCACAGCAAAATATTAGCAAACAGAATACAACATCATTTCAAAAGTGTCAGACATCATGATTAAATTGCATTCATCCCTGAGATGGTCTAACATATGAAAATGAATGATACATACATACAAGTATGTGTACATATAAGCCTATGGCTAGCATCATATTCATTTGTGAAAAGCTGAAAGCTTTCCCTCTCAGATCAGGAATAAGACAAGGATATTCACTCTCATCACTTCTTTTCAACATAGTACTAGAACACCTAGCCAGAGCAATTAGGCAAGGGAAAGAAATAAGTTTTCCAAATGGCAAAGAAGTAAAATTATGTTTGCAGATGATATCTTATAGAGAAAAGCTTAAAAATCCACCAAAAATTCAATAGTCAGTAAAATTGTAGGATACAAAATACAGAAAAATCAGCTGCATTTCTATATACTATATATTACAAGCTATTGTAAAGAGAAATTAAGCAAACAATCCCACTTGCACTATTAAACATTGTTTTTTAAACTTAAGATTAGATGTAACCAATGAGGTGAAAGACCTGTTCACTGAAAACTTAAGGCACTGGTGAAAGAAATTAGGAGAAGTGGAATATTATTCAGCCATGAGAAAGAAGACAATCCTATTTGAAACTACATGGATGAACCTAGAGGACATTATGTTCCAGAGAAAGACAAACACTACACAAAAAGTCCCACTTATAGGTACAGATTGTCAAACAGTGGTTCCCGGGGATTAAGGAGTGGGGGGAGTATAAGGGAAATGCTTGGACAAAGGGTTCAAACCTTCAGTGTTAGAGAAGCTCTGGGGATCTAAGGTACAGCGTGGTGACTATAGCTAATACTATGCTGTGTATTTGAAATTAACTAAGAGTGTTCTCACTACACACACACAAATAGACACACAAAGGTAACTACGTGAGCTGATAGATGTGTTAAAATTAGCTTAAATGTGATAATCATTTCACCAAGTGAAATCAAATGTCAAATCACACATTATATAGTTTATACACATTTTGGGTTGTTAATTTACCTCTAATTCTGCGAAAAATGCTAATCTACAAAATACGTATCGATAGCATTATACTTAATGGCAAAACATCTATTGTTTCCCCCTAAGATCAGGTACAAGACAAGAATGTCTGCTCTCACTATGGCTAGTTAACATAGTGCTTGAAATTCTAGCCAGTGTAGTAAGAAGAGGAAATAAAAGTCACAAAGATCAAAGAGGAAAGCACAAGGTTTCCCCATTTGCAGATGACATGATAAAGTACACAGAATACCCCAAGGAATGTACCAAAATAGAACAAGCAAAAACAATACCCAAATCTCAGAACTAATGATAACATAGGATAATAGGTCAACATTCAAAAATCAATTACTATTACAATGGGAAACTGAGATTTAAAATATACTATTTATAGTTGCTAACAAAACATGCACAGGACTTAATGAAAAACATGACAAGATGCTGATGAAAACATGAAGGAAGTTCTAAATAAATGCAGAGACATAGCATGTTTATGTTTTAGTACACACAATATTGTGTTGAGATACATAAATATATATACAAAAAATATAAATAGAGAATATTCATGAAATTTAAAAAGACATGAATAGATAATCCACATTTGTGGACTTAAAATACATGATATTGTTAAGATGTCAACATTCCCCTACCCAAATCCCAACAGCTTTTCGTAGAAATTGGTAAATTGACCCTAAAATGCATATGGAAGTGCAAATAGGATATAAAACAATTTGGAGGACTTATACTATCTGGTGTTAAGTTTTACTATAAAGCTATAGTTATCAGCAGAGTAGGGAATAAGCTCATAGCCATGTAGATTGATGGAATATGAAGTTCAGAAATCGCCCCCATAAATTACATTGATTTTAGCAAAGGTGCTAAGATAATTCAATTAGATAGTCTTTTCAAAAAATGGTGCTAGAACAGCAAGATACCTGCGTTTAGTTGGGTTAAAAAAGACATCTCCATCTTTACCTCACACTATCTATAAAAATTAATTTTGGGTGAATTTCAGAATACTTATAACAACTTTACTCATGATAACCAATATCAGAAACAACTCAAATCAAATGGAAAAACAAATTTGTATATAATCAAGCAATGAAATAACACCCAGCAACAAAAAGGAACCAATTGTTGATAAATGTAATAACAAGAATCTCAGAAACATCCTGAGCAAAAGAAATCTGACATCAAAAAGGACATCATGCATAATTCTATGTATATGAAGCTCTAGGAAAGATAATTTTTCTTGTACCAGAAAAGTAGATCAGTGGGACTGGATGTTGGGGATTGACTGGCTGCAAAGGTACACAGGGAGAATGTCCTTTGTCTGGGTTGTGATGGTTTAAAAAAAGCAAACATTTGTCAAATCTCTTCAGACAAAAATATTTTAAGTGGTCGTATTTTTCTGTATGTCAATTAACTGCAATAAAATTTATTGTAAAAAATTAATTGTAAATAATGTAATTTTCTGCCTGTCACTGCAACCTCATCCCCTGTATCTGCGATCCTAAAAGTGTGCATTACCTGGGAAAGTTGTTTAAATTCTCATCTTCCCAGACCCATTCCCATAGTATAGGTGGGGGTCTGGGACTTGGCATTTTAAACAAATATCCTAGATGATTCTGGTCTGTGTCCTCTGAACACTCTTTGGAAGACTTTCCCTAAACAGATTTTCCACCTGGATCAGAGTCAGGTCATGTTTGACCATCTGGTAAGAGCACTGAGATGATTCAGGCCCAGCACTTTCAAATGAGCGTTGGCGGTGACTCTCCAGCTCTATCAATGGCAGCCGGCGCCAAACAGCGTGGGAGAGGATACCTGGGTTTTCCCACCAGCCAAAGTGACTAATGAAGCCACGCCCCTTGCCTGCGAAATGCCCTTCCGTCAGTCAAACTCTCAATTGCTGAGGACCAGCTGAAAGTTCTTGGCAGTTGGTAGGCTTAGCCCCGCCCATATGGCCGAGACAACCAAATTGCCAGAGTGACTGGGACCAATCAAAAGAGGAGGGCAGGGAGCAAGAAGTCGCAAAGAGCTCAAAGCGCTGCTCCCGGCCTGAGACTGGACAGAGGCTAGAGGTGGGGAGGAAGGGAAACAGGCAGTCCCTTCCAGAGTTTAGGGCGCCGGGGTCTAACACAGGGTCCCATAAATGCCGGCGCCTTCTGAAGCTGTCTTTCAGAACCTGGGTCAGAAGGACACTTCAGGGCCGTTTGCCGGCCTAGGGGAAGCTGTCATCTGAGATCAGCTGAGGAGAAAGTTTGCTCCATCCTGCAGGGAGCACAGTCTTGCCACTAGTGATCAGGCTCTAGTTGAGGGCAGGCCCAGATTTCTTATAAAGGGGATGGGTGAAAGAGTGAAATGGGAATTCAGCAGTATTATCAAAAGATGATAGAACCAGGACTTGTCAACACAAAAGAGGGCTGGGAGTGGGAGGCAGGTAGTGGAATGGGAGTAAATATCATCCCAAGGAATTTGCCTCAGGAGACTGGAACAACTCGGCAATAAATGTAGCTCTGGGCTTCTTGGCAGTGAAAGCAGAGAAGCAAGAAGATGGGTGACATTAGACTTTGACCACCAGGAGGAAACGTGAGGATTCGTTTTCCAGGAAAGCAACGTGATTTTGTGACTTTTGAGCGAGACAGCAAGCCACAGCTGCTCACATTTCTTTACACTTGAAACAGGGATTCAGCATCTAGCAAAGATACAGGACTCTAACCTCAAAGAGATGATGGAAGAGGGTTTCAAATCCAGGATAAAATAAAGGAATCCTTTAGCGCCAAAGGAAAAAGGAGATTGGCCAGAGGACCCTGCAGGCTGAGGGTTTCTGCCCTTTTTCTGTCCACGCAGGACAAATTACATAATTTGTTCTTCTGTTTTCATTGATTTTTTACAAACTCAAATCACTTCGTGGGCACGGATGGGGATTTAGAAACAAAAAGCAGTGACTCCTGAAAGTGTCGCCCCCTTGGAAAGTGTGCCCCCCAACCCCGGGCCCAGGGATGTTCTATTCAGGAACATCAGTTTCTGAGGAAGCCAGGAAGGAACTGGCAGGCCAGGAGTGCAGACAATGGCTCAGGATCTGCAGTGAGGGAGCTCCCAGGGACACAACAGGCCGAAACTCAGCCTCCCCTGCTTACCTTACTGAGCTTGGCCCCTAGCCTTCCCAGTATCTGCGACATGCCCTGTGTGGATGCAGGGATGTTGCCGATAAAATGCCATTATCAGGGAGCCCTCTGGGCTTTGGTATGGTACTTCACTGGTTTCCTTTCACAGTCATTTGTACTTACTCTCCCCAGCAGTGTGTCCCCTGATGCCAAGGGACACAATCTCCCCTGCCTCTGCTCCATCCAGAAGCTCTTATGTCAACATACTCTTGATCCAACTGGAAGTCCAAGAAATAGGAGGACTGGGTGCTAGCTCTGGGCACATTTCCAGTCCTCTTGCAATAAAATTAGCCCCTCACACACCAGGTAAACAGTAAATTAGAGTTACTGGTAGGCAGGAGCAGACATGGGTCAATTTTACGTGGGCTTGAAGGTTATCAAATTGGGAGATCTCTTTTAAGAAAGATGCAAGCTTACCAAATAAGGCTCAGAGCTTGGGAGTGTAGAGCCCTGAAGGTTAAGCTTCAAGAACTTGAGGGGTAAACAGACTGTGGTCTTTGCAAGTGGCTGGTAAAAGGGTCAAAGAGATGGGACTTGAGCTTGGCTGAGCCTTGAAAAATGCACAGAATTTGAAAAGACCAAACAAAGGGCTGATGTGGTAGGCTAAGCAAAGAGACTTAAGAATGCATAAGATCCACTGGGCAGAGTAAGCAAATGAGTCCAGGAGGACAGGAACTTTACAAAGTACAAAGCACAGGGGAAGAGAAGGCAAGGAAGTCGAGGAGATATTGGGGGAGCCCTTCCTTGAGAGCAGGTTATGGCATTGAATATTTCACTGGTTACAGGAGCCATGAATGTTTTCATTTTTAAATGTAGTTATGGGGATTGAACAAAAATGTTTTAGGAAGATTAGCCTCGGTGTACTATACAAGGCAATGAAGCAAGTTTTTATAAGAGTTAGGTTTGTGTGAGAAGGGCCTGAATTTAGGAAGTAAAAGAAAAAAACCAGCTCAGTGGGCTTGGTGATTTAGGGATCAACAGAAGAGATCCCAACATGACTGAGGCGTCTGCTGATTATTATTGACCATGGTTCAGGGAAATAGGAAGGTCAAAGAGAAGGCAGATTTGATACTAGGATTTTAGACATTTTGAACTTGAGGTGATTGGAAGCACTATGGAGTTGGAGATAATTGATACCGTATCCTGGGCATGTGATGCTTGGGAATTTAGGATGATAATCAAAGCATCCATCCATCCATCCATCCATCCATCCATTAATTCATTCATTCAAGACGCATTTGTTGGTGTCCTCTGGTACAGCCAGCCCCTATATGAGAAGTCAAAAGGAAGGTGTAAAAGATGAAGTGCTTTCTCCCTGGTAATCAAGTTTAGGATCTCAAGAAAGAAGACATAGGGGTGAAACTAATTGAGTACAGCAGAATCTGTTGGAGAAAAAAATGAGCAAGTCAGATGTAGGGGAGTTGGCATGGACATCTGTCACCCAGAAAGTATTCAATTCAACTGACTCACTGCCATGTGGCTATCCCTTCACTTCTTCCCCACTGCACTCCAAACAGCAGACTTGTCTGAAGATAACAGTGCTCCCAGAGGCCACAGTGGTGTTTGGAAGAAAGGTCCCTGAGTGAAATGAGTGGTACAGAAAATAAAAGTGGTGCCAGCTCATAGCGGAGAACTGACTCCCAATGAAAGGATGTGAGGGGGATGGTTAGGGCAGCATAACGGGATCCTGGAGAAGGTATGACTGGAATGAACGCCAAATGACTGAGGGGATTGCTTCAGTGGAGGAAGAGAAGGTAGGTAGACCCACTCTGAAAGAATAGCCAAACTTCACCTGCTTGAAAACAAGCTGATATTTGGCAAATTCCCCCTGAACCTGTGCTGCCTCAGCTACTGTGAGGAGGAAGCCCCTTCCTAATGGCAGTGGTGTTTGAAGAAGGGAGAAGGTCCCCCGGGGAAGGGGTGTGATCCATGGGGAGGCTGTCCTGACCTCCTGCGCTGCTGCTGTCTGGAATGGTTTCACCAAGACACACACATGAGACACTAAGTAAGGGGACAAGGGGTGTGGGGCTGGGGGTTAGGCAGACAGAGGAGGAGTGACAGGGTCAAGGGAAGAATGGACAACTCCAAGATGCTCAGATATACCCAGCTCCTAAATCTTAACTAAAAGACCTTTTCGTGGCAACGAGGTGGCTAGAGTTGTCTGCAGTACGGGGAGAGGAACTGGACTCGCCCCGGGTGGGTTCTGTGAAATATCAGTTTCCTTGCTTCTGTGATACCCCTTCTTGACTTCTTATGTGACTGTGTAGAGAACATTTTTCAACATTAATTTTAGGCATTTCAGAGCAAAACATCCCCTATCTAGGCAATCCACAGGGGTTGATTTTCCTGTTAATTGCCAATCAAGCAGCAGGTCCTCAAACTTTTTAAGAAAAAAATCTGTTCACTGCCTACTTGCAAAACAGACCTCAGTGACGGTTACATCCCCATAGATGCTACACTGAACGACCCTTCCTCTCGCGTCTCCTTGGCTGCCTTTTGCTGCGTCAGGAGCCTCCTTTACCCACCACGAGTACAATGAAAACAGGAAGGATCCGAAGGGAGAAGGAGCAATCACATTCTTTCTGACACCGGTTCCCACTTGGCTACTGCTACGGTATGATGCTGAGGCAGTGAGTGGGGTGCCTACTGTGCTTGCTTCTATATAGAGACACACTTCCTTCCGACGGGCAGACAGTCCATCCGGAGGAAGAACTGGTTACTTTGTGGTCAGTGAAATGGGACTCGTGTGCCAACTGCTGGAAAAGCTCACACCCAGCCAGGGTCCAGGATTACTGCCCCGGAGCTTGGCCTGCCCCTTCATTGCCCAGCATCCAGGAAGCCAAACTGCTTGTTCTGGTCCCCCCAAATGTCTCACACCAAAGGATCTACCCTCCCTGCTGCAGAGAGAAACATGCTCACAGACTTAAAGCTATTCCCAACTGGAAACAAGGGACCTTAGATATGACGATGGATCCCTCTGTGTGTAGATTCTGAAATATTTCAATTGAAAAGCACTGAGGATGAAGGCCCACAGGCCCCCTACTTCACTCAAGCCAATTTTAGTGTTTCATTTAACTCTCCTGGTTTGGATCCTTTTTAAAAAGGAAAAAGCTGCAGCAGGTCATGAGCTGTTTTGTCTGGCATCAGGACAGACAAGGATGACGTGGTGAGCTTCTAGCAACAAAACACTGAGAAAATGTCTGGTGCAATTTCTCCGACATCGTTTGAACACATCACTGAGCTGAAGGAGGGAAAGCCCAGGGGCCAGAACACTCAGCAGCAGATCTCTGCAGCATTAGGCCCAGCAGCTGCTGCCCAAGGTGGGGAGGGTGCACTTGAACAGGGTCGGTTTGGAAGCATGGCTGTCGGTGCCCCTGTGTTCAAGGGGAGGAAACAGACGCCTGTGGCTTTGCTCTCATGGGTGTTGGAATGATGACTGAGGGACCCTACCAGCCTCAGTAGCACCAGAGAGTTGGCAGTATCTCCAGGACAGGGCCCCTGTCTAATTCAATTCCCTTGCATCCTGAGCACTCAGGAAAGAATCTGACAATGCTATCCAGGCTCCATCAAAAAGCCAACTGGAGGGTGCCTGCCTCCTTACCTGGGCTACAGCAGGGTCAGTCCAGAGGCCAGCCCAGTCCCGTGACCCAGACTGACCTTCAAATGCCCAACTCTGCCATCCACATTCCCACCAGGTAGGTGGGAGGAGACTTAAGAAGAGAAGGCTCTGTGACCCCTCTACCCAGCTTCCAGGGCTGGCGGTCCAGAGGAGACCCTGAAAGAGGCTCACACTTCCCCACCCGAGGCCCATCTTTGCTCCCTGCTCTGGCAACTACAAGTTACCCCTGCCGTATGATACCAGCTGCTCCTCTGACACAGCTCCGCCCCTGCGCTGACCCACTGTGGTTTCCAGTTTCCAGAACAGTGCTTGAGGGTGCATGCGCCTCGAGCACTGCGCCCAGGGTGCAGGGCTGGGCAGGGAGCAGAGGCTCAGGAGCTGTCACCTTGGGCTCAGGGGCCTCTTGCCTCTAAAGTGTGATGGCAGAGTAACTGTCCCACTGGGAGCCCACTGCCTCATCCCAGGGGAGCCACCACGCAGACCCCATCTCCCGCTGCCACCACCATCCCTGAGTCTCCTGAGCTGACGACGCTCTGTGCTGGGCTCAGCCCCTCCAAATAGCACACTGTGGCCTTTGAGAAACAATGTGTACTGATATTATGGCAAGAAGAGAAGGGGAGGATGTTGGGGAGGTAAGAAAAGCAGCATTTTTGAATCCTGAAATAGACAAACTTAAACATTCGCGTTGACCTGTATGTAAGTTCCCTCACTGCTGTGAGATCTCTGGTCACTGCTGGAGGAAGATGCCGTATTTCTTTGTCAACCATCACGTATCCTCTTCCTCCCTTCAGTGGCCCCATCTGTAAGAACCGGGCTCCTTCCTGACCACATTCAGCCCTTCTACCTGCCCTGTGCCACCCACATCTCCCACGCCCACCAGTCCTGCCTTTCTATGCAGCAAGCCTGCACATTTATCCCATGCATCACCCAGGAGGAAAAGCTGCCTGTGAAAACTACTACAGAGGCCGCAAGACTGGAGAATTTTCTGTCACCACTGAGCAGCGCCAAGTATAGTCCTCCTTTGGGGTTCTGGAAGTGACTTTTAAAAAGACACAAGGCGATAAGGCTGGTAAGCCCTTGGGAGAGCCCTGTCTCAGGATATCAAAGCAGACAGACCTGTCTCAAAGAGCAGCGCACTTGACCATGACTCAACCAACTCATCGGAGATCCCCAGGCAAGCAAGTCATCCTGTTACTCCATTTCTGCATCCTCGCAACTACCACAGCAGAAAGGAGGGGCTCTCTGCAGAGATGGCTACATGGGCCTATTGCCACGCTGGCTGTGTTCCAGGAGCTTCCCACCCTTCTGCTTATGAGCGCATCTGTGACAGATCTTTTTTCAGGCCCGAGGGATCCTGACTGTGAGCCGCCTTGGCCCTTCGGTCCCTGTCTCATGTCCCGCACTAACAGGACAGTGGGACAGTCCCTGAATTGGAGCAATTCTCCATGCTCAGCAGGGAAAAGGAGAAGCAGCCTGAACCCATGGAGGGATGGCCACATGGCAGCTCTGTCAGAGAGAGAGAGAGAGAGAGAGAGAGAGAGAGAGAGAGAGAGAGAGAGAGAGAAGGGGGCAAGTGGGCAGGGAGCTGCCTCCACAGAGCTGCCATAGTGCTCAGGGACCCATGGGCTGTGCACCTGTCATGCCCCCAAGGTGGGGCGCCCTCAGGACAGGAGCCACATCTTACCTTTGTTACCCTGTGCCTAGCATGTGCAGGGGACCCAGAGACAAAATCAATGAATGTACTTGAAAGGCCCGCTTTGGAACAATGGGTGAGGTGGAAATAAGGAGGACATCCCTAACCCAGACTTCCATCGCCAGATGGGGCTGAGTAGGGTCCTGGATTTAGTGGGTGACAACACTGTCCTTGTAGCCAAGGATTGGAGACAAGCTGGCCAAGAGCCTGTGCAGAGGGGACTGGCTTCTCTGATAACCTCCACTCAGGGACGCCTCTCATTTCCTTCTCTCATCTGATCTCTGTTCGGATCAGGACCCATTTCCAACACGATTTTGCTGGAAAGTCTACCGAGCTCGGCATCCCACTCCATCTGTCTCTTCCTCTATGAAAGGACTTCGTCTTTGACCTCCCAGAACCCGGTGCCCAGATGGGCCAGGTGTGGGGACGGGAGAGATGTTAGGAAACAAAACGAAAATAACTGAGGGTTATTGCTATCGTTGCATGTTCTCTCCAGAATAATTTCTAGAAACTCCCAGGAAGGGGAGAGGTGTGGGGGCTGAGTGCCCAGAGTGAGCCAGGGAAGCTTTCCTTCACTGGAGCTCTGTCAGGAGGCCGTGTTTTCACCATATGCACACAATTCCTTTTCAAAAAGTTGAAAATCTTAGATCAAACCACAGAGAGAATCAGCAAAATAAATGCAAGCTCATTAGAGCCCATAGTCACGAACTACTTTATAAAAAATGGAAGTCTCAGCAACGCCAAAACAAGATAAATGGAAATGTCTAAAAGTCTCTCTTACAACAATAAAATCACAAATTCTGAGCTATTACTGAAAGCAAAAAAAAAAAAAAAATGCTCCATATTTAAATGGGATGAAAGCAAGTTTTCTTAGAGAAAATTCCTTGTTTTAATCCTGATATTTCAGGAAATACTATGAGAAAATAAAAAAGGTCAGAAAAGTTGGGAAGCTAGGGAGGGAGGGAAATGTTTTCCAACTGCTCTGACTCCCTAAGAAATTGCATTTCTAAACCAAAGTCAACCCTAAGGTGTCATCATGAGGAACACTTAATTTATTCATGCCTTACCAGCAGCTTCCTAACCATCTCCTCCCTTTGACCAAACACCACTCACCCCCAACCCATTGGAAATTACCCCCAAATCTGGTCCTGCAATGCTCATTTAAAAACTGCTACAGGGGCGCACACTTTTAGCTCAGGAAGTGAGATGCCTGTGTGTGAGGACCATGTAAAGTCCAAGGACTGGGGTTCAAGACCCAGGGCTGGGGTGAAAAACTAAGAAAAAACAACTAAAGATGTTTCTTCCACTTCTCCCTTCCTTCCTTCCTTCCTCTCTTAAAAAAAAAAAAAAAAAAAAAAAAAGAGAGAGAGAGCGAGAAAGAAACCCTGAATATAAAGAAACAGAAAAACTGACAAAGCACAACAAACTCACCAGATGCAAGTGTCCTAGTTGCCAGAGGGGAAGAAGAGGGCAGAGAGGAGGGACAGGGAAGCGAGGTGAGAGGCACAAGTTGGGGGTGGGGGGCAGGGAAGGGGAGTGAAGCAGGGGTGAGTAGTGTTGAAATGAGTGTGGTACTCTGTTAGTGGGCATGGTGTGATGTGCACATAGACTGTGGTGTAAATTATTTTCCTGAAAATCATAATTAACAAAAGAAAGCATTTCAAAAAGGCCATAAAGGCAAACAGAACTGCGTTTCCCAGATGGTTGACTGCCTATGGAATGCACTTCTGAAGCTCATCCTTGTGTCTCCCTCTAACCTCAACCCTTCTCTCCTGAGGCTGTGTTTCCAGGTCTCTGGACATAATTCTCACACACACCTACAGCTCTGCTACTTGATGTACCAATTAGCATCCCCACTTCTCTTTCCTTGATAAAATTGGTCTCCAAGTGTTAGCTCAAATGCCACTTCTTCTGTGAAGATTTACCTGTACAAAGAAAACTATAAGACTTTCTTAAAGGAACCTATAGGAAGATACAAAGAGATGGAAAAATATCCCATGCTCATGGTTGGGAGACAACTAACAAAGTTGACAAGTTGACAAAGAATGGCCATCTTACCAAAAACAATGTATAGGTTCCATGCAATCTCCATCAAAATCTCACTAGCATTTTTCAAAGCAATAGAACAAAAAAAAATTTTTTTAATTTACATGAAATAGCAAAAGACTGCAAAAATGTCAAAGCAATCATGACAAAAAAGAAAAATAGAGGTAGACATGCTCAGATCTTGAGCTGTACCATAAAATGATAGTGATCAAAACTGTATGGGCACATGCTAGTGGCCTAGCAGGTAAGCCCACATCCCAAGGACACAGGTTTGAGACCAGGGGCCAGGCAGGTGGGGGAGGAACCAAAAGGAGCAACTAAAGTAAATAAATGTATCTTCCTCCTCTCTCTGCCTGCCTGCCTACTCACCTTCATTCCTGCCTGCACCTTTCCTGAAAAAAAAAGAAATAGTGTTTGATGTCATCAAACTAAACAAATTCTGCACAGCAAAAGAAAGTATATCACCAAAATGAAAAGACAACATACTCGCTGGGAGAAGATGTTTGCACATCATGCACCTGACAAGGGCTTAATATCTAAAATACAGAACTCATGTAATTCAACAGAAAAACAACCCAATCAAAATAAAATAAAATGGCAAAAGAATTGGACAGACACTTCTCCAAAGACATACAGATGATCAGTGGGCCATGAAAACATGTTCTGCCTCACATGTTATTCGAGAAATTCAAATCAAAACAAACTGAGTTGCCACTTCACACCTATGAGAACAGCTATTCTCCAAAAGTCTGGAAACAAATGTTGACAAGGATGGGAGAAGAGGGAGCCCTTACATTGCTGGTGGGAGTGCAGATTGGAGAGCAGTGTGGAGATTTCTCAAAAATGGAGAATGGAAACCCCATGATCTGGCTTTGGAGTCTTTACCCTCAAAAACACTAATTCACAGGGATATGTGCCCCCCATGTTGATTGCATTTTGACATGAATGGAGGTAGAGGGGATTATACCAAGTGAAATAAGTTAGAAGGGAAAATAAAGACCCAGCATCTCAGACACATGTGGGATATAAAGAAACAGACAAAATCCAACACATGGACTTGAGGTTACCTGTGGGGAAGGAGGCTGCGGGTGGGGGGAGCAAGGCGTGGTGGGGTCCAGTGACAGTGGGGGGAAACTTTGGTCATTTGGTGGTGGGCAGGGTATGGTGTCATATATTTGAGGAATGGTGAGCCTGCAATACGGGTTTATATTATTAGGTAAATCCAAGTTACTTCAACTTATATTAACTTTAAAAATTAAAAAGATCCCATTTCCCTTATGATTCTCCTTCTCCATGACAGGTCCTGTCCAGACTGGTTCCCTGCTCCTTTTATGTAAATGTCAGTGTGGCTCTAGGTTCATCCCCATCTTCAGGACCATATTCAGTGCCTATGCAGCACCTCAGACCTGGAAGAGAGAAGCAGGTGCCTTCTTTATGCACTTGGCTGCTTTTTTTCACATTCTTCCTAATCTCCTGCAGGAACAGCCCAAACTAAAGTTTTATCTAAAGATACTCTTGCACAACCTGAAAAGAAAAAAGTCAAAGAGCTGCTGAGCGGTTACCACAACTCCAAAGTGGCAGGCGTCCCAGCATCACCAGCAGGGGACAGCTGACAGGATCTAGGCAGGGCAGGGCCAGTGCATCCCGAGCTCTCAGGAGAACCTGGGGGGCGCCCTGTCAACACTCCATCCCGAATTCAGCTGGATGATGTATTGCCCAGGCCACAGGCGGGGTCTGTCCAGAGGCAGTGGCATGCCACCTGTCCCCCGGAGTCAACGCAGCCTGCAAATCCTCAACTGTGCAGTCCACGTCCAGGCAGGTGGGTGGGAGGAGGAGAACAGGACAGGGACAGGGAGCCTTGCAGCTCTCCACCCAGAGCTACCAGGCAGAGCAACCAGGGCAGGCTCAGTCTTTCAGGAGTCTATGTCCCCCAAATCTATACCAGCCTTCTGGTACAATTTGAATTTGAAAAAAAAATTTATTTTCAGTTTCCAGAGTTTGCTTTAGAACACAAATGTCTAGAAAGCAGATGTTCCTTTCTATGGAACAGCAAGTTCAGCCTCTTTTACTCATAAGTTTTATTTGATAATAATTAGACTTTATACTATATGAACAAATTTTCCTGGTTGGTTATTTTTGGAAGTAATTCCTAGAAAAAGAACTCTAATCTGTGTCAGAAGAGAGGGTGATAATGTGCTTACTTCCCTTGCATAATCCTGCACTGCGAATCCCCTCTGATAGTGGTGAAGTTAAGAGCGCTCTCCTGAGAAACCGTAATATTTTCAATGTAGATCTAAGTGTGTTTAGTTAGGGAAACACGAGGAAATAATAGCCCTGCTCTCCCAGCCAGCGTTTTTGGACTGGATCGAAAATCCTTACAGGGATAGAAAGCTCAGCATCTCTCAAGGAATACTGTCCCATTTTTGAACATTTATATTAGAAAACCTTTTCTTCGAGCCAAAGAGTAAATTCTTTACCCTTAGAATATTGTTTGCCAAATTAAAAAAAAAAAAAAAAAAAAAAAAAAACCGGAACCTTAAGACTCAACATCATCTTATCTACCTTTCTGCTAGCTAAGAGCCTGCACAGAGGAGACTGGCTTCTGACAGCCACCACCCAGAGACGGCCTCTGATTTTCTCTCCCCTGCCCGAGTTCTGCCCATAAGTTGAGACCTATTTCAAATAAGATTTTACTGGAAAGCCTACCTGCGCTCTCACCATTGCCAGTTGTGGCCTGAACTGCTGTCTTGTGTTAGTGATTTTCTGTCTGTGTTCTTGCTGAGCTTAGTACATCTGTCCCAGACAGTCGCTTCCAGCTCTAGCCCAGCGTATTGGCAATTGAGGAAAAGAGGAGAAAATGTAACACTAAGTACCAACATATGACCCAAGGTCCTGGAAGGGCTTTGTTTTTGCTTGCCCTATTTTGCTTTGTTTTATTTTTAAATGCAGTGTCATGAACTTTAATGCATAGGTTTGATGGCATGTATTTCACTGTTAAATGCATTTCTCCCTTTTTCTGTTTGATCATTTCAGATAACTGAGTTGCCAGGTAAAAATCTCCACACAATGCTTGGCAATGTGGTGGAGGGAGGGAAGGATGTGTTGATATATATCTGAGGAATGGGAAACTGCACATATGGGGAACATATCCATGAGTTTATTTTAATTTGCAAAACAAAGTTACTGCAATAAAAAAAATAGGAAAAAGAAATCTACAGACAAATGTGTTGCTAAATATTCTCAGCTATGATACAGATTAGGGATCCTCATCTTAAAAAAAAAAAATGTTATAGAAAATCTGAGGTGCACCCTGGTGGCCTAGTGGCCTAGTACACTCTGGGTACAGTCCACATACATTCCAAGGTCCTGGGGTTCAAAACCCGAGGCTGAGGGGAACAACCAATGTGAACAACTAAATAAAAGCGCTTCTTTCCCCGCTCTTTACCTGCCTGGCTACTTGTCTTCACTCCTGCCTGCACCTTCCCTTTAGCATTTTTCGATCAGATGTGATCCTGTCAATAGCTGTCACCAAGACAAAGTGTGAGATGCTCTCAGACTTGTATAAAGGTAGAGAGCCCCCAGGAGGCAAGTACACTTCCATCCAGACACTCAGAGAATGTGACCTGGAGGCTCTACACTGGACCATCCAGGTTTATAAAGCCATCAAAAGGGCACTTCAAGAACATCAAAGTTTTAGGATCTAGAATGAGACTGACACCAAAAAAAAAAAAAAAAAAAAAATCCATTCAATAACAATTTATCCTTTTTTTCTTTAAGAGGTTTATTTAACTTTTAACCAGCAATCCTTTTTTATTGTTTGAACCCTTCACAACAAAAAGCACTTTTTTCTAATTTGAAAAGTCAAGTAAAATTAAGCAAATTTGTTTTTGCATTAAGTAAAAATGTTTTTGCTAAAAGAATGTTAAAAAGAAATGTACATTATTGTTGAAGAGGAATTCAATTTTTATCTCTCAAAATTTTATACCATTCAACCCAGACAGTCCACTTCTAAGCATCCATTCTAGAAAAACAGTCACATGTAAAATATTAGCCTGAACCATTTTTACGGCATTTAATGGCCAGAAAATTTCTATCATCAGTAGGGAAATAATTAACCAGATCAAGATACATCCTAACTCTTGTAATATGGGACAGCAATGAAAAAAGCAGAACTCTAACCTCCAAATGCTATGCCTGCCTCAGAAGAGAGGAAGGAAACTCTTCCTCACCTGACCAACAGCAAATGGTCAAGAATTCGGCTGTCATGAGAAGAACAAATGCTAAAATAATCAAATACCTATTCCCAAATGCCCTACACAAAGCCTTCCTAAGATTAAGGATGACCAGAACAACAGAAAAATCCATACCACTTCCCATCATTAGCCTGGAAGCAAGTCATAAAGCACCATCAGTTGACTTATGAAAGGAGAGGCAGAGCATGGATAGACACCCACCTCTCTGTGGCAGGTGGGCAAGAACTTCTGAAAGCTGAAGGTGCCTCAGGAACACTGAGAAAGACCCTCTGGCTCCCCCAGTCCCCAGTAGAGCCCCAAATCCCACTCTCAGCACAAGTTAGCAGCAACTCACTGCTAAAGGAATTTGAAGTCTATGATGAACTTTTTATGATATCACCAGAGAAATTTCTCCTCTCATGACTAGACAAACTCTACACTCTATGCTAACAAACTGGCAAAAGAGCCAGGGTCATTTCTGGGCATAACTATTACTTACCTTAGTGTCTTTTAATCTTCTAAAATGATGGCTAGCATTAAAAAATGTCAAGACATTTTAAAAGAAAGATAAAGCAAACCTACTGTCAAAATAAAACACAATAAACAAAAGCATCCTCAGATCCAAATCTTGGAATCCTTGGAGACTTCAAACTATGAACATGTTAAGTAATCCAGTGAAATAAAATTGAGTGGCCTGAAATAAAGCCACACCTATATGGACAGTTAACCTATGACAAGGGTGCCGAGGGTGTACAATGGAGAAAGAAAGTCTATTCAAGTGGTGCTGGGAAAACTGGAAAAACATCTGCCAAAAAAAATCCTTGTTTATTCATTATTTCCATACACAAAAGTTAACTCAAATGGATCAAACGCCTGGACACAAGACCCAAAACCATAAAATATTTAGAAGAAAATGTGGGAACAGCACTCCATGACCTCAACCTCAAAGATGCCTTTGGGGAAGGAACAGCAAAAGAAACCAAAGCAAAAGTAAACAATTGGGAAGACATCAAACTGAAAAACTTCTACTTGGTGACAGAAACCACCACTAAAGCAAAAAGACAACCCATGGAATTGATAGTCACACATCAGATAAGAGCTTAATCACCAAAATATATAAAGAGCTCATACACCAACCAATAAAAAGCACTTGACCCCCTCAAAAAATGGGTGGAAGAACTGAATAAAATATCTATATAAAGAAGACACACAGATGGCCTATGGACAACTGAAAAAAAGGTTCTATGTCACTCATCATCAGAGAAATGCAAATAAAAACAATGACATTCCACCTCACACCAGTGAGAATGGCCTATATATAGAAAAGACTGGAAACAGCAGGTGTTGGAGTGGGTGTGGAGGAAAAAGAACCTGCTACCCTACACTGTTGGTGGGAATGTAAATTGGTGCAACATCTTTGAAAAATATTTTGGAGATTCCTCAAAAAAAAAAAAAAGAACAACTACCATTTGATTCAGCAATCTCACTTGTGGGCATAGACCCTATGTTAACAGCAGCACAGTTCACATAGCCAACACATGGAAACCTCCTAAATGCCCAAGAACAGATGACTGGCTACAGAAGCTGTGGTATATACACTCCATGGAAGTCTGTGCAGCTACTAAAAAGATGAAAATGTGCCCTTTGCAACAATCGAGATGGAACTGGAGGGGCTCATGCTAAGTGAAATGTCAGAAAGAAAAGAGAAACACAGGATGGTTTCACTCTCATGTGGACTATAATGAAACAAACATACAAATCCCAACAAAAATAACAGGACACAGGGCTGTGGTTTGGGGGTGAGGGAGGGGAAAGGAAAGCAAGAAAGGACACTGGAATGCTGATGGTGGGTGTGGTGCAAAATATAGACTGGATTGCGATTTCAGTATTCTAAAACGAATATAGAATTGTAAACAAAATACTACTACTAAAAAATATGTTAAGGGTCCAGTGGAATTCAAGGACCTAGGTTTAGGACCCAGGGTCAAGTCAAGGGGAACAATCAAGATGAGCAACTAAATAAATGAAATACTTCTTCCTCCTCTCTTCCTACCTACACCTTTCCTTAAAAATTTTTTTTAAAAGATCCAGTGGAAAAAGTGGACAATCTGCCTGCATGAAATGAGGGGGAATTTGAGTAGACAGAGAGAAACTACAAAAGAGTAGTGGGTGTGCTAGAGATAACAAACATGCTATAAGAATGAAGAGTTAATTTGATAATTGGGTTTGCAAAAGGAAAGCAGAAGAAATATTTGAACTAATTGTGAAGAGTTTTCTAAAATTAAAAGCAACAAATAATATACCCAAGAACCCCAGACAACTAAAGAGATAATACGATGGCATCTTTATAAAGTATTGAAAGGGAAAAAAGATCTAAAACCATCAACCCAGAATTTTAGAATGAAAACATCTTTCAAAAATGAAGTTCGTTTAAGAAGTTGAACATAGAATTAGCACATGACCAGCATCTCCACGCATATATAGATAAACACATATACCACACCCAAATGAACTGGAAGCAGGTATTCAAACAAAAAGCTGCAAAAGAATGTTCACAGCCACACTATTCACAAGAGTTGCAGGTGGAGGGAGCAACCCACATGTCCACTGACGGAGGGAGGGATGGGCAAACACAGTGCGGTCTAGTTATACAATGGAATATTATGCAGCCACCAAGAGAACGAAATATGATAGATGCCACAATTTGGATAAACCTTGAGAACATTATGCTGGTGCACCCTGGTGGAGCAGCAGTTGGGTCAGCTGCCTCTACTAACAGCACAGTCCACATACATCCCAAGGACCCTGGTTCAAGAACTCTGGGGCCTGGGGGAACAACCAAGATGAACAACTCAATAAAGTGCTTCTTCCTCCTCTCTCTTCCTGCCTACCTGCCAGCCCACCTGCCTCCACTAACCTTTATCCTGCCCGCACCTTTCCTTTAAAAAAAAAGGGGGGGGGGGGGCATGTCCTAATGGAGTAGTGGTTAGGACAATCTCCTCCAAAGGACGCAGGCCACATACCTCTAGGTTCCAGTTCCAAGTCTGGGGGTGCAGGGCAGAAACAACCAGTGTGAGCAGCTAAATGAAAACTAAATGGAGTGCTTCTTCCTCCTCTCTCCTCCAGCCTGCTTGCCTGCTACTACCTTCATTTCAGCCTGCACCTTTCCTTAAAAGTTGAAAAAGAAAAAACATTGTGCCAAGTAAAAGCAGCTTGATGCCATATGTTGTATGATTCCATTTATATGAAATATCCAGAATAGGTAAATTCATAAACAGAAAGCAGATTCGTGGTTGCCAGGGGCTGGAAGGAGGGGACTGGAGAGTGACTGACTGGGGATGATGAAAATGTTTTGGAACTAGACAGAGGTGATGGTCACACACATTTTGGATGTGCTCAATGCCACTTAGCTGTAACTCTGAAATGGTTAGTTTTATGTTATGTGAATTTCACCTGAATTGCTTTAAAAATACAGAGAAAAATCACAGACAAAAAGTATTAATTTTCTGCTTTAAAATAACTATGACCAGACACTTAAGCTGTACAGTAAGAAACACTAGTGAAACGATGCCATTAATAATATAGGTTAGCTCGAGAGGGAGCTTGATAAGCAGAGGCTGACTCTAAAATTATTATTAAGAAAACCTGATAATAAACTTCAATATTTTAAGATGAAAAGGAAGCCTTTTCGTACCACCAGAAACTGAGAAGTCATTGTCAGTGTACCTATAGTACAAGAATTATTAAAGAAAATCTTCAGGCAGAAGGAATATACCAGATGGAAGCTCAGATCTATACAAAGAAAGTGCCAGAAATGGTGAAAATAAAGGAAATTCCTACAATTCAATTTATTCAAGTCAGCGGCAGACAACTTACAATTTACTTAACAATTCCACATCTCTCCTCTTGCTGTTCCTAATCCAACACTATTTCATCACCAATGCTGTCAAACTGTTTCTAGTCTGCCTTGAGCTACTTGACTTTAACCATTATCCAACTTCTGACTTTTCCCTCCTGAGACACTGTTCAGATTGTCTTACTGCAGTGACTTCACGTAAACTAAGCTTGGCTTCATTTGAAAATATTAAAACAAGAGCTAGAACACAAAATGTGCAGTACGAACTCCTGCAGGAGCGGAAAGACCAAACGCATGTAAGCGGACTCAGAAAGAGCCAGTCAGGGATCCACCAAATCCTGAGTGCAATCACCCTGGCCAGGGGGTCGCTGCAAGGTTCTGGAAACAAAAGGGTGCTTTCCTATTCACACTCTTTGGTGTCAAGCAAAGGTTCCACCAAAAGCACGTACTACCGATGTGATTTTTAAATCCAGTTTCAAAAAGGATGATATATTGAAGCTCAGGCCACTACTGCTGTGAGTTCAGAGGCATATGTTTAACTCAAAATATATTTGTGGGTCAGAAGTAATTTTTTGCTGGTCCATATAACCTGGGCAGGGAAATAATTTTATTTTTACAAAATTGTATTTCAGCCATTAAAAAAAGGAAGCATGGGGGTCATGATCAGACTTTTCATTCAGCCCTCTGGATCTTGGAGAAAACCTGCTGGTGGGGTGTAAGCCTCCCTCTCACTGCAGGAAGGCCCCAGGGGAGGCAGGTGGTGGCGTGCCAAGCACAGGGGACACTGCAGGAAGGCCTGGACCCCATCAGAGTGCAGTTGCTGCAGGCGGACCGACCCCGCTCTGCTTGCTCAGATCACACTCTGAGACCCACCCAGCTCAACCTCTGAGCTACTCTCCCTACGACCCCAACTCAGCACAACGCAGAGGCACCACGGCTGTCACACTGAGTGGGAAGCCAGCATCAGCTTGCTATGGGCTCTTCCCCAAACCCCACGCAGCCAGGAGCTCAACTCCTTAACAGGCTGACTGCTCACCAGGGGGCCTCTTCCATGCTCCTTTCCCCAAACTCAGGCCCTCCACAAGGGAAAACTGAGATCCAAAGAACTTAGGTGACTCAGTGAAGGTCCCAGTGATTCAAAAGCAGAACCTTATTAATATCAACTCCTTTGGCTTACACACAAGAATACATTTTGGAATCTAGAAAGGATTTCTGTACCCAGGGCAAATAGCATGATGCTTCACACAGAGAGAAAACTTGAGTGCTTTGCTCAATGCACGTCACAAGCTAGGTCAGAACCCACTAATGTCATACAATCAGTTTAGTCTAACTTGCTAAAGAAACCAGGACAGCACTTATTCTGCATGATTCTCTCAAGATGGCAGCCTCAGGTGGATGCACCGGCAACCATTTTTGCTGCAGTTTCTCCTGTGCATGAGTAGCATCACTATTAAATTAAATTGAAAATGAAGGTTGTATTAAGGAGTCCCATTAGTTGTCATTTTTAAGAAGTAGGTATTGCCAGGTTAAAACCAAGGCCGCAGTGAGACTGAAAGAAAAGATGGACTGAAGCAGCACACAAGCAGCGTTTATTGGGGGAGCGCTCCCGGGCGAGGTTCACGGTTCTCGAGGTGGAGGCCAGTGAAGCCGCGCCGCCCGGGAAGAAGGGGTGCATTTTTATGGGTTTTTCAGGGGTTAGGAGCTGGGGACACCGAACGGTTCATTGTCTTGTGTTCACTGGAGGGGGAAGAGACATGTAGCAGTTTATTGTCTTGTGTTCACTGGAGGGGGAAGAGACACATAACGCTTCATTGTTTAGCTGGCTGGTGTGTCAGCTCGAGTTCCTGGAATCCACCACCGTTGGTAAGTCCCTTGGCTGTTTCAAGTCTTCCCTCTGGGGTTTCAGGCTCCCCTAGTGACCTGTGCCGACCTTACAGGTATATTAATTGGCCATTCTAGGCTGTGTTCTTAGCCTCTGCCCAGCAGAACGCATCTTCAAGGGCCCAAACATACATTCCCAAGAGTCAATGCGGAGAACTTGAACTCTGCCCCATCTGGGTCCCCACTGATGGACGCACGCTCGCTCTGGGGATGGGTTGCCCAGAGAGCAGGTGGCGAGGCCTGATGTCCAAGGGGCAGAGGCTGCCCACCTGACAACAGCCATGGAGGAACATCTGAGGAAAGGGTCCAGGGGCCTGTTGTGATTCCTGTGGACTATCCTGCATGTAGGTGGGGAGCTGTAAGCTGGAAACCCAATCAGGAATGGGACTGGCATGAGGGAGACTTTATCAGGGACGCATGGCCCAGTCAGTTCAGAGGCCTGCCATTTCTCCACCTGAGTTGGTGGTCAGGCAGCTCTTCCTCCTACTGAACAGAATCTCTCTCCAGGAACTTCTCTCCTTGGGCCTGGTCCTTGATATTTGAAACTAGGCATTAGGTCCCTTGAAAACATCATGATTCACCTTCAGGGTTTGCTGTAAGGCAGAATTGTGCAAAGCTGTGAGAGGATGGCTGCAGGGAGGGACTCGAGGCCTCTACCGATAGCTTACCTCTGTGCGTCAAGGCTGCTTTGTGAGTTCGGGGTGGCATGCATATTGTAGCATTTTCACGTAGACCTACTCCTGGTCTGCTTTCCAGATTAGTAGGCAGGTCCAGGATCTCTCCTGGGGAATCCCTTTTCTCCTGAAGTTGCCCAAGAATCCCATCTGCTTCCCTGTGGCCTTCTAGGGGAGAATCAGGAACCAGAAAGTGTTTGGTTGCCATCGCTCTGGCAGCTGCTGAGCACTGACCCCAAGCAGTAAGACAAATTTGCCCACAAATAGGATGGTGCTCTTGATGGTTCCGATCCCCCCTGGGGTTACCGGCGCGCACTGTGATTCCATATATGTCCAGCTGCTCAGTCTTGTTCTCAGGACTGACCCAGGGCAGTCAGAGTGTGTTTTACCAGGACAAGACCTCTCTGGATATCCTTCCTTGCAGTGGCACTTGGCTGCAAAGGCCTAACACTAACAAGAAACCCCAGGGAATGTGTCTCCCTGGAGAAATGCATGTTGAGCTACCCCACACTCAGGAGCTTGAACTGAACCTCCACCCAGGCAAGGCTGCCACTCATCTCACGGGGTTCTCGGGAGACTTTCTTCCATGCAAAGGTCCTAACTTGGGCTCCCACCAACACAAGCAGCAGGACCCTTGAATGTTGTAGTTTTACTGGTAAAACGTTTGACATATACATCTACTCCACCAAATAACTGTATGTCTATTTTCAGCAGACCCTTCCTAGTTAAATTCTTTAAAAAGTTTCCTGAAAATAATTTCTTGAGATTTTTAAAGAGCTGACCTCTCTCAGTCAGTGGTATCCATTCTGGAACTAGATGACCTCTACCTCCTACCTTGGGGAGCTGGGGTATGGGGGTGTAAGGGGCAAGAGGGCTGGGAAGGAATTGTGGGTAGTGAGTTCCAAAAGCTAAGGGCTCTTGTGAGGGGACAGGGGACATTTTCGGTTTGGGTGTCATTCTCCTAACTAGACTGATTTCTGTCTGTACATGGGGTCATGATGCAGAAGGGCCCCAAAGCCCTCTCTGGCCTTTCCCTGATGTCTGGCACCCATCCTGCCTGCATGTTGGAAGCAGACATTGGCAAGAGTGGCTATCTCAGGCCTCCAGCCATGGTCTTGGCCAGCCAGCACAGAAGCTGCCCTGAGGGCTCACATACTGGGCCAGGCAGAGTGCAGGGAGGCTTGCCCTCAGCATGACTTGAGAGCTCATGCCCCTCAGAACTGAGTTCAGGAGAAGCTTCAGGTCCTGCTCTGTGTCCCTTTTCCTCTGGTTCCCGCTTCCTTGCCAAAGTTATATCCCTTGCTGGATCAGCCCACCTACCTGCTTCTAGTCACTGGCCCTCCTCCTGAGCCTGCTCCTGCCAGCCAGGATGGTTTGGGCATGGCCACCTTCTCCACCTCGCAGGAAGCCTTCTAGGAAAACAATTCAGAACACGGGCTTTGGCAGTGCCATGGATTAGCTGTATGACCTTGAACAAGTTTCTCAATTTCTCTGTGCCTCAGTTCCCGCATCTGTAAATGGGGATAATAATACCTACCACCTAGGGTTACGAATATATACCTGGCTCCTGGTATTACTATTATTACTGCTTCTTCACGATATGAAAGCTCTTACCCCCTCCAGCTGCCCATGGCTATGTCCTACAGAGTTGAGAACCTCTGATTCCACCTAGAGACCAGAGATCACGCACCCTTACCAGGGACCCCATCTCTCTTAACACCGCCTTCTGACTTGAAGTGGAGGTGTCAACAAGGGGTGGGGAGGCTGCACACTGGGTTCAGGAGGCCCACTGGCCAACACTGCCACAGCGAGGGAGAGACCTGGTTTTCTGAGCAGAAGCACAGCCTGTTAAGGGCACTGAGACCCTGAGTAATCACTTCCTCTTGATAAATCTCTTTCCTCCCACTTAATTGGTAAGGCTGGGACCAGACAATCTTCCATTTTCTTTCCTTCAGAGCTTGACATTTTAGGACCTGGCTTGTTCTCAAATTATCTGTGGATCTTTACAATCCACAGAACCAAAATTCAGGGGCTGTGGAATATGCCCGATAGAAGATACACTTGGCAGATATGAGGACTAAAGGTCTGATCAATTAAAATCAGAATCATAGAAACGATGTTCTCCACACAGATGGGCTGGTTTTTGGATGATGGACCCTCATTTCCTTTCAAAAGCTTCGAAACTTAAAACTCAAGACTGCAGAACAGTGGAAAAGAGTTTGTGTTTTCTGCAACCTCATCCTCTTCTAAGGTAACTTTTCAGGAAAACCAGATCGAAAACTGTATTTTAAAAAGTAGAAGATAGAGAGAGAGCAAAATCAGGTGGTGGAGTGGAGGACAGCGCAGAACTGTGGTTAGGCAGCAGCTCCTTCCCAGGAGGAGCCGCAGGGTTCCTGGGACGCTCACCACCTGCTGTCCGTGTATTTGTAATTCATGCATGTGCATGATATCTCCCAGCAACGGGGCATTCAAAGGAGCAGCAAATGGGTTGCCAGGCAGTCTGAGTAACTCCTGTTTGCTACACTTCCTGTGTGCAAAGCAGCCCAGCTCAAACACCCCCATCTTCCACGCCCCTCATCTTAGGGGAGACGTGCCACTCAGTCTCCTTCGAGAACCTGTTACAGGGCCAGAGATCCCCACGGTTTCAGTGACTGTTGCCGTGAGCCCCAAGGTCGTCTTCCCGCGCTGCTCCCTGCAGTAACTGAGCAGGGCAGAGGCAGCGTGCAGACCCACTCTTGCCCAGCAGGGGGCTCTGTCAAAGCGCTCAGAGCCCCCCGCTGCCCCGTAGAGATTTTCTCAGAATTGTACTGCAGTTTGAGGCTCTTCCCACCAGTCCTTCCTTCCCTCTTTCCCTTCGCAGGAATCAGACCAAATTCCAGCCTGCTGGCCTCTCTGCTTCTCTCCCTCTCAGAGGCATTTCCCCAAGACGCCTCTCATATGTCTAATCCCACGTTGGCTCCTGATCTCAAAGGACCCAAATGGACTCCTGCTTTAATGTCAAGGCTTTCCCCACTACACGTTCTTTCAAAAATTAAGACCATCCTCCATGCATGCTTTGTGTATTTTTTCATATATTTTGAGCATTTCCATTTTCCATGCTATTAAAGTCTTCAGAATAGGCTTATAAAAATGACCACATTTCTAAATATTTAATGGCTGCATGATATTGCATGCCCCGAATGCATTGCTTGTCTTACTTGAAGGCATCCTGGTGTACACGTTTTACATTAGGAGCTGTATCTCTGGCATGTCTTTTCTCCACATGGGGTTGGAAACACAAATTTTCTTTTTCAGGCTCCCTCGTAGCTAAGGCATCGGGTTTACGCAGGTGATTCTAGCAGACTCACTGCTAGGAACCTTGAACTGAGAGCATTGTGTGGGACACATTTTCTATCGATGGCAGTAATGATGGTGCTTGGCTTTCCAGACAGTGCTTCCTGCTTGCTTCTCCCTTGAAAGACATTATCTCGATGGTTGTAAGGAAGTAGCAGTCCCACTGATAGAAAAAGGAAGCTAAGAGACAAAACAGTGGTTGAGCCATTTTTCACTCTTGATCAAGGGCCCCCAAATAATACACCAGGTGACGGTCAGTCCCTGAGAGGCCAGGGGTAAAGGAGCCTCACACCGCAGGTTAGTGGAGGCAGTGGTTTCGGATCCAGTGTCCAAAGCTCTGGAAGCAACATGAACTTGACTTCAAAGCCTAGTTCTGTCTTAATCTTGTCTTTGAGCAATTAGTCTGTTTCTAGTAAGTGGCAAAACATATTTTTTAAAAATCTAAGTCATCAGTATTAAGTACACGATGATTCTTTCATCCAAATTCTATGTATACTCAAAAAATTAGTGAAGCAGATCCACATGTTCTGATAGGGACTGAGATGGCATCAGGTAGGGAAATCCAGCAGCAGGTAGGCAGACTGATTTCATTTAGGATAAAACTACATTTTGCCATATTGTGTCACTGGTTTTTGTTTTTTTTTTTAAGCTGAATCATTTCAAAATCAGACACTGCTTCTGGGAGGTGCTTACATTGCCATATACCACAATGTTATCAGTGCATTAAGATCATAAACAATCCTCTCACCAGTTCATTCAGAATCCATATTCCAGTCTCCAGTGTTTTCCAAGTGTCTTACAGTTTTTCTTGTATTTGACTATATAAGTCCCTTAAGACTTTTCGTCTAAAATAATCCCCATGCCCCCCTTTTTGTTTTTTTATAGCGTTGAAGAGACCAGGTGATTGTCTTGCAGAATATTTCTCATTATAGATATACCTGATTTCTTCATTCTCTAAACTTCCTGTAAATCAGCAGCCAGATTTAATGGCTTGATGAAATCCAGGTAAAGACATTTTGGCAAAAGCACCTGGCAGGTCATGGCATTTAATTCATTTGCATTTTTGCATGAGTTAGTGGTTTAACTAGGAGACTGAACATAGACAAATAGACAACAGCTAGACCATATATTAAAAACAGTACATGAACTAACCATCAGCAATTAGTAATCCACGCAAGCCTAAAAAGCCCTCTGACAATTGACAGCAAATGGCCAGACTTGACCAGCTCTGGTCAGCTTTGCTCATTTTTGCCCCCAACTTCCAGCTTGTAGGACCATGTGAAAAATCCAAATTTGCACCCTTTAGCCAATGACACTGCTAGTTGACCCATCTCTACTTCCCCTGCCCAGTCAGGCATACCTAAAATCTTTCCTTTTTCACTACAAAGCCTTCTCATTCACCTGCCAGCCTTTTTGTCTCTGCCAAAAGCGAGTGATGGTGGCTAATTCCCTTGGTAGAGCAAGCTGGGACTAGACAGCCTCTGCTTGCTCTCATCGAAGGGGCCTTTGATTTACTTCCACGATTACTGCTGATGATATAAGCGCGATGACACTGAGGTGGTAACAGCCAGACCCTCTTGCACTGTCAAAGACGGTGGAATCTGAATTTCCAGTTCATGCCCTGCTGTACTGCTGCATGTTTTGCCATGTGCTTATATTAGTATTTGCAGATGGTTTCATTGCTCAGAATTTATTTCCCCTTAAGGGCTTCCAAGTGCGCAATTTTTAAGTGTTGTATATTTGGCCCAAGAAATTAAAATGATGATCTGTTGTTTTAAAATGCTAGAAGTTGTGCTCTTTTCATTAGACATGTAGTTAACGACATGGATCTCAGAAAATGAATTTAATTTTTAGGTGACTGAAAGAATGCTCCAATCAAATACTGACCATTCAAAAACCAGAATTTTCACCCTAGGAATAGGGAGAAAGCATATGAAAGTCACCTAGTAGGTGTTCTATAAATATTAGGGTCCTTCAGACGGTGACACACAGGGCACAAGCCAGCCTTGGTCCTTTCAGGTTACTTTTGAGTCATGACTCACAGAGCATCGAGCAACAGCACCGTCACGTCCAGAGCATGGCAGCACCGCGAGGGGTGCACTGACCTCCCACAGTGTTTTGAGCAGTCTGCACTGATTCCCTCTCTGGGAAGCCAGCACACTGCCTCCCCTCCCAGGACCTTAGAGTAACAAGGGGTGTCTCCTTTCTTCCCTGTCTCCAGGTCTCAGCCAAGACTTGAGGCTTGAATGTTATAAAGGGACAAAGTGGGTGGGGCGGCGGGCACACTGGTCGAATTCCAGCAGAAAACCTCCACTCCGGTGAGGCCGGGGTCTGCAAGGCTATTCCAACGCACAGTAACGACTAGCCACAAACTCCAGAGCAGGAGCTACATTTTCTCTTAGCTTTCCTACCTCTCCAGTCTGGGCTGATAAGAGAGAATCTATAAAGCCTCCTCTTTTTTAAAAACCACATTCCCGTCCTCAACTGCCTGAGAGAAAAAGGAAGTGACAGCAGCCCACCTTGACTCCAGGATACTCCCCTGTACACATGCCCACCCAACCCAAACACGCACCCCCAGCTGGCCTCTGAGGGGGGCGTGGAACATTTCAGCAGCCCCTCCTTTATAAGGGAAACAGGCATCAGGCGACAGGATTTGAATCCTTTTGCCAGCCTAAAATGCACTTGTGCTTTCCTGCCTCTAAGCTATTCCCCTGTATAGCTCTGCATTTTCATTCTCAACGAGAACAGATCCACTTGCCACCACAGTAGTGAGTGCATTATAGAGCAAAAGACCTCAGCGGGTCCTTATTTGCCAAAGAAGAAAAAGATTAAGATACAAAACACTGTGCTCCTTCTGGGTGGGGAAACATGGGGCAGGAATTCAAACTGACATTGCCGATATCTGCATCAAGATGCAGTAGGGATCAATGGTATCTTTCTGCCATGAGGGATGGAATGAGACTGAGGTGAGAAATCTCAGTGTGTTCATTTTATTTTTTCTACTTTCGAAGGAAAAAATACTTCACCAAATCCTTTCAGAAAGAGATCTTCTAAAGCAAGGAGATACTTTGAGGTCCACCCACGGAAGTCCTTTATTCTCCCACCCACCGCTAACGTGTTTCATGCCATGTCTTTCATGCAACAGAGAAGACTGGCCTCCGCTTGGTCCTCGGGGATCATCTGATGCCTTTAGTGACGAAGCCACAACAAAGAATCCAATAAGTCTTTCTCAAGTCAGCAGCCCACCAATGGTTGGGCTCCCCACAATGGGCCTCTGGCCTACCTCCAACTCTGCATTTGGTTTTACAGATTGGTTCAGCAGTCTTACCCACGTCAACTAGCTTGAGAGAGGGCACAGGTGTATTTTCAGGTATGTCTCAACTTCAGGCCCAGGTGCTTAATCCTGCCAAGGCATCACTGACTGGAGTTCCTGGCATCCTTTCTGGGGTTTTGAACCAGCATGTAACGGTGTGTGTTTCTTGTTCCAACAGCTGGCTGTTGTGGACAGATTAGGAAACCTTTTGGATTGAATCCCTGTGGGGTGCTTGCCTCTCGGCCTTAATCTCATTGACTGCAGCCAGGAATGGCTGAATCCCCTTCGCCACTTCAGAGACTGTCACAATTCTCCTGTCCCTATATGGGTCTAACAACCCTCTAACTGCGCTGGCGGCTGCTATCCAGTCACATGCAGCTATGACTTGACTTGCTTAGCTAGCTCCTCCCCAAGAAAGATGTGATGATGTGCATTATGCAATGAGATCCAAACCCAGGCCACGCTGACTCATTCAGTAGTTGGGACAGAGCTGTAAAGTGTCAGAGATTAGAAAATCAAGTCTTCCGTTACAAGATTTAAGGATGGGTGGCAGTCAAAACAAAGCACTACTTTACAAGGAAGTCAGTATTAGCCCAACTCTAGTACCTGGGCCCTCCATTCTCTGACTGCTGGGGAAAATGGAATGCCCGGGCTATGAGGGACCTAGAGAAGTTCTCTTGATGGGCTTCCATCTCCTGTTCTTCTGAAATTGTAGATATTTTATTGGTTCCACTCCAATTTTACCCATATCGATGGGCACTTTTAAGGGTCAATTACCTGGGGCACTGACCTGAAATAGCAACCTGCCTTCTGATCTTAAAGGATCTGTCGTCCATGGACACACCTTTCAGATTCAACACTGCGAGTCTTGGTTTCAAGCCAACAATTACATTTACCACCAGTGAAGATGACCCCCAAGTCAGCAGCCTCCAGTGAATCACCTGCTTTGTGTAGATCCTTTAGCACACAGGAATGATGACAGGATGGCAAGAAAAATGCTATTTTAAAAATGCATAGGTTTCGAAGGACAAAGGGAATCATTTAGAAATTATAAAAGTATAACAACATAAGCAATCTATTTCAAACAAAAAAAAATGTAAAAGTTACCGTACTTCAAGGAAAATGTAAACTTGCAAAATGTAAAGTTAAACATACATTCTCTTCATTCTAATTTTTAGCAGATAACCTTAATCAAAATAAGCTTTCAGTCAAAAAGTCACTGACATTTCCAGCGAAATTATTTTTCAATTTTTGGTTTATCATTCTCCTATTTTCATGAACCAATACCAGCATATGATGCTGCTGAACTCAAAGCAGCTTTTGACTCTGCTCTTCTATGTGTGTTCTGTGTTCTGAGATCTTGCATCCTAGATGCCAGCCACATCCCACCAAGTGCTGGGGTCAGCCTGGTCCCACTGAACCCTCTAGTCTGCAGAGGGGAACACGGGGTCCTGCCAGCCCCTCCTCTTACCACAGCACCTTAGTTTTCAGCATCTGTTTATCTTTAATTGACGTAAGTAGGCACAGGCTAAAGTAGCTTTAGGTACTTCCTCAGAGCAAGCAGCAGCTATGCGAAACCAAAGAGAGCTACTCCAAAGGGAGCGTGCTTTTATCCCTAAAGGAACATGGCACAGGGAAAAGGCTGGAGCAATTTGCTGGACTGTCTAAAGCCTGGATGGCCTTTCACGTGAACTAAAACTTTGCACAGACATTTCTATGAAGAGTTAAGCCCAAGGACACAACTCCCTTAATCAAAGTGCCCATCTGTTGGGAACTGGTTAAGCACATTACCGGCAAACCTGCTGGCTGGAGGTTTTTGTTTACTTTTTTGGCAAACATGCAATTGCTTTATTTAGTGTTTGAGTTGCCTAAGTGTCCCGAGGCCCTCTGGAGAGGTGGAGGGAAGTAGCGGAAAGAAGGGGTGCCCCTGAAGCCCCCCAAGGCTAGTCCCTTTCCTAGGCTCTCAGGGCAGAGAAGGGGTCAGGGGCCCTACCTTTCTGAATTGGAGGCCAATGTGTGCGGACATGGTGTTTGTCCCCCTATGGCACAGACTCGGGCAGAAGTGTTCCTTCCACCTGGCGGGACCTAATGGTGTCTGCTGGCTGGGGCTGCATGCACCCTTAAGACATGAGCCCGTTTCATGCACTGCCTGTCCCTGGAAGAGGCAGTGAGAGATGCTGAGGGCAGGGCTGCTGTCTGTGTTTGGTCCCAACCTACTAGATGACCTGGGTTAGTGTCTTCACCTCTTGGTCTGTTTCCTGCTTCTTCCAAACAGTAAGACTCCTCCTGCCCCCACACCAGGGTGCACTCAGGCTCAGATGATGACACCGAAATGGCATTTTATGGCAGGAAGGGGGCTGCTAAGGGTGGTCTCAGCCACCAGGAGATACTGGAATAGATGACAAAGTGTGTAGCTGGGCAGGCGATAGACAGTGTGCCGAGGCAGTAAGGAACAGACGGTGATCTGGGCAGGGACGATGATACCGGGGCCCAGACCAGCCACTGGGTGGTGGTTTTTTGATGTGTCAACCTGACTAGGCTACCATCCCCAGATAATCAACTGAGCACTAAACTAGGCATTGATGTGAAGCTCTCTTACAGATGGGATGAAAGCCCCATCATCAGTCCACATTAAGAGAAAGGGAATATCCTGGGGAATCTGAGTGGGCCTTTCAATTGAAGTCCTGAGAAGCAGACATTCCCTGGAAAAGAAAATAAAGTCCTCCTGTGGACAGCAGCTTCGGATGGACAGTGGAGTTCATCTGGCTCACACCCCTTCCTGCGTGCCTGCCCCCGAGAGCTGCGGTCTGTGCTGCCGGCACCACCAGCCCCATGGATTTCAGACTCAGCCAGCACCTGACACCAACGCATAAACTGTAACAAGTTTACATGTTCGCATACGCACCCTACCCGCTCCCACTGGTCCTGCCGCTGCAGTGGAAGACGACTGGACGGGGATGCTGCTGTGAAAACGAGGAACGAATTGTGGATCTTTTGCGACCTCAATGAGAGTAAAGGAACACAAAAGCTATAAACATTACTTCTGGGTTAATTTTGTTCCTCTGTATAACTTCATTAAATAAAACAAAACAAATGTAGTAAAAGGATTTCCTTTCAAAATACATCAAGAAATATAGGGTGATCAGAAAGGTACCAACCACAAAATCAGTTTTAGAGGCTGAAAAGCAGACGGACCATGGCAAATTTCTTAGTAGCCCGGAGCATGCCAACTCCAAAGCCAACAGAAGGAAAAGCAAGGATTCTTCAAATACAGGGAACCGTAGCATTACTACTTCCAGAAGTCGGGTGGGGAGGATGGTTTAAATATGGAATTCAGGAGCACTGGTGAGAAAGAGTCCTGGATTCCAAGCTACAGGGCTACTGCATTTCCTCAACTCCCCAGAAGAAAGGAGGATTTTCCCCTTGAGGAGTGTAAGAGGATTTTTCCTGTCCAAGGGTATCAGGCAGTGACTGTATACTATCTTATTAAATGCACAATGAAGGTCCCTGCCTGCTTCTGCCACTAGGCTTAGAGATGGCTGTCAGACTGACCTTCCCGGCTGGGAGCAGGGACTCCGAACAAAGACCTAAAGGGGCCATCACTGAGATTTGGAAATGAGGAGCCCAGTCCAGCCACCCGACAGAGAAACATTTCTACCCATTTGTTCTGGACTTTTACATCCTCGTGACTGATCACTAAGAGACACCTAAAGATCATCAGACACCTCCAGTTAAAGCCTCTACTCTGCAAGACTGAGACCAAGACAAGTGGGGGGGGGGGGGAATGAAGAAATTGAAATCATGAGAGAAATCTATACTGTTTTTAGATGTCATTTCCATGAGACAGTAATGGTATTTAAAAGGAACTCAGAAAATAAGCATCATTGGAGATTAAAAATCTGACAGCAAAGGTGAAAAACTCAATAGAAAGGAATGAAAGATAAAAGTTGAGTGACTCTCCATGGAAGAACAGCAAAATGACAAAGTGACGTGAGAAATCAGAAATAGAGGACCAGGTCCAGAATGTCCACACGGGGAGTGAGTAACTGACACTCGAGAAAGCAGTACCCACAGCCACCGCGGCTGCAGTCTTTGCTATTTTGGCTCTTGGATCCCGTGTCCACTCTCAGGTCCCCAACCCAGATCTACGCAGACAATGGTGAGTCCAGACTTCACTCTTTTTTCTTAATCTGCATCATTCTGAAAAACAGTGATAGAAGTAAAACCTGCCTTTCTGTGGAGAGTCTGGATCAGAGTTCAACCCTTTCTCCTTAGCAGCGGCCTAGAAAACAGGAGAGGAGGGTCAAAAAAATTAAGAAAACTTCCAGGAAATCAGAGGAAAGGATGTGAGCTGGCACGACACCTGGAGGGCAGTGGGTATGGTTTAGAAGAGGGACTTGGGACAGACGTGTGGAGGGAGGTCACCACCACGTGTCTGCTAACCCCTGCAGTTCAGCTAAGGGCAGAAGGTCAAGGTCAAGATGGTGCTGGACCAGACTCACCCTGACTAGGCCTGCCCTGGCGGGAGCCGGACCTCCCACTCTCCAGCAAAGGAGGCCTCAACTCATCCTGCACAAGCGTCCAGCTCTGACTTGCTTCTGAAAGCCAGGTGGCAGGTGTGGCGTGCAAGAATGGGAAATTGAGGCCCAAGTCACTGACCCTGCTCCTGCCAGTCAGACATGACCTGGTCAGAGGACAGTAATGCCATTGGACAATCCCAGGATCCATTCAAGTCCTTGCTCACTGACCTCCCCTAAAGGGTATCTTATAAACCCCCAGCTGAGGGTCTCTCTGACCCGAGGCCACAGCGCCTCTCTGGGGGACTTCATCTAATAATGCTAGCAACAGTTTTCCTTCTCCACAGAGCCAAGCTGGTGCTTGATGTCCAGTGTCTCCAAAACTGAAGATGGGATTGTTTCAAAAATTCCCTCCATTCCACGTAAGGGCAGAAAAGCAAGGACATGCTTAAGCCACAAGTTCATATAGAGCTTACTTTTGTGGAAAAGGTAGACTCCAATCAAGAGCCCTTCTAAGGTGGTGGTGGTATGCTTCTTACTGATGGACACTTTCCATCTTACTCTTCTTTAAATGTACATTTACACTCATAGACGCCTTTATATTGGATGTAACACTTTCTACAGTTGAAAAAAGATATAAACACCTAAGGCCAGGGGAACTGAAGAGAGACCCATCAGGAGGCCAGAGACTGTTTTCTAGGGGGGATGAAGAGATGAAAATATGACAGAGGAAACAGGTTGAGGAAACCCACAAGAGAGTGGCGGAGAAGGAACAAGCCTGGGAAGCCATGCCCAGGGACAGGATCCTCATTCCAACCGAGCTTTTTCTGTGAGCTTGCTTGGTGCCCAACACTGTGCTTCCTCCTATTTCTCTCTGCCCTTGACCTCTATGACCCCAAAACGGGAAGCACCTCAGCTTCCCAGCACCAAACTCCAGTTGGCAGCTGCTTTGATCCACCTCAGAACCTTGTCTAGCCAAGAACAGCAATGACACTGGCCCGTGCTGGGTTCCTCTGGCAGACCCTTTAGTCTCTGCTCCTGAAGCATTAGGGGCCGAGGAGTCTCCTCAGCCTCCAAAAGGTCGCCGTGTGTCGAGGCACCTGGAGCTGGGGTCTGCTACACCCCTGCAAGGCCAGGATGGAAGACATGTCACTGTACCCTTTCAGTCCCCGTCCCCAGGCATATCAGAGAACGAGAAGTCAGCACAGGGCCTTAGGGATCTAGTCAGCACTGTCTCTGGAGAGCCAAACGCGGAGGCTGAGGGAGAGCAATCTCCAAGGGCTGAGGGGTGGAGGTGGAAATCAGCTCTGCCTTTCCAGAATGACCTGAGTTTGCTGAGATGACACCAATGTGGGGCACACTCCTAACCCTGGGCTCTGCTGGTTTAGAGACAAGCACAAATACCCCCATGCTGGTGGGTGGTGTCCCCCAGGCATGGCCCTGCTGGGCCTCCATGCATCCAGAAACAAATAGCATGTCATCTCACAACCTAACTGCCCCCCTCCATTTTAAAAAGGCTTAGGGGTGCTTTCCCTGAAATGATAAAAGAAAAGCAAGTTTCCTATAAGAAATTTGGAAAATGCAGAAAAAACCTAAAGAAAATCACTCATGTCACAAGTGTGAACTGTTGAGGTTTAGCATCGTAACTGAGCTCTTTAAAAGAAGCCATCCCTCAAATAATGGCAGCCCCATGGCTGGGAGCCCAGAGGCCCAGGAGGAGGTGCTTCAGATCACAACGGTGCCCGCCTCCTCCCGTCACAGCCCCCCTTACACACCTTTGGTCACTCCGGTGGCTACAGGTGAGGCAAAGACTGCGGGTCCACGGTGGAACTTTTCCCAGCAGGGAAGGCCCAGGGAGGTGCCAACACGAGGTCTGCCCCAGACACTACAGCAACATGAGGTTCCTCCAGAACATGTGCCCTCAAGCTCCTCCACGTAGAAGTGCAGAAGAGGGCTCTGCTGTGACCCAGGACCCGGGGTTACTTTCCCAGCTTTCCTATCCCCCTAGAACACAGACTTTCAGGCTCGTGTCGGCTATTCAGCAGAGCCTGTGACACTGGAGTTACCACCACTCGGCCTCCACGCCAAACCTGGCCCACCTCCCCGCAGGCCTGGTCTGGCTCCGGCCCCCTTGCAGACAAGGCCTTGAGTCAAAGACACGAGGGGACTGTAGTGTCCTTCAAATGCCCTGCGCTTTTCACACCAAGCCAAGTCCAAGTCTAGAGGACTGAATGCGAACAACTGAGGGCAGGAATCTCTTATACCATCAGCCACCTGACTGTGACTACTACCCACGCTATGCTGGACAGATGGAGGGCAGATGTTCAGAAGGACGCACGGATGGATGGGAGATGGAGGGCGCCAGAAAGAGGTCAACACAGTAAGTAAAAGGGGCTCCTGATTATCACAAGAGTTGGCGAGAAACTGACACACAAGCCAATTCCAGCCGCATGCTGCAGGGGAAGAAGTCGTCTCAAATTTAGGAATGACGGAGAAGGGGAATACAGGGGTCTTCATCACAACAAGTTACAGAAACTGATCTTTATTTATGGTACTAAGTCGGTTTAACTTTTGATACAAAGGAAGGTTTCAGTATAGAAAACCCAGCCTGTCAGAACAGTACCTGTGCACACTGTACCGTCGGCCCCACTGCTGCAAATCATATAGCCCCAGCGGGCATGCAAGTGAGACCCCGAGACAGCCCACCGTTCTCCCTCGTTGTCTGAGCTAGAAAATGTGTACCTGGAAAACAAAGGGCAGCACTGAGGACTGAAACGTGTCTCCTTTTGAACAACTGTGCAAGAAATATATCCCTTTTTAAAAAAAAAATGCCAGTAAGGCTAAACTACAGTCTAGTGTCTAGAATTACAAAGAATAAAATGAAATCAAAGATTTCTGGCTAGTAAATGAAATGTTAGGAACAGTATTAAAATACAGGACCTACCCCGGTGACACTTAAATGGGAGCCTGGTACAGCACCTACTTTAACAGGACGCACAGTTTGAGGAGGAACCACATCAGAGTCAGCCAGACATCCAGCTGTTAGAAGTGCAAAAGCGAACAAAGAAACAGACAAAAACCCCTCAAATGAAGACATCCTCATGGTGCGCCGCTCACAACCGGAGCGCGGCAGCGCAGACCACGAAGATGTACTTCTCGTTGAATTTCTGACAGTGACAACAGTAATCACTTTGCTTCCCCCCTAAGGTCTTCAATTCAAAGTCTGAGACACAAGTGTTTTCATGTCGAAAAGAGCTTGACGTGACTGCCGCACGGAAGAGCTTGAGTCACCGCACCGACAGAAGCCGTCACTATTTACAGAACCTAAGGAGGACCCAACGGCATGCGTCGTCCTAGCTTAACACCCTGCCTGGAACTAGCTGTGTGCTTGTAAACCCAGGAAGCCCTGATGGGCTGAGAAATGTGGGAACGTACAGAGAGATGGAGGAGAGATGAGAGGGTGCTGAAGGCAGGAGAAAGCCTGGGAGACGAGTGTGCAGGAGGGCAGACAGCCCAAGTCCCTTCCCTGGTGCAGCAGGGAAAACACTGCCGCCGGCGAGTCGGCCCCACAAAGGCACTGGCCTGCAACCACAGATGGCCTGAGCACCTGTGGGCACGATGTGCTTCCAGGAGAGGTACCACCCAGGAGCAGAAGTGTGTCCGAGCACTGGTCCCATCGACAACAACCTCCCAAAGCAGAGCAGCCCCCAACGAGGGTCCAGCGTCATTTCGCTGAAACAGGAACAAAACTGACATGACAGCCGCGGTGGAGAGGCTGGCCGAGGGAAAGGGGCACTGACAACATGGAACTGTTCACGTAAACATAAACAACCAAATACTTAGAAAAGGCTTGTAAAATTGTGGTTTGAAAGGTTCTCTTTGCAGCATTTCTGATCAGCTGGCGAAAGTAAGGTTGGTGTTGACCCCTTTATCAAAAGTCTTTTGTGTTTGTTTGTTTTGTCTTAAAGCACACGTGTGAGAGGAAGTCTGCTGGCCTGGGCCCAGATCCTGTTTGTCTGCGGCCCGGTCTACAAAGGAGGGGCTTCTGGTCCTTGGTCACGGCTCCTCCTCCCCACGCTCGTTTACAGACTTGTTTGTCGCTAACCGAGAGCTGAGCCAGGCGTCCCGCCGGCGGAGAAGCAGCAGGCAGTCATAGCAGCACGGTGCTCTTCTCCAGCGGGCAGGCTGGGATCCACAGGACTTTGTTTTGCTCGTGATTGACCATTGCCAAGATCTGAGTGCAAATGCTGGACAGGGCTCCTCCCTGGACAACCCCTGCAAAAGAGGCGCAACACACAGCAGTAAGCTCAGGGTAAGACCCGAGATTTGAAGGAAAGAATGTCTGTCTTGCTCTGTCTGCAGGTGCAGGGCTACCTGGCTCTCAGGCCCCACTCCCGCTCCACTCTCCTCCATCAGCAAGAAATTGGAGAAGGAGAAAGAAAAAAAGCAAGAATTGAGTGCAAGTCACTTCAGCTTTTTATCTGGTCAACTCTGCAGCAAAACGCCAAAAACACGGGCTCAAATGAAGTTTGGTGTCAATTTGTGCCCAGCCTCCCCGGCCCTGTGGAACAGGATCTGACCCCTCCCATAAGCTGCCCACCCCGCCACAGTAATGCCCTGGCTGGGGTTTGCCTCGACTTGCAGTGGGGAGTCCTAGCACGTGGAAGAGTAGTTTGGGAGAGTGTCGTGATGGTCCAGTTGGCAGCAGGATTCTGCAGAACCTAAGCACAGGATTAAGAAACCAGGACAGGGTATCCCACCGCCCAGAGATGACGCCCAGCAACGATGACACCCAGCAAAGATGACACCAGCTCCCCGGCTGGGCCCAGCTCCGCTCTGCAGGCTCGCAGACACTAGCCTGGGGCTGCGAGCTGCTCCTCCGAACAGGGCCACCAGACGACCGCCTGCCCCAGCGTCCTGCCACAGGTACGCAGAGAAACTGACAGCCAGCCTTTAGAAATTGCTATGTGAATGACAGTGAGATTCCATGTCTGCTGAATCCAGTAACAACAACAGAATCAAGACTTGCATCTTATAAGTTTTAATTTTTCATTTCTCTAGTAATTGCTAATGTATTTGACTAAAATATTGGTGTGATGGGTTGAAAACACAGAGTACAGAGAGACACCGGGCTAAATCACAGCACACTAAATTTAATTAGAATCACTGTCCCTGCCTCTGTGATCACGTTATCATTAACCTTTCTACAAACGACTGGGTTTAGAGAAGAGGTGTCAAAAGCCGCAAAGCAAAATGGAAGCTGGTAGACAGGATTCAAGCTTCTTTTGGTTTAAATGCCCAAGATGGTAAGAGCAGCTTTTCTGCATCAAACCTCAGGGCAAAACCGACCTGCCCTGGAGGGTGCTGGGGACAGATGCCTCCTGTGAACAGGAGCTGTGTTTCGCGGTGCTGTGCTGGAGACATGCCTGGCCCAGCACAGGGAAGCCTCAGGGAAGCCAGGCCAGGCTGGGCCCATGGGAAAAACTAGTGACCCTCCCCTTTCAACCTGCAAGACTGACGCTGACCTGCAGCCTGCAGTGACAACTTTTGTAGAGTGCGTTCTACAGCGGTCCATGGCAACACCACGAGGCCTACTGGCATCTGCAGGAACGGCATCTTTGATGCACACCTAAAACTTAGACTGTGCTGTCAGTCAGTGTTGCCTCAATTTAAAAACAAATGATACTCAATATTTATGCATTTTATCATCTTCCAGTAAAATCCCACAATTTTCTGAACAGCAGCAAAAAGTGTGCCCTCTTTGGGGACTCTGTTTTCTTCCCCACCACCTGCTCCTCTCCAGGACGAGGCACACCTACCTGTGAAGTACCTGCTGTACTCCTGTTCAATCTTCTGAGCAGCCTCAAACTGATCTTTGGAATGCCTCTGAGTCACCCTGTCCTTCAGGTAGATGGGGTCTCTCTGCTCCCTGTTGGGACAGCCAAGAAACCAGGCGAACTCTAACCTTCCCAGGCCCTCCTTTTTCCTTCCTTCGTTCAGTGATGGCGTTTCCCGTCACCCCAGGGGCCCCCGTGCTCCCCTCAAAAGCACAGCAGCATCCTGCAGGCTCATGGACGCCCTGGGTGGGGTGCGGGAGGGGAGACCAGCGCTCATCGAGAGCACACACACCAGCTGCTCCTGAGCGCAGGTACCAGAAACTTGGAGGCAAAGAAAGGCAAAATGGAGGGGTCCCTGGAGCTGTGAGTCCAACCAGGATGGAAGGGAAGCTCAGAGCCTCAAAACCGAGAGCGAAGCCTCATCCAAGGTGCAAGTCAGCTTGTGGCTAAAGCAGACCTGGCTCGGGTCACTAGCCTGTGTCCTGTGAGCCCCAAGCCGAGAGGCAGGAGAACATGCAACAGCTGGACTCGGAGCGGCGGCAGCATCCGACCGGGACAAGGGGTGGTGGGTGGTGAGGGGCTGTGCTCGGCAGAGACTGCCTGATGCAGAACACGAGTTGGGGGCTTGAGAGGACACGCCATCTACACACACACGCTGCCTTTTCAAGTCCACTGAGCGAGCTCATCCTTCACCCCCAGCCACCCCCCCAGCCCACCCCTGCGGCTGCTGAGCCAGCAGCCCCATCCCCAGAAGGCCCCAGGCCGAGCCCCCCAAAGCCAAGGACCTACTTGACGTGCTTGGCGCTCCTGTAGTGGATGAAGATGACGATGGGGTAGATATGCATGTGGTGCAGCCGCTCAATGGCATGGGGGGCGATGTCCAGGAGGCAGTGCCGGCTCTGTGTGGGAGAGCGAGCCCAGGGCAGGCGCCGGGGTCAGGAGCCTCAGAGGACGCTCGGCCCGCCTGCGCGCCGGCGGCCCCAGCCGCCCCTCACACCGCTCGACCTCACTGCGGGAAGGACACACTTCGTTCCACCCGCAAACCAGGTAAGACCGTGAGGACGCACCCGCTAAACGGGGAACACTCTCCCAGGAAATCTCTCCCTACAAGTTGCTGGTGCTGGGAGTCAGGGCCAGTGGGGGTCTCTACAGGCCAAGTCCGAACTTTCTTTCCTGCCTTTGCCCACCAACAGGGAATTTCTTAAAGGCCTGCTCAGCCCGGTTTCAGAAGCCACCTTTCCACCAGGCTGGGCACAGGAAGACTCGAAGACTCAGTGGCGCTGCAGTCGGGGAGGGGCGCTATGACTGAAACATGGCCACGGGGCCCCTGTGCCTCCTGACGGTGGGCCACGAGGCAGCTGCAGCCGCCCTGCCTGGGCTCTTGCCAGTCCCCAAAGGCCCCACTGAGAGGGCCTAACTCTGGGCCGGCTTTTCAACTTCCTCAGGGCAACCTGACTGAAGCGCATCCACTTCGGCTGTCAGAGCCAAAGCCTTCCGTTCACAGAGAAGGAAACTGGAGCCCAGGGGTGAGCTGAGAAGCCCGGCAAGAGCACAGCCTGGGGGAGTGCCCACCCTCAGACTCTCTGTCTTTCCAACACGCCATGCAGATTTCCCTGCTTTTCCTCACGTTTTCTGGCAAACGGGCCCTCATGTGTCCAAATGCCTAAAGACGGCACCAGCTCTGAAGCCCGTCATGGGCAGGGGAGGACAGGGCGTGCACCCTGCGCGCACAGCCTGGACGCCAGCCCCGCAGGTGTGTTCGGGGACGCTGCAGAACCCCCACCGGGAAGGTGACAGGCACACGAGGAAGCGCCTACACCCGCTGGGAAAGGGAAGGATAAGAAGCAGCGGTGCCAGTCCCGGGGGGCTAACTCGGACTCACCGGACACAGTGTGCTCACTGACAGTCCAGGAATACAGGCCGGAGGGCCAAAGACCAAAGGCCCGGACGCACACCAGGTCCAAGCCCAATGCTCAACAAGTGCTACCCCCTGGTCTGAAGCAACAGCTACCTTTTCCGTGACCTCCTTTATGGAAGCCACTGTGGTCACATCAAAATGGCCACTCCTCCGCTTGTAGTCGACAAACAGGCAATCTCTGACGCCCCGCTCAATGGCCTGCTGGGAGGCCTTCATCACCTCTGCAAAGCACAGGTACAGAATCAGGACGCCACGTAGGAGACCTCTGCCCAACAGACATTGGGAACCTGGGCCTGCTGCTCCCTCTTCAGGAGAAAGAACCAGAGGCCACACACAGGTCAAGCTCAAATCAAGAGGGCTCTGACACCGCGGGATCCAGTCCCGGGAGGCAGGTGCCCAGGAACAGCGATAGAGAATAGCCCTGCAGGCAAAGAGGATGTCTCTTACCAAGGGGGCACTTGCAGAACTTGCCAGGAGCCTCATTCACCAGCATCTCCTTCACTATGTCCAGTAAAGGCCCCAGGATGAGGACAGGCCTCAGGGAGGTGCAGTCCACCTTCCGGACCCGCTGGTAGGCAAGGCTCACTGAATCTGGGGAAGAGACGAAAGTGTCATGGCCCTGGCCCAGAGCAGAGAAAGGAAAGGGGCTGGAGACCCACTGCTCCTCGACCTTGCTCACCCCTCATAACGCCAGGCAGGGTGACCAGTTTGTCCTGACCTGTGTGGGACTTGCCCAGTCTCAGCACAAAGAGTGCCATGTCCCAGATACACCAGGAGTCTCACACGAGCGACCACACCCATGAGCACCCACACCATTTCAGCACTTCCTTCTAAACGAATTCTTACGTGTCTTCCGCCTGCCTCCCTTGCTCCTTAGAGACACTACCTGAGATCTGGCGGGTACAACCTCCCCGCAGGTGGGCGTGCTCCCGTGGCCCAGCCCCGCCCCAAAGGCGCGCAGAGGAGGAACAGGGTACTAGGTGCAGCCTTAGCACCATAAAGACCAAGGTGAAGAGCAGAACTAAGGGGAAGATGAACAGTCTCCACTCCTTCCTCGCCCCAGACCTGCACATGTACTTTTTAGGACTGATGACGATCCATGTACATCTAAATGGCTTTTTTACAGCATTTTCCAATCTGGTGACCAGTTGGATGCAATGTGTTAACAAAGCAGGGTCGGGGGTGCTGGGAGCCACATCCACCATTCAGGAACCCTCGGCACTTCTAATGGATCTGAGGGCAAAGGGCAAAGAACTTCCTCCAAGAGATGAATATGTTCCCATTTCAAAAATCAGAATGTTGCCAATCAAACCAAACAACCTCACTGATACCAGTCTCTAGTCCTGGAGCCCGCCAGCTTCCTCAGAGGTAACGGCCACTAGATGGCGGAAGTGCACCCTTCCAGACATGCTATTCTACACACTGATTTTTATGTGCTTTGTGTGTATTCAGTAAAAAGGACACAAGACTCACTATTCTGAAACTCCCTCTTCACTGAGCATCATGTTTCTGGAACACATCCATGTGGATCACACTGATCTTTATCCCTCTGAACATCCCATCATGAGTACACTGCACATATTTATCCAATTTCCTGTTTATGAGCATTAAGTCACAATTCCCTCAACTTACTTGAAAAAAGTATTATCCCCTAATGACAAAAATCCATGCTGGAGTGCGCCCTTGACAGGCCCAGGCGGCTGAGATGCCGGGGTATGGACCGTCTACAGAACAAGGACTCAGGTTTGAGACCAAGTGAAAAAGTGAAAAAAATAACAACGAAAGATGCTTCTTCCTCCTCTTCCTTTATTCTTTCCTCAAAGGCTTACTCCTCTTCTCCCTTCCATCCTTCCTCTCTATAAAAAAAGTCCTCGCTGTGGTACCAATTAGAAAATTTCCATCAGATGCTTTGCCAGAAGTCCTCATAATTACAGAATCATAGGGTTAAAATTCGCAAACCACTGAAACCAATCAGAGTCAGAAGCCTAGAGAAAATATACAACTCCCTTGGAAGGAGAAATACACAGAGAATCCAAATGTAATATAATGTGGGCACATAAATCATTTTAAAATATGGTATAGATATTAAAAACCCAAAGCATTAAAGTAACTATAAATCTAAGCTAATGTATGCACAATATAAAAAGAGGTAATTGGTATCATCAATCACTGAGCAGAGGCAGATGTGAAGCTTTTTAAGATTCAAAGTAGGTTTTTATCAGTTTAAAATGTATTGCTAAGATATTTTATGCAATTGTAAGTCTTCCTAACTACATATGAAACCTCCAAAATAGGTCACATATTAGGATACAAATCTTAAGAAATTTAGGAAGATTGAAATCATATAAAAATCATGTACCTTCTCTGACCACAATGAATGAAACTAGAAATCAACAGAAGTAAAAGAAATAAAGAACATATTAGACAACTCACTCTTAAACAACCAATGCAAAGAAAAAAATCACTAGGAACTTAAAATATATCTGAAGACAATAACACAACATATCAAAATGTATAGGATGCAGCAAAAGCAGTATTAAAAGGGATGTATATAGTGGTAAATGTCTACATTGATAAAGAGCTCTTGGCCTCCCTGAGTGGCTCAGGTGGCTGAGATGGCTAAGGTGCTGACCATGTAAAACCCAAGGACTCAGGCTCAAGATGGCGGTGGGGGAGACAGAGGATTGGGGGGACACAAAGTAAAAGAAGATTGTGAATCAACAACCCAACCTAACACTTTAAGAAACCAAAAAAAGAATTCGAAATGAAATATAAAGTTAGCACAAGGAAGAAAATACAAAAGAACAGATTAGAGGGGGGAAAAAAAGAAAATCAATAAAACCAACAAGAGTTGTTTTTTAAAAGATGAATAAAACTGACAAACTCTTACAGATTAATAAAAAATGAGAGCAGACTTAAATAACTAAAATAAGAAATGAAAGAAGAAACATCACAACTGAATTCATAGAAATGAGACTATAAGAAATTACCATGAACAATCTTATGTCAAAAACTGGATAGCCTGGAACAAATGATAAATTCCAAGAACCTTATTGCCCTAGAAGACTGAATCATAAAGAAGTAAAAAAATCTGAATAAACATATAACAAATGAGATTGTTACAGTAATCAAAAATAACTTCACCAAAAGAAAAGCTCAGAATCAAATTGATCCACCAGAGAATTCTACAGAACATTTATATAACACCAGTGTTTCTCAAACTCTTCAAAGAATTAAAGAGGAAGGAACACTTTCAAACACATTCACACAAAGACACGAGGAAAAAATAACTACAAACCAGTATCGCTGATGAAGACTGACCACAGTTGTAAAAATCCTCAACAAAACACTTGCAAACCAAATTCATAGCACATTAAAAAGATTACACAACCATGACCAAGTGGGATTTATAACTGAAATGCAAGGATGATTCAACACAGAAAAATCAAGTGCTATAATACACTACATTTTTTAAAAAATGGAGAAACGCATGAACATTTCGATTGATGCAGAAAAAATCATTTGACAAAATTCTATGCTTTATTATGACAAAACACTAAACAAACTAGGAATGAAGGAAACTGCCTCAACATTAAGTCATACATCATAAAAAAGACCAAAAGTTCTCTCTTTAAGACAAGGAACAAGGCAAGGATATCTAGTCTCACCACTATTGGCCAACATAGTACCGGAATTCATAGTCAGAGAAGTTAGACAAGAAAAATAAACAAAAAGCATCCAAACTAGGAAACAGGTAGTAAATCACCTGTTTGCAGATGACGTAGTCTATGTAGAAAACAGTAAAGAATCCAGAAAAAGAAACTGGTACAACCAATAAGTGATTTACTAGAATTACAGAATCTAATACGAACACACAAAATCATTTGTACTTTCATCATAAACTATCAATGACCAATTTGGAAAAAAAAAAAAGACAATCTCAATTACTATAGCATCAAAAAAGGATAAAATACTTAGGAATAAACTAACAAGGAAGTAAAAGACGCAATACTTTGAGGACCACAAAATGCTGCAAAAAAAAAAATCGAAGATACAAATCAATGGAAAAACACGTTAGTGAACTGGAAGATTCATAATGTTACAATGCACACACAACAATGAAAATATACTTAACATTACTGAACTGTATACTTAAAAAAGGGTTAAGATGGTGAATTTGATTATCTTTTTAACCATGGGAAAAAATGGAAAATAAAGAACTAAAAAATGTAATTTTGGAGACAAGAACATACTGGTCATAACAGAAGGTTGGACTGATGAACAGGAAAAAAAGTTAGGAGAAAATGTTTTCCAAGACAGGAAAGTGTAGAATGCAAACTGGCACAGAACACCTATGGGACATGGCTGAAGAACTAAGATGCACAAGAAGAGAAAGGACGACAGAGTACACAGCCGTCATCGCTTAACAGTGTTATACGTGGTGAGAGAGTAACTGGAAGCTAAACACACATAACAAAAACAAGTCTTCAAATACTCTTTCATTCAAAGCAGGACAAAGAAAGGTAAGAAGCACCACACCCCAGCAGGACAAGCAAAGAAAAGCAAAGCTGGTCACAACACAGCATGACTGCTGAGTAATAAAACAAAGATACTCCTAAAAATAGCTGAGAGGGAGGGACTCTGGAGGGCCTACTCGCCTTCTTTCCTGCCTGACACACATTACCTTTACACTGAGAACAGTTGCCTGCCTTCGCAGCAGAAACAATGTACAGTGGACTGCAATGTCTTCCCCTTCCCAAAGTTGGACTCACTTCGTCATCCCCAGTTACCTGTGACTAGTACCCTGCACAGCAAGACTTGGTAAGCAGTCAGGTTCTTCGCAGAAGGTGCTCAACCTGGATGATCTGTGTGGGTCCCAAGAGAAATCACACGTATCCTCATGAGACAAACCACTGAGGAGGAGGCAAGATGAAGACAGAGCAGAGGGTCTGACGGCGCTGACGATGCGCCCACAAGCGGAGGAGGGCTGGCAGCCACCAGAAGCCACAGAGGAGAGGGACAGACTCCCTGAGGCCTCGACGGGGAGAGCACGGGCCTGCCAACATCACGGTTTGGGCTCGGTGGTATTGGTTTGGGCTTCAGGCTCCCAGAAGTGTGAGACAATAAACGTGAGCTGTTTTCAGCCCTACAGCTCGTGCTGAGCGTTACAGAAGACCCAGGAGGGGAACGTACAGTGAAAGCCAAAAAACAAGCAACATTTTTAAACATGTAAGATATCTGCTAATGTGACGTTCTAGACCCAGTGAAAAGGCTCCAGAAATCAAAGGGAAATAAATGTTTTCATACAAACAAAACCAGAACTTGTCACCAACAAACCTGCATTATAAGAAATACTAAAAATCAAATTAACAAAATGTTAATCATGTGAGGTGAAAGTCGTGTTTACATTCCGTACTGTGGTAAACGTTTCAAAATACATATGTGTGTGGAGTCACTGCGCTGCACGACTTAAACTTACATGACGTCATCTCAATTATACCTCAGTAAAGCCAGGGGAAATGCTACAGGTGTTGTTCAGCAGAAGGAAAAGAAAACCAGAAAGAAACAGAATTGCAGGAAGGACTGAAGAGCAATAGGTAGGGTAAATACAAATGAATAATTGATGGGCAAGTCATTAATACTGCCTTGATTTAAAATAAATGTAGAGTAGCCCCTCCGGAGGAGTGGTGGTCAGGTCCGCTGCCTCTGGTCAAGAGCACAGTCCACAGACACCCCAAGGGTCCAGGTTCAAGCTATGGGGCCAAGGGGAACAACCAAAATAAACTAAATAAAAGTAAGTAAAATGCTTCTTCCTCCCCCTCCTCCTGCCTGCCTACTTGCCTTCATTCCTGCCTGAGCTTTAAAATGAATGAATCAATGATTGAGTGAGTGAATGCAGAATGAAAACAATAAGGCTCAAAGTAGGCAGGAGGTAAGTGAAGTTACACAGTTCCGGCGTTTCGGATTGTGGGGGGAGCATGCCAGCATGCACAGGGTGGAAGCCACACCTGACAGATGATAATACTCTGAAGACACTGCCGCCACGCCAACTGGGCACCTATCTCTAGCAGCTTCATGCAAAAGTAAAGTGAACCTGCATCCTGTCTGTGCCACTTTCGTGAGGCTCCTGTGGCCGACGGCGGCCTGACCCTGAGAGCCCACTGGGAGAGCGAGCGCAGCCACTTGCCTTCAAAGAGTGGAATGGAGTCGCTGGAAAACGTGTCCAGTGCCAGGAGGTCTTTCCCATCTTTGGAGCCGCTGCGTTTGTGTTTGTGTTTTCTTCGAAAGAAGGATCTGCGAGCGGCCGCTGACAGCGTCTTTGCTGCCGTGTTGTCATCTTTGACTTCAGACATGCTGAGCCTCCTTGAGAACTCTTGGTCCATCCTGTGGTCACAGGGAATGGCAGTGACATGACAGAAGGGGCCTCTGGACCTCCTGCCCACCTGCCCAGGAGAGAGCTGGGACTCCAGGCTTTTCCAACCCCTGCAGGTTTCATGGCCACTTCACACATCCACACCATGAGAGCTCCTTGGTACCACTGCTGTGGGGATATCACACACATACACACATGCACACACACACACACACACACACACACACTCCGGTGCTGGGGACCCACACAGAGCTGGCAAATTTCTCTAGTCAGAGAGCCAAAGGTACTGCTACAACAGCCTTTACTGAAGGACATTACAAATTACGCTTCGTGATGTTAAAAAAAAAAAAAAAAAGACGCACCGATAGAAGCTACAACAGGGACAGATCTTGAAAATACACTGTGAAAGAAGCCAAGTACAAAAGACGCCATCCATATAAAAGTACAAAACGGGGAATTCTAGACACAGAGAGCAGGTCAGTGGTGCCTGGGGTTGAGCAAGGAAGACAGAAGGAAGGGAGGACAGCTGGAGAGAATGGGTTTCTTTCAGAGCTGAGAGCGTCTAAAACTGGCTGAGCTGATGGCGGCACCATCTGCAGAAGCACTGAGCCGAACCTCTGGACAAACTGTCTGTGACGTGAGTTATATCTCAGTAAACCTGTCCAGAAACAAGTGCGACCTCTCAAGTTGCCGACTCAGACATGACATTTGTGTAGCATGCTGACAAGTACAGCGCTGGTGTAAGCTAGGAGCAGCTCTCTGGACAGGCGGTCTTGGCAAAACGTAGAGACCCTCCTGGATGAGCAGCAGCCCCAGCCAAGGCTACAAGTTCTGTGCGGGCCGCCCGCCCCATCCCGAGCCCGACATGCAGAGAACACTTACACATATTTGCTAGGGATCTGGCCACGCTGGATCTTCTGGGCATTCTCATCCAGTTGCCAAGCCATCCAGGACCCAAATGTGCCCTGCGGCAAGGTGTCATCAACGTAGAGTATGTCATCCTTCTTGAAGCTCAGCTCATGCTCCACCTCTGCCAGCCGGTCAAACAGGGCCCTGGCGTGGACCAAGCAGACAACATCCATTAGGTTTCCCCTGTCCAGGGTCATAACTCTTCTCTCCATCCTGATGGTGGTCCCACAGGACGGGCTATCCGTAACAGGACAAAGCTGTTGCCTGAGAAAGGGGGGCTCAGGCCCTGAGGTCAAGGGCAACCTCGTGCCATCAAAGAACTGCTCACCAAAGTCATCTCTTTCCTTCAAAGGGCTTTCCCCGTCATGTCCCTACCAACGAGAAACTCCCCAGGATGGAAACATGTCATCGCCCACTGAGGAGGGGTGCCTAGAGACAGGGGCCTCGTGGTATGCTGTTGATCAGTGTTTTCAATTATTTTCATAGTCACAGATCTTAGGGAACATGAAGAAAGTCATGAATCCCTCCTAGAAAATGCCCAACTACTATCCCCACACACATCTCATGCAATAGAAAGGAGTTCAGGCCACAGGAAAACGGGACTCTGTGGCCTCAAAAATCTCCAGACCCCAAACCCTAAAGAAAGTGCAGCCACGTGGCCCTTTAAACTCGAGAGTCTAAGTTAAAAGCTTGCAGGTTGGGGCCTACTAATGATGATGATGGCCCCATCCTTTGGAGGCGAGAAACAGATATTCACCAGGATTAGTCTCCACTGAAAGTCCTTCCCCAAATTCTCAGAACCCCCAGCTCTGGTACCTGATGTAGAAGCTGTCACCAGGCAGGCCCTTGACCTTGGTGAGCTCCTCAGGCCGGTACTGCACCTTCAGGTGGGCGCCATCCCTGGGCTTCAGCAGCTCCACATAGACCTCCTCCACCGTCTTGTGGCGCATGTCCAGGCTGCCATACTGCCCAGGAACAGGGGACCGTATTCAGAAGGGCAGAAGCCAGGGGCAACTTGGGTTCTCAAGAGGCAGACCAGTGCTAGGTTGAGTCACAGTCAATATCCCCTTAATGGGAAGGCCTGCGCCTCACTTCCCCCTCAAACAAGAAAGCAGTTGACTCTCCATCAGAGCAGAACATCTTCCCTCCAGATGCCAGTGCTTGCTCCCCAGTCAACTGCCCAGAGTGTCTTAGCAGCACCCTAGGTTTATAAAGACTCAAAATAAAGAATGGCAGAGTTACCAGGTGACAGGTGGGGTTCCCCAGCTCCCCCGCCACCTGAGATGTGCAGATGGAGAGGAGTCAGCTCAGCAGCTCAGAACTCACCTCCAGAATGAGGTCCCCTGGCACGAGACCCTCAGGGCCCTTGGCAGGACTGTCATCCTCGACCTCAGCCACAAAAACCCCGTGCAGGTTCCCACCACATAAGTGCACTCCCAGCTCCAGCTGGGACTTTTTGAGGAAGACAACACGTGGCTCTGGGGTCTTCTTGTTGGCATCACCCAGCGCCCTTTTGGAAAGAAAAAATGAATTCCTCACTTATGCACAAGAAGAGCACAAAAAAGACAAATCAGTGGCTACTGCCCAATTATTTTCTGCCTGCTTTGTGGGTTCTCAGATCTCAGAACCACAGGGAGAGTCAAGATGGTGACCCGGTAGGAGCGAGGCAAGTCTCCTTCCCACAGGGAAACTGAATCACCTACTCTGCAGAAACAAATGCTGAGGAAAAGCAGATCTGGCGGCTACAGAGGAAGCAGCAGTATTCTCCACAAAGAAGAGTAGGCAAGCATGTCGGGGTTTCAGAGCTACACGGTAGATTTGGATTCCTAGCTCTGGGGATAGAAGGGCCACGGTGGAGGGTGAGCCTCAGGAAGAACCGGGCCCCCCAGGGTAGCTCTCCGATAGCAGAGAGCCAGTCCAGTGGAAGGAATGCTGGGGGCTGACTAGAAGCCCCTGAAGCAAGTGACACCAGCACAGGAAGGCAGCAGGGGAATCCACTCCCACACCCTGTGCAGTAGCTGCAGGGTCCACCCACCAGAGATTCCTCCTCCAGGTTTAGGTGAGGAAGCTTCTCCCAGGAGCAAGGAACCTTCCCCATTACCCACTAGTGCCACCCTGTGGTGAAGGCGGAAATGCAGACTGATTACTGATGGTGGACAAAGGACAACTGCTGCTCAGACATGTGACTCTGAGGGAAAGCTCGGCATCCTCCACACACACTCCAACCACACAGGCTGAACTCTCAGGCCCCAATGCACGGTCCCCCTAAGAACTTCAACTAATCCAATCAGTGGAGATTCCGCACAGCTCAAGAATTCCCAGTGTCCCAATCAATATCCAGGCTTCTCTGGTGCAAGTGGATACTCCACACAGCCCATCTTTGCAGGGAAACCGAACCCACAGAAACATAAACTGAATGCCAAACAGAGCAAAGACACAGAGAAACAAGTGTGAAATGATGATGCAAGTAAAACCCCAGGGGAAAATGTGAAGACAGCAGATACGTGCAAACTACCTGAGGATGCATTTAGGGGAACAGTGAAAAATACACTCAGGGAAATCAAGAACACAATGGAGGAAGAGAAAGAGAACAACAAAAAAGAGAAAGAGGAAATGAGCAAAGAAATGAAGAACATGATAGCTTAACTAAAGAACTCACAGTGGGACTCAGGAGTAGGATGGATGACCACCAATCAAACCAGTGAACTAGAAGACAGGGCAGAGGAATGCACTCAAGCAAACCAGCAAAGAAGAAAAAGAATGAAGATAAATGAAGGAAGCATCTGCGACCCATGGGATAACATCAAAAGGAACAACATTTGTGTTATACGGGTCCCATAAGGAGAAGAGAGAGAAAAGGGGGCGAAACTGTATTTAAAGAAATAATAGATGAGAACTTCCCTAGCTTGAGGAATGAAGCAAGCCTCAGACATAGGATGCTCAAAGAGTTCCAAACAAAAGAAACCCAAACAGACCTACACCTAGACACACTGTCATCAAAATTTCGAAAATACAAGATAGAGAAAGAACCTTAAGAGCAGCTAGAGAATAAAAGTGTCACATACAAAGGAGTCCCCATAAGACTATAAGCTAGATTTCTCAGCTGAAACTATACAGGCCAGACAGGAATGACATGATAGATCCAAAGTGCTGAAAGAGAAGGATTTTTAACCTAGGATACTCAACCCTGTGAGATTATCATTCAGAACTGAAGAATGATAAAAAGCCTTGCTGATAAGAAATTAAAGGAATTTATCACCACAAAACCGGCTCTAAAGAAAATACTAAAGGAAAATAATAGAGTATAAAGAACCCCACTTAAAAACAGTAAGACAGCAAAATAAAAAAGTAGTGAGGAGAGAGGAGTTTAAAAACATGGATGGCTAGAATGAATGCAAAACTGCTTTCAAATAAGAATAGGCATATTCTTATAATAAAGGTCATAATAATAAAACCCATTATAATAAAACCCAGAGCCAACATCATAATCAATGGTGAAAAACTGAAATATTTTCTCTAAGGTCAAGGACAAGAAAAGTTGGTCCACTCTTGTTACTGCTATTTAACGTCGTACTGGAAGTCTAAGCCAGAGCAATTAGGCAAGAAAAAGAAATAAACGGAATCCAAACTGGAAAGGAGGAAGTAAAAGTATCACTATTTGCAGATGACATGTTTATATATATTGAAAACCCGAAAAAAAGAACTGTCAAAAAACTACTAGAACTAATTAATGAATACAGTAAAGTGGCAGGCTACAAAGTTAATATACAAAAATCCCTTTCATTTTTGTATTCAAATGACAGGTGAGAAGAAAATGAAATCAAGAAAAATAAACGAATTGAAACAGAAGTGAAAAGGTTCAGATATCTTAAAACATACTTAACAAAGAAGGTGAAGACATATACAATGAAAACAAGTCCTTCTTAAAAGAAATAGAGGAGGACACAAAGAGATGGAAAGGCATCCCCTGCCCATGGCTGGGAAGAATCAACATTGTTAAAATGGTCGCCTTACCTACAGCAATATACAGATTAATGCAATCCCGATTAAAATCCCACGGGCTTATTTCAAGGAAATAGAACAAAAAAATCTTAAAACTTGTATCGAACAACAAAAGACCCAAATAGTCAAAATAATTATGATAAAATAATTAATCTGGAGGGATTCTACTCCCAGATATTAAGCTATACTACAAAGTGACAGTGATCAAAAACAGTATGGTACTGGAATAACAGCAGAGGCACAGATCAGTAGAACAGAACTGAATCACCAGAAACTGACCCACTCACATACAGTCAATTAATCTACAATAAAGTATCCAAAAGCATACATTGGAGAAAGGAAAGTCTCTTCAATAAATGGTGTTGGGAAAACTGGACAGCCACTTGCAAAAGAATGAAGCTAGACCACTCTCTAACACCATTCACAAAAATTAACTCAAAATGCAATAGAGACTTGGACATAAGACTGGAAATGAAAAAATTCTTGGAAGACAACATAGGAAAGACATCAGGCTAAGGCAGGTCTTTGGGGACTCACCTCCAACACCAAGGGAAACAAAAATTTTGAAAAAATAACCAACTGAGATGACATCAAACTGAAAAGTTTCTTCACAGTGAAAGAAAATATCACTAAAACAAAAGACAACCTACTAACTGGGAGAAGATATTTGTGTTCCATATTTCTGACGAAGCTTAATACCTAAAATATGCAAAGAACTCATAAAACTCAACAAGAGAAGAACAGGCAATCCAATCAAAAAATGGGAGGAGGAATCGGAGAGACACTTTTCTGAAGAGGATATACAGATGGCCGACAGGCACATAAAGTTATGTTCCTACTCGCTGGCTATTAGGAAAATGTAAATAAAAATAATGAGATATCACCTTATACCCGAGGGACTGGCTATTATCCAAAAGTCTGGAAACAACAAATGTTGGCAAGGATGTGGAGAAAGGGAATACTTTTACGCTGTTGGTGGGAGTACAAAGTAGAGCAACCCCTTTGGAAAACAGTATGACCCTGCCCAACATCAGAAGAATGGATAAAGAAGATGTGGTACATATATACAATGGAATATTACACAGCCCTTAGAAGAGATGAATGCTGTGGTGGCAGAGCCCACTGGACAATGGTGAAGAACAATTGGTGATGTGGTGGAGGGCAGGGTGTGTTGCTGACATACATGAGGAATAGGAAAACTGCACACATAGGGAACCTAGGCATGAGTTTATTTTAATTTATAAAACAAAGTTACTACAATAAAATACTAAAAAGGAAAAAAAGGATGCAGAAAGGTAGACCCATCACAGCTCTCATTTAGCAAGTTAACTTGCAGGCAGGATACTGAGGTTCATTAGTGGTGAGAACATGGCTGCAGGTCACAAAGCCAGTCAAACAGAGTAGAAATCCATGCCCCTGCTTTCTGGCCCAGCTGCCAAAAGGCTGCGCACCTGCCACCAGGATGCACTTGTTTCCTAACCTTGTTATGACCAAGAAAAGTTAATTAAAGCCATTCTCACTGACCAGAGCACAACTCATTCAACGAATGTTTGCTGAGCAGCTTTTATGGCCCAGGGATTGTGCTAAAGCACAAAGAGGGACTCATAGTCTTGTGAAGGAAATAGAAAAGTTGGTAAACAAGCACAGTAAATGAAATGGGTCAGCATTAGAGACTGAAGAAGTCAGTCTAAGATCACAGTTTTGCTGCAGCAAATTCCAACGTGACCGATCTTGGTGTAAAGAACACACAGCTGCCAGCATTTTGAGCAAGCCCCGGGCGGGCTTGGTCCAGGGCCCACTGCACTGGGGAAACAGCTCCATCTCGAACTGCAGTGGCTGGTGCCCTGAAGTGTGGCCTTGTCCCCAGCCCCCTCCAGCTCCCATGAGTGCCCTATCTTCTCCTGTCCACATGAAAGTGAGCCCTTTGCCTGGACTTCTCCATGCTCACCCTCAGTTTGGACTTCTCCATGGCTACCCTAAGCCCTGCTTGTCCTGAACATTTTGACTCAGTGGTCATGGCTCCTTGGCACGGTTCTCCTGACAGCTCCGTGTGACCTGTAGCACCCTTCTAGCACTTGAGCAGTGCAGCACATCCTGGTCACTGGCCTATCACCCTCTAAACCCAGAGCACTTTGGGGGTGACCCTGCTGTTGATAGCTGGAGCCCAGGGCCTGGCTCGGTGGTGACTGGAATTCTGTGTAAAGACAGAAACATAAAATGAGTGAATGAGAAGAGAAAGAAGAGAGGTAGAGCTAAGAAAGAGTCAATAAGAAGGCAAGGTAAAAAACGAGAGAAAGGGAAAGGAGGAGGAAGGAGAAAAATGATGTGCTTCCCACCCCAAACCCTGACAATGGGCTGTGTGGTCTGCAGCACAGGGTGGCACCGGCTGTCTAGCACCCACACCCTCGGACATGTGCTTGGAACACAGGAATGGCCTGCCTGGTGCACCAGGCACAGCCGAAGTCCACAGGGGAAGGCTTATACATTTGCTGACCTGGAGCTGGAGGTGCTCTGCTTGGCCAGGGGGATCCCAGGACCCTCATCCTGCTCCATCAGTGGGTCAATGACAGAGGGATGCTCCGGGGTGGTGGCACCGCTGCCCTGCAGAGTGGAGTGGGTGCCTGCAGGGTCCAGGTGGGAGCTGGGGACGGAGGAGAGGAAGAGTAAGGAGCAGCACGCACCCCTCGACCACCTAGAGCCACATCCTCCTCTGCTGGTGACCCAGTCTGGGCTGTGGATAGGAACCGGGTCCATGGGGACATGGTTCTGTGTCCTGGGCTGTGAGAATAGAAGGTGCCTCAGGAACCTGAACTCAAGTCATCTGCCCTGCAGGATCTGTCTGTCCTCTTTCCCACCTGTCTTTGACTCATCCCCTCCAAAGATGTTGGCTTAGGGACACATGAACTCACTGTCCTGCTCATTAGTGCATTTTGCCCTGCTCCCACCCATCCCCAGTGCAAGCCATGCAGCACCGCTCCTTCTTCACCTGCCTGCAAACCAGAGGCAGAAATAGGTGGTGTCCGTGTCTGCTGGTGAACAGGGGGCAAAGCAATCTGTGTAAGAAGCTCACCTCTTGGGCCTCAGCTCCTGGCTACCATACAGTCAAGCACGGGTCTTCCTGCGTATAGGAGGGCCCAGCCATCTGCTTCCACCCACACCCAATGTCAGGAGGAAACATCCTCCCTCCATAAGTCCTTTTTCCCAATCCCAGGGTTGGTCAACTCTCCTCCTGTGGCAGCAGAATCCCCCGAACTTGAAGCTGGCACCCTGGGTCTCCCTGGAGTAAGCCACATACCTGCCACGTCCTTCCCCCCACCCTCCTACCATGGAGGCCCAGGCTCACCTGGACCGGGAGTGGCTGCTGAGCTGGTGCATGTGTGGGTTGTACTGGGCCAGGATGGTGATGGTGTCACACTGCTGCCCGATGATGAGTCTGGCTTGCTGCTCTGTGGCACTCCGCAGGTTTATACCATTGAACTAGAAACAGGCAGAGTGGGCTCGCGACATGGGAGGGGGCTGGGGGCAGCAGCAGAGGGGCAGCACAGCTCTTCCATGAAAGGAATAAGAGCAAGAGAAGGTGGCAGTAAAGAAAGGAGGTTCGGCGTACCTCAAGTAACTGGTCCCCATACTCCAGGCCAGCCTGATGAGCGATGCTCCCCACAGTCACCTTGGAGACATAGACACCGCCCTTCTCTCCACTCACAATAGAGATGCCCAGCGGTTCTGAGCCCTTCTGCAGCTTGACATGGCGCGGTTCTTCCATGTAGGGCCTTGAAAGAGAGTCAACAGTTTAGGGGACCCAAAAGAAAGGCTGCGGGAAGAGTTCGTGCTCAGGAATGCAATCCGCAACCAAGACAGGGTCAGGGAACACCAGACGTTCCTGTGACAACACAGCTGGGTGGGAACCCGATGAGCCCCAACTCTGAGTCCCTCTGTGGGACTCACATTCCCACAACCTCTTGATACACACACAGTCCCCCCAAGGGGAAACAAAAGCACTCAGCCTAAAGACACAGCGACGGTTCATGCCACCTATAAACACTGATACATATACAAGGGGAAAAAGCACACATATTTTCATAATGTGAGAGGAATTGCCTATACAATATGCAATTCAGAAATTCCCAGTGGGGTCTCAACACGGCCTCGGAGTGGGGAAGATGGCTTCTGGGATGACATTCATCCCAAAAGTTGGTATAAAATACCAGTTTTTGTATTTTCCAGTACACGGGGTGGTGTAAATTGATCATGGAAATTAAGCTACTGCAAACCCAAGCCATTAAAGGGGGTGGGGAGGCTGAGGGTCAGGTAGTAACTGTGCATTCGCTGCCCCAGGCACTGGGGGCGCAGTGGGGGCCTGGGGGCAGGCCAACTTCAGACTCCTCAGCGAGGAGGAACTGGGTCCGGCAGCCACAGGCGACCTCAGCAAGGATCTGTGGGCAGTGCAGACAGCCGGAAGGTGCAAAACATTCGAAAGAAGAGACGGATGCTTGTAGAAGAAAGACGAACAGATGCCTGAAACACAGGAGACCGAACGACAGCCACGTGACCCTTAGCTGTCCTGTCTAGATCTGCCCAGCGTCACTCTTTCCTGACATGACATGGGGTTTCCTCTCTGGACAAAATCCTGGCCAAAGGTTAGAGGCAGAGCCAGTAGGGTACACCATCGCCTTGGGCCCCTCCTTCTGAGCACATGGTGAAGGGTGGGCAGGTGGAGGGGCAGCCCCTTCACCCCCAGACCTGTTACCTAGAGGCAGAACAGTGTGTCAAGCTCAGTGGGCTACAGGCTGGGTCCCTGCTGTCCTGGGCCTGCCAAGTCCTCTGGGCATGCTGAGACTAAAATCCTTGATCCTTCTCCTCACCTTCTCAAACTCACCAGCACTACTGTCCTTGACCCTGAGGCTTCAATCAGTCCCTGGCCAGCACTCTGTCACTTCCAAGACTTAACACACGTTGGGAGTGGCAGGTGGTTTACAGTCATAGAAGTCTTAGCAAGCAGCCACCCCAACATCATCCTTTCACTCTAAGCCCAGGAGTTTGACCCAAAGGCCCAGAGAAGGGAGAAGACCCCCACCCCAAAGATGGGCAGTGTTAGTTTCCGGTCTGGGGCTCCTCAATCATCACTGAGCATCTTTTCAACGCCAAATAATACATTCATCCCAACGGGATAGGCAGGTGAGTCACAACGACAGAAGGCGTGAAGTTGTTATGAATATAAACCCGGATTCACGGACATGGAAAGATGCAGCAGATATACCGCGGCGTGAGAAGACAGGGCGGCACAATTCCATTTACACAGATCCGCACGCGCGCACAGGAGGTCTCGACAGAGGACCTTACCAAAATGCTGACAACGAGGGGAGCAGAGACAATCCTTTTCATGTGCTGAGGATTCAAATTTTTATAATATACACAAAGCTTTCTCAGAATAAGAAGACTAATTCTTAAAGAAGCTTATAAAGTACGACTTACAATGTTACAAACAGCTCAAAACCACACTGAGGAAGGAATTAGGTATGCAACAGAATCTAAATAAAACAGGCAGTAAATAAATGTGTATTAAAAAGTTGACAGTAATTTAATCTCTGGCTGACTAAAGTGCCTATTTTTTCTTCTAATTTTCATATTTTTCTATAATAAAGAGATACATAATCACGTTCTTTAGAATGAAGAAAAAAGATCTACCGTACTGAGTGACGCCTTCAGTCAGGCCCCAGCGGGTAAACTTTATGGCTCTAACCCGACAGCACTGTGCTCTCTCTGCAGCTGGGCCTGTTCCTTGTACACGGCAGGATGCCATGGTGACACCTGATCACATGCCACAAGGCACTTCCACTTCACCTAGGGGATGGTTTCTCTCCATGACCCTCCACTTATCGCAGGTGTGCGCACCTGTCTGTGTCATGTGGGAGAGAGGGTAAGAACATTTCCTTACGACCTGCACCCAATTCCCCTACACCGGCACAGGGGTGTTCAGGAATACTGTTTCCTCTCAGCTTCTCTCCAGCCAATACTTGAGCTAGCTTTGTCCACCAACCAGTTCATATCCCCAAGTCAAATCAGATTTTTCTTGATATGGCTTGCCCAGCAGGGGCCCTTCTATGGCCCGCAGCAACAAAGGCCCTGAGCCTTCCGAATTTGGGCAAATAAGAGCAGTTCTGTTCCTTTCAAGGGATTAAATAAAGGTAAAGTGAAGTCTTATCACTCTCCTAACTGCTGAAGACCTAAGATCTACACAGAATCTCAAATCCCACTGTGGAGAAGAGAGGTGGACGAGGTGTGGAAAGGGAACAGTTGATGATGGTGCTTTAGAGGCGGTGTGTCTAGACTGGACGCAGCCTGAGTTAACCAAATATCCCAGCAGACACACCCCAGTGGCCTAGCAGACAAGTACGCGGCCTCTGTCTGCGCATAGTCCACATATATCACAAGGTCCTGGGTTCAAGACAGAGGGCCAGCAGGAACAATGAAGATGAGGAACTAAATGACAAAAATGCTGCTTTTTCCTCTTCCTTCCTGCCTGCCTACTCACATTCATTCCTGCTGCCTGCACCTTTCCTTTAAAAAGAGCTCAGCAGAGACAGACCTGTATTTCAAAATGAACTAAGAAATGACTAAGCTGTACAGTTAAGCTTCACATAATTTCTCTCTAGGTGTGTTATATTTACAATACACGGCAGGAGACGGGGGTTGTCACAAGATGTGCTACTTTGTCCTGCAGTCAAAAAGTAAAGGACAAGAATGAGACCTGAGTCTAATTAAGGTGTGTCAGTCACTAGCCATGTGACCAGAGAGATCACACCAACACTCTAGCCAGAGTTTCCTGCCCTATAAAATGGGACCAATAATGATTTTGATGATGCTGATGTAGTCACGGGGTTAGTATGAGAATCGCATACATGGAAAGAACCTAAAGAAGGGCCTGAGAAGCAGTGACGATGCCAACATGTCACCCCATCAAATACAGTCCACCCCTTCTGTGAGCATTCAGTGCAGGAACTCACCCTGTTCCTTACCTTGTCATCTATGGGTGTCTCACCTGCTTCAGGTGCCCACAGGACTTACCAGCGGTGTGCTGGGGTAAGACATTAGTCAATGCCAGGTCCCCCAAAGTAGAGCAGCGTCACCTGAGAGACGACTCAGATGGGGCTCTCCAACTCCTGCTGCTCCTTATCCCCGAGCCCTTTCCTTGGCCCCCTGCAGGATCAGCTGTCCGCCAGCGTGCCACGGCTCAAGTGCCAGGCCATGCTCACCTGTCCTTTCTCCGCTCCCCGAGGGACACCGGGTTGACAGCAATTCTGGTCAACGTGGAGGCTGAGGCCTGGGACTGGCTGCAGGAGGACAGGGTGTCGAGGTTCAGGGGTGACTGCGGCGGAGTGCTGCATTCAGAATGCGACAGTGAACCTGCCAAGAGAGGCGTGGGTAATTCAGGCCGCAAGCTGCCACCTGGGTTCCACAGCAGTAGAGGCCAAGAGGAAGACATCAGACACGTGGTCCAAGTCACAGCCACATCTTGGGCCCCGAGTTCAGAAGCTGGGCTCCGAACACTACCAGGCCTGAGGTGGGCGCACCAGTCAGCATGACTGGCTGAAAGGACAGGGAGGCTAGCACCTGGGCCCAAAGACATCGCCCAGAGGAGAGAGGCAGCAGGCGGGGAGGAAGGGCTAAGTTCTCACCTCTGTCAGAGCCCACGACAGACCGGGGGTATCTTGGTGTTGATGGGATTTTAATACGCTCTGTCTTGAATTGCAAGTTGCTCGAAGACCCTATTGTTTTATGAGAGGACAAAACATGAGGTCTATGACTAAATACCACCCGTCACACCTGAGCAGTCAGGGAAGACATAGGGTTGTGACAAAATGCAAAGCAGGGCCCTGCCATTTATCTCCAAAAGGGCCTAAATTTGGAAAAACATATTTGAGCTGTGCAGGCCTCCACAGCTCCAAAACAGGAGCACAGTCCTACTCCGAGCCCAGGAGAAGGGACAGACACCCATGTGGCAGAGGTGACTGCCCATCTCCTCCCCACACACAGAAGCAGCTCCACCAGTCTCCTCATGAGGTACCTACTAGACTCGACTTTGGGCTGCACTGTCCACAAGTAAATAGCCGTATAAAATCCCCAAGAATGAGCACAAGCTCAGGGGCAGGAAGCAAGGCTCCTGGGCTCAGGGGTCATCTCAACAACCACAAGGTCACTAGGGAAAGTGAAGAGACACAAAAGTCAAAGCAAACGGCTCTGCATGCAGCATGGAGCTGGCCTTGTCCTGGGAGGGGCGACGGCCCACGTGGGCAGCCACCAGGGGGCTGGGCTGGAGCGTGCAGGTGAAGATGAAGATGCCTTTAGACAGCAAGAAGACGCGCTCACCAAGGCGGGCACTGGAGGGCAGCGAGTTGGAGCCGTGGGAGGCTCTCATTTCAGAGTAGTCACTGCAGGCTCTGTGACTCAGGTCCAGGCTCAGGCGTCCGTGGTGTTGGACACTATCAAGAACCAGAGGCGAGGGGCTGGGGAGAAGACCAAGACTGACAAGGCTGCCAGGGAGAAGCTAAGTGAAGGGTGAGGGGCAAGGCCTCCCTGAGCTGGGAGGGAAGCCCCGGAGCCACTGGCTGTCAGTTGAGGACAGTGGATGCTCACAGCCACTGCTCTGAGGTCACGTCCAACAAGTGTCCTAATGCAGTGGAAAGGGCAGCACAGCGGGAGAGGGGAGCTCATCCACTTCACATGTGAGCTAGGGACCTGGGCCACCGGGAGGAAAGAGCACTCTACAGGAAAAAAACGAAGCTCTCTATCCTGGATGGGCAAGGTAAGGCTGGACAGGCACCAGGGACTGGGAGAGGGATCTGGATATCTCACCTAGGAACACATGCCTGGAAACCAGAGGGGAGAGCCCAGGCATTGCCCATGGGAGGCTGTGACCAGGCCCCGACTATGCCCTTTCCTAGAAGTGGAATCAGACTGTGTCTTCCCTGTTTACAAAATTACCGAATTTGTGCCCTAAAACCTGGCCTCCTACTGACTCACAAACCTTTGCCAAGTTCGAGCCCAGCACACTGTTTCCAGGTGTCCCCATTTTCTGGGGGCTCCGTTCTAGGTCCTGTGCAGCTGCACCCTCTCAGTCTGTAACCTCAGCAGCCCCGTGTCATGAGCCGTCCCTGACACCCAACCTAACTCACCCTCTTCCAAGTCAGAGCCTAGCTTGTCACCCAGTTTTATGGTCCTCAGAGCCACTTGGTACCATTTGACAACACTCTGTTCATTTTTTTTTCCTGTCTGCCTCCTACATCTGAACTTAAGTGCCACATGAAAAGTAACTTAGCTATTTAGTTCTCCACTATCTCTTCTGGAATTAGAACAGTCCATGGCATGTATGTAGTGGGTAAATAAAAACTTCTCAAATAATTGAATGAATGCATGCATGCATGTATGCATGACCTTGAGTCAATCTGTCCATTTCGCTTGTTAAGACTCAACCAATAAACCAGTGACAAAAGCAGACCTGAGCTCCTAAGGCTGCTTTGGTGATTAAAGGAGATTATATAAGTCTAAGCACAGTGCCTGGCACATGAGCGCCCGAGTATCAGCCTCCAACTCTACTAGCAATCTTTCTTTAAAGATCTTTTCTAAGCTCCACACGGACGGATGAAGAGATCACCCTTATAGCTCATTTCCTCTGAGATCACAGCACTGCTTTAACCAGCTGGGCAATGAAGCTTCTTTGCCCGTGAGCCTCCTCATGCTCCAGGGGTTTTCTGTTCAGGAAAGCTTGGATGGCGGGGGTGCAGGGAGGCATGGGGTGACTTCACATACCTGGGATGCAAACTCTGGGGACCGACCTCTCTGGGGACGGGTGGAGAGCTGCAAGGGCCCACCCTGTGGCTCCGCACAGTGTAGATGGGGTTCCTCAGGATGGAGCTCACGGCAGTGCTCGGGGTCATACTCCGGGGAACAGTGCCTAGACACGGGCTGGGTGAGATCAGTCGCCCCAAAGCACCCAACCACCCTGGACCTGTACACCTCTGCACTTCTGCAAGCCCGCCCTGTCCCTGCAAGCCCGCCCTGTCCCAGAGAAGTAGCCAAGAAATCTTTCTGGGAAAATATTTGGCAGATAAGACTTTTAGCCACCAATCTGTGAGATAGCTCTGGGCTACTGGCCTTTATCCATAAAATTGGAGAACTATCTTTAATGTGGTCTAAAATGTGGTCTAAAAAGATAAGAAAAGTCACTGACACAAGACTAAATATCCCAAACAGGGCAGTAACTTCCAGCTCTTTGGATGTCTGGGCTGGTGACACACAGCTGTTTCCTAAAATGACTGCCCCCGCTGTCCCCAGAGCTAAGGAGCCCTGTGAGCCCACATCCACCTGCGCTCCCTTCCCTGCCTCACCAACTCACCCACAGATGGCCTGCTGGGGTAGTGGGGCGGGTGGCCATGCCGGCTGGAATGTCCTGGAGAGTAAGGGGACCACTCCTGAAGCTCTGGGGACAGTTCACCACTGGCTGGGATGCTCTTCTGCTCCTACACAACCAAAGGCAAGAGTGAGTCGCTGAAGGCAGGGAAATGCACGGGCATTTGCACCAGATTTCTGTGCCCTAAGCATAAGCTCTGTCCACTAGGGGAGACAAGAGAGGTCACTGCTCATTCATATTGTCTTGCACACCCAAAAGGGAAGATCTTCCTTCACAAATGCTTTGGTAAAAAGACTGCATAGGTGGAACACGTGTACATCAGGCACCCATATATCTAACACCTCTATACAATCTTCAGAGCTGTGACGCTCTGTCTGCAGAGTAGAATGAATTCAGTCTCCGCCCCACAACAATCTCTCCCTGCTGGAAATGACCACAGCATGGACGAAAACAAGGCAATGTGTCCTACAGCCAGTGAATACGCTTGTGTGCTTTCTTGTGTCTCTAATCCCTCAGTGCAGGTCTGTGTCACTTAGCTTTGTTGTACGAGTTCAAAAGTTTCTTGCTGAAAAAGCCAAACAAAAGCTTCACCCAGTAAAGCGCTCCCCTGCTGGCATCCTATTCCCACTAACATGTACACCCATGTTACTTTCTAGTCTCCGCAGGAGGGCTGCTTTCCACTGCCACCCACCTGCAGCCTCTCCTTCCCTTAGGTAAGTGCCAAGAGCAAAGCAAAGGAACCAGGGCTCGGCCGGAGCCCTGGGGACACAGGTACAAGGCCACCCCATGGTGCTGTCATGGCTGCCAATGGCAAGGCCTCCACCCGTCCCCACCAGGGCTGAGCTCTACCTCCAGAAACTGAGCAGGAATCACTACTGGTGCAAGCTTGGGCCGAAAACTGGGAGCAGACTTTGGCCGGCGACGCTTCTGCCCCAACTCATCCATCTTCTGGGAGGTGAGGTCCTCATCGCAGGACTTCTTGGCTGGCAAATAGGAAGTTTCCCCATCCCCTTCTAGGTAGTAGCTGGAAGCAATGCGGACCCTGCCCTTGCGAGGGGGCGAGGCATGCATGGGCTCCCCAGGGTCCATGTCGGGGGGCAGGGCGCTGGGGGGGCTGGTAGATGGGGAGCTGCCCACCAGAGTGGCCTCTGACTCTGAACTGGTTTCCAGCCTGTGCTGGAACTTAATGGAGTCACTCCTCTTGGGAGGTTTTGGGGGCGTCAGAGGCCCCACCCTCTTGGAGGGCTGGGGGGAGTGAGCAGGTCCAGTCCCTGGGAGCAGGTAGTCAATTTTGGGGGGTGTCTGGGGGCGTTTGAAAGTGTTAGGGTCAAAGATAGACTTCCTTTGCTTTGGTTTCTTATAAACAGAGAGTTTCTCGGGCCCTGCCGTGGAGCTGAGCACGGCCTTGGGCCAGGTGCCCCCACTGCTGGAGCTCTCAGGTTCCACCTCTGCCAGCGGGGCCTCTGCCACCCCACAGGGGCTGCCCTCAGTCTCAAAGGACAACAGCGGCCGTTGACTGCGCACGTCCACCAGCCCGTAACCCCGTTCCGCAGAGGTGTCCGAGCGGAAGGAGCTCAGGCTCCGCTCAGAGGCGCTGGGGCAGGTCTGCGGGGAGACCTGGAAGGACCCCCCAGGGAAGGGCTTGTGCAGGAAGGAGCTGCTGCCTCCTGGCGGGGCCGGCTCCTTCCTGTCCTCCAGCCTGTCTGCACAGAAGATGTCCGTCTGCGTGGAGTTATTGTGCTGCATCAAGCTCCGTTTACTTTGACACTGGAACTCCGGGCCGTGGGCTCGGAAACTCAGCATCTTATCAGAGTCCTTGATATTTTCAAAAATGTTCTGGCCACTCCACGAGGCGCTCTGAGGGAAGACCTGGGCAGAGATTGCAGAACGAGGAAGTGAGCAGTGAGCGGAGAGGGCACAGACCCTGGAGCTGTCACTGAGAAACATCCCTGCAGGCAGTCATGGTCAGGAATGGCCGCACACCTTGAGGCGCACGCACGCACGCACACACACACACACATACACACACACGTGCAAGCACTTCGCTCCTCTAACAAGTGAGGCTTTCTTATGGCTCTGGTTACTTTGCTGAACCCACAGGAGACCACAAAGTTCTCTGGCCTTTGAGCACTTTCTGAAATCACCTGCACAATGTCCTGTATTTTTTTTTTTATTAAATGTAAAAGCAAAAATTAATTATTGAAATTGCAGAACTTGTGGCACATTCACATAACAGAGTATGATTTAGTTTAAAAAAATAATGAGATACCAAGTCATGGAAAGACGTGGAAGAACCTTAAATGCATATTTCTACACGAGAGAAGTCTGTCTGACAAGGAAACGCCAAGCCATGGAGACAGTGAAGACAGCGAGCTCGCCGCGAGTGGAGAGGGAAGAGGGAGGACGCACAGGCTAGCACAGAGGACTGTTAGGCAATGAATTTACTCTGTGATACTGTCATGTGGATACATGTCATTACACATGTGTCCAAACTGACAGAACAGACACCACCATGAATGAACTCCCATGTAAACTGTGAGCTAATGTATCAATATTTGCTCATCAACTGCAACAGCTGAACCCCACTAACTAAAAATGTTACCACAAGGGGAGGTGGGCAGTATAACCCCGCACCAGCTCGACTTTTCTGTAAATCTTAAATTGCTCCCCCAAAAGTCCAGCACTTTAATAGAACTGATTTTTAAAACATATCTTGATGAGACAGAGGGACACATTTTTTTCCCAACCTTCTACTGTCAACCTTTTCAACCACATAGAAAAGTGGATAGAAAAGCACAAGGAACATCCATAAACTCACCATTAGATTCAACAATGTCTTACCCAAGGGTCTAGATGTGTATTGCAGAACATTTGCAAGAAGTTACAAATATCATGACATTCCACCCCTAAACAGGTGAGCGTGCACGTCCCCAAAGTAAGATCATTCTCCTATATAATCATAACACTGCACCCAAGAAAATGAACAATTCCCTAAGAGCATCAATCCAGGTTCAAGTGTGCCAGATTGTTCCCAAAGTATCCTTCAGAGCTGGCTCTTGTTTTTGTTTTAAACTACAAGCCAGCCAGGGTCCATGCATGCCCTGTACTTTGTAAGTCAAAGAATTTCCAAGAATCCCAGTAAAGGTGACGGCTCGGCGGCTCGGGCATGGGGCGCGGCAGCCTTGCCTGTCCCCGTGAAAAGACAACTGGTGCAGCGTGGGGGGCCCTTACCTTCAGGAGGGAGAGGGTGAGGGAGTCCTGGCAGCTACGGAGCAGAGATTCACACTCATTCAGAGATTTGGTGTCCAGTGCAATGCCATTGATCTAAGGGCCGAACAGAGAGCCCGTCAGGCCTGCCACCAGGACAGGGGCTCTGCCCACCTACCAGCCTATGTTGGACAGCGGCCCCGGTTCTCTAAGGTACCGAAGTCTGGTGTTGGCAAGGAGAGAAAGCCCCTCCCTAGTAAGGCTCCAAGCAAACAGTTAAGTGCTTCTGAAGCAAAAGCAGAGAGCCGTAAAATCTTTCTGGTGCTCGAGATCAAAATGCCAAAGGTGCCCAGGAGCATCCCAGCCCTGCCACTTGCTGCTGCGTCAGACCAGGCCATGGCTCCCAATCCTTCAAGCACACGTCTGCCCCCAGAAGCCAAAGGAGACTGAAAATGAGATGGTGGTGTGAAAGGCCACTTACACTAGGACGTACCACATGAGACAAAGTAGCGTCGCCATAAACTCACAACCCCTACACCCGAATCGCCATCACATCTCCCTCACACATGTTCTATGTTTTACAAAGGGGTAGGTGCGGCAGGGGATCAGCCGGTCTGGACCGCACCCACCCCAGGACACCGCTCAGCGATCGGCAACCAGGGACGCGATCAGCACACCAACCACAGCATGGCTCTCACAACAAGATGCTGAGTGAAAAGGTCAATCTCAAAAGGTCAGACACTGCATGAGTCCATTTATACAATTCTCAAGATGACAAAATTACAGAACAAATCAGCTGCCAGGGGTTGTGAATTGAGGAGGAGGGGGGAGAGGACTCACAGGGGTGCGGGTATTAATATAAAGGGGTAGCAAAAAGAACTCTGTGGTAGAATGGTTCCGTATCTCGATAGCGGTGGTGGTGTTACCCAAAACGAGATAAAATGACATAGAACTGTACACACACATTGCATGAATGTCAACGGCTGGGTTCCGATATTGTAGTTATCCAGATATTACAGTTACACATAAAAGGAGTTACATTACCAATGATGTTATAGTTTTATGTTATGATTATGCATATATAGTTCTGTCATTATTGTTTGATCTTATGGTTATGTATACTTCATTATGATATATTTTTATTACTTTTCTGTATATATAGTTTTAATTTCATAGTTTGCTATTATAGTTATATAAGAAAGGGAACCATGAGGAGACACTGGATACTATCTTTGCAATTTTATCTAGCTTTTAATATTATTTACTTACTATAACTGAATTCTAATTACTTCAAAATAAAATGTTCAAAAATATATGCAGAGTGATTGTCTTGGACTGATGAATCTATTTGGTTGCTGCTTTTTTCTTTATAACTTTTTCACATCTTAAAAGTCTCTACAATGGGCATATTGCTTCTAAACTCTGGTACAGCCCAAGATCTGAAGTGCGCTGGCAAAGATGTGAAGCCATGAGCTGCCCCACACATGGCAGTGAGAATGAAAGGCCAAGCTCTCGGTGGGGCACCAGGGAAAGGTCACAGCAAATGGCTAAATGCTGATTTCCTCTGACCTAGCAGGTCTCCCACCCCAGAAACTCACTCCGTGGCACATCCCTGTGGGTGCCCACGGAGGGACACAGCAGCTGCCGTGCAATGCCACCTGAAAAGTCAAAGATGCCCTGCCCGTGCCCCTGGGGTCTGGTTACAAGCTAGTGCTGTAGCTACTAAGGGACGTGCAGTGACTGAAATGACCAGGGCAGATCTAAACAGATACACATGGACGAACCCCCAGGGCACATCAGTAGCAACAAAAAGGTTAGCAGCTGTGGATATTAGGGTCTCAGATGAAAGAAAGAAAGGAAGGAAAGGAAGGAAAGGAAGGGAAGGAAGGGAGGGAGGGAGGGAGGGAAGGAAGGAAGGAAGGAAGGAAGGAAGGAAGGAAGGAAGGAAGGAAGGAAGGAAGGAAGGAAGGAAGAAAGAAAGAGAGAAAGAAGCTGGAGATTACACAAGTTTTTAACATTTCTGGAAGAAAACACAGTCAGTTGTTAACTGGTCACCATCAGACGAGCAACTGGTAAAGGGAACTGGAAGAGGAGTTAGAGTTGCCGCTACTTCTGATACAGGTGGAATGTGTGTACTGTGGAAAAGTGTAGAGACTTTCCATCTTGCAGAGTTAGTTGGAAGCAGTAAATGCACAGGCCCTGACTCAGCAACCTCACAGTCCTTCAGGGGTTTAGTCCCAGGAAGGCTGTTCGGTGCCTCACACAGATGGAACTCACGGCGGGGCTATCTGCAATTGCAGACACTGAAAACAACCCACATGTCCATTAATGGGGTATGACTGAAGCCATATATATATATAATACATATACTCAAGCAACAGAACACCATGAGGTGGGTAAAAGCACGAGAATGGACTTGAAAAGATATCCGCAATGTAAAATGCAAACTAAAGAATAATGATTCACCACACTCTATTTTAAAAAACAAGCAAGCCCAGAAATCTCTGTGATTTTCTTAAGCACTGATGGTCTCAGGGTGCACACCTTCAACGTGGGGGCAGGATGACCTCTGGGAACAGAATTAACACCAAAGAGGGGACAATGGCTTTTTTGCTATACATGTGTTTATACCACTAGAATATCTCATAGCAAACAATTCTTATTTTGATAAAAAAAATCTTTTAAGATATATGGATATATATAAAAAAAGATTCTTTTATAAAATCACACAAATATATTTATTTTTTAATGGACCTAAATATACATTCGTGTGTAGAAAAAAACGGATGCGGAATATTACATTAAAAGTGTTAATAAAGACTATCAGTAGGTGGTAGCAACACCTGGGATTTGTATTTCCTTTCTAAACATTTTCTATATTTCCTAATTTTCTACAATAAATAGAAATGTTCTGTCAGGAGAAAATTATGTTTAAGTGTTCACATGGAACAATGCCCATGAACAAGGAGAATGTACAAACTTCTCTTTGTTTCTTATCCAAACCTCCCAAATGTAATCTGTCTCCGTGTGACAGCCAACCGGGCTCCGTCCTTGAGACTTACTGCGACAATTCTGTCTCCCACGGAGAGGGACCCCTCTTTGGCCGCTGGACTTCCAGGCACCACGGCTGCAGCGTACACGCCATTCTCCAGGCTGATGCCACTGTCTGCAAACACAGGCCGACCACAGGTAGCCGTTAACCCAGCTGTGTGATGACTTTGTGAGAAAAACTGGTAAAAGGAGCTGCTGCAGACTGTGGCCTGTCCATCCCAGCACCCACCCGGGGCAGAGCACCCAGCACCCATCCGGGGCACAGCACCCAGCGCCCGCCACAGCTGGTCAACGAGACACTCACACAGAGACAGCTGAGACCCCAGAGCCGGCAGACAGCCCCCCGGAAGTGCACGGGCTGCATTCACACGACACCCGCACTCATCCCCGGGAGGCGAGTCTGGAAACACACACACCCTGCATAAGACGGGGCGCGCGGCCCATGGCCAAGGACCCGCTCTACCTTTCTGTCCACTCAGGCTGATGTGCAGCGGCGTGACCACCTTGCTGCCCAAGGACTTCCTCCGCCGCACGACCATGTTGATGGCTCCCTCCCCGGTGAGGAGGGCCTTGAGGGCCTGCTTCCTGTCCTTATTGATGAGGTCCACATCATTGATTCTCAGCAGCCAGTCGTTGACCCTGGGGAGGCACACAGCCGGGTCAGACATGCAGTCCTTGGGAGCAGAAGGCCAGAAAGCAGTGCTCCAAGACACATTCAGAAAGACTCCTCTTCCAGGAGGGCCGGAGGGCTTAACTCACTGGTGCTGGCGCTCAACTGCCAGGTTCAAATCCTGCTCTCCCAGAGACTAGCTGTGAGACCTCAGCCCTAGGGGCCTCAGGGCCTCATCTGTAAAATGGGGCAGTAATGGCATACCTCACAGGAATGTGAAATTAATGAAGACATTAGAGGTGTCCATTTGTTTTCACTATCATTACTATCCCATGAAACGAGTATCCAATGATCAATCCACGCTCTCATAAATACCACCAAGCCTGTTCCTACTCGGAGGAGCAAAAGGAGCCTGGTGACTGAAGAAAAATCAGATTTAGAGGCAAGTGTGTGTCAGCTGTCATCGTTAAGAGAACGTGAGCAACTGAGCTGCAGACAGACCCTGCAGAGCCTCAGACCCAGGGGGCACTGATTCAGCTCCCACCTGGCCCTCCAACCCCTCTGCTTTGGGTGGTAGGACCCCACCCTCCCAGAGCCTGGTTTCGCCTCCACTCTTACCGTAAACGGCCATCAGCAATGCTCCCTTTGTCTACTTTAGTGACAAATATGCCGCAGTCCCCCGGCAAACAAGGCTCATTTACACCTTCTGCCATGTCGAATCCCAGTGCCTTCAAGTCAATCCCCTCCTGTCAAAACAGCAGCAGAGCAGCAGACTGAAAAGTGATGCTGAGAAGCATCTGACCTGCAGACCCAGGCTGCTCACCCGGGTATGGGGACGATGGCTGCACCGTGCCGGTGGGGCTCTCGATCCCCAGGATGCAGCCCACACAGAGCTGCAACCTGCCCCTCTCAGCACAAAGACACACGTTCCTGTCAGGTCACCCTGTGCTCTGCCTTCCGCCTCTGCCATCAGAGGACACAGGAGACCAGCTTCCCGCAGCCCGGCAAGGACAAGCGTGAGGGAAAGGAGGGATTCACACGCTGGGAGGGAATCAGAGCCTCCCAAGTAGAAGCCGTGAGACTAGAGGCACCACAGAAGCTCAACCTCTCCTGCACCCAAAGTCTTCGTGTCGAGGGGAGCCGGGAAGAAGGTGTCAAGCAGCTCACCGTCTCCCTTTCAAACTCCACGACCTCCGTTTCCCACTCCATGGAGTCTGTGTCGATGGCAGAGTCGTGGGAGCTGTGGGCCATCAGCTGCCGGAAGCGAGCCTCCTTTTCCAACTGGGATTCCATCTGTTCCCTGTCAACAGCAAAAGCCATGGCAACGGCCCCCTGGGAGGTAAACTCGCCACCCGAGTCACAGCTCAGAAACCACGCAGACCCCTCGGGAAGGCTAATGGCTCCCTTGCCCTACACTTGATGCCAGCTCCCCAGCAAATCTGGGAGGTCAGGTCAAGGCTGTGTGGGTATCAGTGGTCTTCAGAGTGGTGGGGCTTTGTTCGTTTTTTTTTAAGGAAAGGTGCAGGCAGGAATGAAGGCAAGTGGGCAAGCAGGAAGACAGAGGAGGAAGACTCGAACCAGGGGTATGCGGCTTGCATCCTTCAGAGGCAATTAAATTAACTGCTACTCCACCAGGGCGCGCCCAGAGTGGTGTTAATTTAAAAAGACTCAGATTCTCCCCAAATTGATCTAGAGGTTTAATGCAACTCCTATTGAAATGTCAGCAATACTTTTTATAGACAGACAACACTATTCTAAAATTTATATGGAAAGCAAAGGAATTTGAACAGCTAAAACAGTCCTGACACGAATTAAGTGGGAAGGCTCAGTCTACTGAATTCTAGGACATTACAGAACTGCAGTGCCCAAGACGGCAGGCATCCGAGAACAGACGTAGGGGCCAGTGGAACTAACCAGAGGCCCAGAAAGAGCTCCCCAAAGCACAAAAGATGCAAAAGTAAGTCAGTAGCGGAAGGGAAGTTTTCAACCAGCAGCAAACAGCCACTCACGGCAAACAAGGAGTCTTGACCTGAACCCCATACCCTACATAAAAATTAACTCAAAATCACTGATTCAAATGCAAAACATACACCATTCAACTTTCAGAAGAAAAAAACACAAGAAAAAAAGCTTTGGAATCTAGGGCTAAGACTTCTTGGACTTAACAATCCATTAAAATGAAATAAACAGATATATAAACTGAACTTTATCAAAATTGATAGCACAAATACCTAAAATTGATACCACAAAGAGCTAATTAAGAGGATGAAAAGAGACGCAGAGCCCTTTTATCCCCCAGTGACTTGCAGTTAACACCCTTCCTCCTAAAACCTGGGCCCCCATGACTTCCCCAATTCATCAGCACTGTCCCCTGGGCTCCTGACATCTTGCAACTTACTTTTGTTTCCTGCTCCAGTGGACCCAATTCCAGGTCTACTATCTTTGCCTGAACAGCTCTAGAATATTCCTCAGCCTCCAGAGCTCCAAGCCTCCCGGGAGCCCCCAGCTCACTCCTCCAAGCTCTGTGCTTAACGTTCACTGTACCACTCTGATCTCTCGTGCACTGGGACACGCCTGCTCCTTCCACACACGGCGGGCTTCCTGGGCTGCAGCGGAGTCCCTCACAGGCACCCCGCCATTAGAAGGAGATGGGGTGCAAATATAAATATGCCAAACAAACAGAATTTTATCTTTTTTAGAAGTTCCAGGCAACTCCACCTGAATTAAAATACAAAACCTCCTCCCCTGCTTAAGTCCTGAGGAGCCAAGCTTTTCCTTCATTTATTCCATTATTTGCTAGCCCAGGTGGGCCCGAGAGACTCTGTCGCTTCGCCTCTTAACACCTGAGGCTTTTTTAGCGCACACGAGCCCGTAGGTATGGGGCTTTATTTCATAAAGGAAGCTGTTTGCCATCTGCCAGATGCTACTGAACGGGGAGGAAGGGATGCTGCCGCTGCCTTCCACGAGGCGTCACGTGAGTGTGTGAGGTTTGCACACTCGCAGCCCCTTGCCACCCTCCGCTCAGGGTGTTTCGCCACCTGTGTGCGCACAGAGGCCGCTGCTTCTCAGTTCGTCTGGTTCTAGACGGTGGAGTCAGCTACTGGCTCTGCCGGCTTTGTTAAACTTTGATCTTTGCATTTTCAGTCCGCTATAAGGACGGGCCAACATGTTTCAAACGGCACGAAGAGGTGCAAAATCCAAGGGCAGGTGTCTCGTCCAGACAGACGCTTCCAACAAAAAAGACAGAGCGGTAGTCATGACTGTCTTCAAAGCGCTGCCTCCCCATCTGACATTGCGGCTTGCACACTTGTCTCTCTGGCGGACCAGCCTTTGGTCTGTGAGCCCGAGGGCAGGGACGAGGTGGGCTGGCTCAGCAGTGCCTCCCACAGGGCCTGTTCACAGAGCAGGGGCTAGACAAATCCTTGTGGGAGTGGTGAATGAACAACGGAGTGAGGGAATGGATGGATGGATGACTCAGGCTGCCGTTCCCCAAGTGCCTTGGTACCCCCAGTGCTATGTGCCTTTGTACACGGAGCCCAAGTGCACGTGCCCATTAATTGGCTGCTGCTGTCCACTATGTTGGACCAAGCATTTCTGATCCACTCTACAGACTGACGGAGTGAGGCCAGGTGATGGGATGATGGCCAGACCTGCCTCATGAGCTGCCCAGCCTCAGGCTGGGGCCCCCCCTCACCGGGCGCCCACCCCAGCATACTTGAGCTCCTTCAACTCCCGGCTGACATCATTCTTCTGCTTGCGGGTGTCGTCCAGGCTGCGCAGCGCCTCGGCCAGCTCGCTCACCGCACGGTCCCGCTCCCGTCTCAGGTTGTCGCACAGCGTCCTGGCAGAGAGGGCAGAGAGCGTGGTCTCCAGGCAGGGCACAGGGCACTCCAGTGGGCGCCCCCACAGCCCCAACCCAAACACCCCAGAATCTGCCTCAGCACCAGAGGCACAAGAGTGCTCAAGAATCTGGAGGTGGGACCACCCATGCCAACCCCATCTTGGAACAAAGAGGACACTGAAGACGAACAAGAGGAAGACACACTCCCACGGTTACCAGACAATGCAGCAGGCTCCTCGAGGCAAGTAGGGTTAAATGCCCTCCCGCACACGCTCACTATCCTAAACCCAGCTGGTGGGGACAGGGGTCACCACTGCCATGGAGCTCTCCTGGCAGGCTCTGTGCTCCCATGCCCACCACATCCCTCATAACTACCCACGGGCAGGTGTTTCTAGAGCTGCCCCGCCACCACCACTGAACTGAACCCCGACTTGGCTAGGAATCTTGGCCCACACGCCTCTGTAGCCCTGTTCAGGTGCCAAGTGCAGATGTTACAGCTCTCTGGAAACAACCATCTGGGGCCGCAGGGCCATCATTCAGAGAGGAGGTGGAGACAGAGGTGCCCTGTGCCTCCCTCCTATCTATGTACTGTCACTGGACAGACCCACAGGGCTGCTGTCACCTCTCCACAGCTCCAGAGGTCCCCGCATCCTGATTATAGCTAGCTCAGCCCACACCCTGGAGACACCTGCAGAGGACCACGGACGGAGCAGATCAGGAGTGTGACACAGCCAGGGCCCCAGTTGGATCTGCCCACCTCCTCCTCCCTGCCCAGCCCTCCAGCCCCCTGCACCAGGCACCAGGCTGCAGTCCCCTAGCAGAGCCTCGCCACCTTGTGTCTGAATCTCTTTCATCTCTGACAAGCTCAGATGGGCTTTAGTTTCTCCTCTGAAAGGCGACAAGGATCTTTCAGAAACTCTCAGTGACCAAGTCCTTGCTAACCACAGCCCCACTGCCCCTCCTGGCTGTAAATCCAGCCAAGGGTTTAGACTCACCACTTGTCCTCAGGAAACCTGACCCTTCTTGTGATGCCTCAGGTGCTCTCAGGAGCCCTGTCCCCTCCTGTCATTCCCCAGGTCCCCTGACCTCAGCACACCACACAGCTTTACCCGTGATGTTCCCTCAGACTGCGCTGCCTGTGCCCTTTCTCCGCCTGGAAAAGGTGGTACATGCTGCAGCTCTGGCTTCAATGCCCGGCTTCTGGTGAGACCTCTCTGAGTATCCTGTGCCCTCCCGGTGCTGTGCACAATCCCCACAGCTCTGACCATGCCCTGGAATTCGCTGTTCACGCACCTTTCTAGGACCTGTCAGACAAGCTGCACCCCCAGCACTTGGTCCCAACGGAGGCATCACACCCGCCTGGGAATCACGGGGGCTGTTTCCTTCCAGTGCCTCCTTGCTCACAAGACCTCATGAGAGGCACGTAATAGGCACTCAATGAATACTGGCTAAAAGAATGCACTGATGCTGTGTCGGTTTCATCAGGAACCATAGAAAAAAGCCTGGTTATGCCACTTCGCTAGGGTCTCTTCTGGACACAATGCACACCTGGATACCCAGAGTGAAGTAAGGGGGAACTAGAGACATAATGGAAAATTCTGACACTACAAGGTGAGGCCCGGCATCATCGAGATGGGAGGGACCTAGTCACGCCTCCTTTACATGTAGATGCGACAAATGATTCTGACCTTCCCAAAGACCCAGCACATCGCACGGCGACCTGAACAGACACCAGCTGAGCAGCTCCTTACCGGATGCTATCTCGCTCTGCCACGATCTTGTCCCGCTCCTGAAAGGCCCAGTCCCGCCGGCACTTGGCCACGTCTGCCTCCTGGAGAGCTTCCTTGAGCTCCTGGCACAAGGCCTTGCACTGCTTTCGAAGGATTTCGGCCTCCTTGTTGGCTCTTCCGGCATCCATTGTCACCGTGTCTTTGATCTGGTGGAGGCAAGGGCACGCAGGGGGGGAGGTGACTGCGCCATCTATCCCAGAAGTGCTTCTGGTCAGTGTGGGGACAGGGCTGAGCTCTCAGGAGCTGATCCTCCAGAGAGAGCCCATTCCAGCAAACCGCCTCCACAGCCATGTGTCTCCACGGCCACATCCGTCTCCTCATGTCCAGACTCTCATGCCCCACACAGTCTGCACAGAAAGAACATCGGGCCCTCGGGCCCAGTCGCAGTGGCCAAAGTGGAGTGCCTCGGCTGGAGTGTTTTGCCCCGGCTCCGCTCTGCTACCTACCTGACTGCACTCTTAACAGAGGCCACCAAAACTCTCTAAAGAGCTCTTGTGACAAAACACTGTGACAAGACCAACTATTGAAGGGCACAGAGGCTGACAACCACTCCCTCCCACTGTGTCTGAAATACTGGTTTTTATTCTCTGACATGCTGAGCTATATTTAAAGCAGAAAAGTACCAGCACTTTTGCCAGTGAAGTCCTATGCCTCTTGGTCTGTTTAAAGAGCTGAAATCTAAAGCACTCGATCTTGACGCCTCCCCAAAGCGTGACACGCCCCGGTGGAATTTCGAACTCGTAGGTGCGCTCCTACAGAAAGCTCCTCTGTCTGCAGTCCTCAGAAAACATGGGGAAGAGGACAGAGTTCCCCTGCAGCGGCAACTCCTACTCCAGCTCAAAGGCCTTCTGAACAGCAGAACCCAGACAAGATGCAAGAGACAGACACTGGGGTCTCAGCACGGGGGCTCCAGCAGTGTGTGAGAGGAGGAAGACAAGCACCCCAAGGACATGTCTGTGACTCCATGGCTCACTCTCCAGAGGGCAGAGGTGACGCCACAGTTGAACACATGCATAAAGATCCCAAAAGTTTCACCAAGACACCACGATGGGGAGACAGAGGAAAACTTGTGACATCAGCTTATAACTACCTCTCATCTCTCAGGTACAGGTCCGAAGGAGCCAGAAAAATTCTACACAAAAAGATTACACCATAACTCAAGAGCGACGCTCTGCTTAGAACTCACATTTCCCAAGATCAAGTCAAATTACTGCAACTTTGATTTCTTCCCCTGATATTACACAGTGCTGAGTGTTTTAGTTTGCTATTTTTAAAAATCCAATTATTTTAATTAACTGCCAGGAATCTATATTAATAAGTAATAGGTTTAACAATCACATATTTTTAAATCTACACTTTTCTTGGTGCTTTACAGTAATAATCTTATACCTTAAACGTGTGAACATGTGGCTTCACTAAAAGGCCTCTCTGCTCTGCCCCAGATAAATCATTTGGTCATCACATTTCCATTTTGTGTGTCAGGAAACCAGGTTCAAAGGGGGAGGTCATGTGACGGAAGAGGGCCACTCTGCAAGCACAGGGCCATGTTCCTGGCACTCCTGAGCACTGTCCATGGACAGGCTCACTGCCTGGCTGCCCTTGGACAGCCTGCTTCATGCTCTGTCCTGGGGCTTCAGCCGCAACGACCCAATACACGCTGTCCCTGCCAATAAGGCCTGATGTTTCACTTCTTGCTTTTCGCTTGTCACAGACTAATTTTAAAACCAGCACTCTAACTGACCTACACAAGGAAGCAGAAGAATGGGAAGGCATGAGAGAGAACCGTTTCCGTGGGGAAACATCTTCTGTGATCGAGTCCGGCAGCTCTAAACAGAACCACCACACATCAACGGGAGAGGGAGACAATCTCTCTAGACACCCACCTAAGTCTGACGGGGCACAGCTGGACTCGGCAGTGAGGCACGTGGGAAAGATCACAGAGCCCAACTGGCCACTCAGGAGAGGAGTCACTCCCAAGCCGCTGAACCCCAGCCCTCCTGACCCAGAGGCGCAACCCTCAGGAAGCAAGACTTAGAAGGGTCTGGGGCTCAGTCTAACCCAACATCTCGACAGGTGTTTAGACCAACACCTTCAAAAAGCAGACCCGTCAGACAGAGGCTTCAAGGAAAGAGACCGAGGGTCTCTTCCAGACTTACAAGGCCAAAAATATCTGTATCTTTGGGAATCTGGCCTTGGGATCTTGCTTTTTAATGTGCGAGCCGTTAAAGCTATTCGCTGACAGTCAGCACCAGGCTCACCGATGACCACTTCACAGGGGTTTGAGTGTGAGAACGTCTGTGCATGTCATCTGACTTTCTTCCCACAATCTAAGCTCGTGACGCCTGGGACAACAGCTGGTGGTCCTCGAGTTCCCTGTAATCCAGTGAGAGCTGAACACTGAGCATGAGCGGGGCAGTCACTGGACAGCCGCTGCTAACCAGCCAGCTTGCAGGCCTAAGGAGGCTGTCAGTCCTGCCTCCCTCCTCGCTCTCCAGAAGCTTGAAGGCCAGCTGCCCAGCCACCCACCTGTCGCAGTACCTCCATCTCCTCGCTGGCCGCCTTCTTTTCAGACGAGCTGCTCTTGAGCTTGGACTCGGCCAGCTCCACCTCAGTCTGCAGCTTGTCCAGCTCAGAGATGACCTGGTCACGCTCGCTCATGATGAGCTTATATTCGCTGTATACTGCGTCCCGCTCCTCCTTGTACTTCTCCGACTCCTTGGCCGTTTTCGCCTGCGTGGTCCTCAGTTCCGTCAGCTCCGACTGCAGCAGTTCCATCTCCCACTGCAGGTCCTTGTTCTGGGCTGTGGCCTTGTTCAGCTCGTGGTGGATTGCCTCAAACCTAGGAGAGAAGGCAGCCAGGACGTGGGGGCGAGGCCCTGCCTAGTCAGCTCTGTGCTGAACAGCCAAGCGTGAAGTTTCGAGTTAGGTCATTCGCCACACCCCCAGGAGAGAAAACCCAGAGTGCCAGTGCTCCTGGGCCTGGAATTTCTCTCAGCCTTTACAATAGCTGAACTGAGGACGTCAGAGCCTCCGAAACAACAGCTTATTTCTTCTGAAGTCACACTACAGTGCTACAAGACGAAAAAACAATCCTAGAGCCACAGCGTATGAGAGAGAAAAGTGACCTGAACAGTAATCATTTAGGCAGACACTCATTTTACAGCTACAGATGGCATGGCCTTCAGACACAGGCAATCGGCCCAGTCAGAAGGTTAACACGAGCACACAGCTCAGTCCTCGCAGGCCAGGTGGCAGCATCCACAAGGGAGCCCTGCAGGGACAGCCTGCAGCTCCCAGGCAGCAGGCTGGAAAGAGTGCTCCTTAGAGGTCAATCCTGCACAGAGCTCCGTTAGAGAAGTGTCCTCTGCTGGCCTGTGCTCCGTGTGCCCGTCCTGGAGAGCCCAGTGCGTGCCACCAGGGTGACGGCTGGGAGAAGTCCTGCACTGTCAACACCTTCTGTGCCACTGGCAATTCCCCGACCATGGCGAGCCTGAGAACATGCTCCTCGGCCACGGGCGAACACGCGGAGAACTGGTGTTCTCCAAGAATGAGCCGCTGGTGGGGTTTGCAGCTCTAAAAGACTCACTCAACAAAAAATGAAATTTTAGAAGAAATAGCACTGACAATAAACCTTCCAGTTGCTATATGGGTGACTGATCCAGAGGGGAGAGGCCTGTGGGGAGGGCTAAGAAATGAATGGTCACAATATACGAGAGCGGTCAGGTAGAAAAAAGGTATATAATTACACCAAGACACACAGTGTCAAAAAAAAAAAAAAGTTTACTGGAGGGCAAGTATTACCTCTGGGAAAATAAGAGTTAATATTAATACAAATAAAATGGGGAGGGAGGTCTGTTCCCTAGATGTAAGTATTTTTGGTGGAAAAAGTACAATAGCTGATGTGGTTTTTGCTCCCTGGAAGCGGCTGGGCGGCTTGGATAAGCACAAGCCCGGACAGCAGAATGGCCCCAGCACAGACCCCTGTGACCCTGAGGTCCTGCGGGCACTCAGGGCTCCCTCCCGCCCCAGCAGGCTCTACCTCCGCAGGGAGAGGGCGCACTGGCGCTGCAGCTGCATGGCCGTGTCCCGCTGCTGCGTCAGCATGTCCGTCTGCTTCAGCAGCCGCTGGTTCTCTTCCTCCAGCTGCTCCAGGCGGCTCAGGTCCGCGGTGTGGACGGCCACTTTCTCGCTGTACCTCTTGCGCAGGGCGTCATAGTCCTTCTTCACCACTTCCAGCTTGTCCATGGCCGTGTCATACAGCTTGTTGAGAATCTCTGATGACCCATTGTGCTTCAACACCTAGGGACCAGAGTCACGCTTACCAAGGGTCTGAGGGCAGGAGAAGGACAGACATCCCCTTAGGTCTGTCTGTTTTTGGGGAGAGGAGGCCACACCCTCTCTGGGAGTGGGTCGTTTCATTCATTCACAAATACTAAGTCATGTGCAGAACAGAGTGACAGAACAGGCCTGAGACATCTATCCTTGGAAAGGCTGCTTGCAGGCTGACCCTTGGCTGGCCTCTGGGAAGCTGAATGGTAAACAGTGATATAAAACTTTCCCCAGGAGGTAAGAGGGGCTCCCAGAGCCCGCACTGGACAAGGGGTGCTGCTCGAACTGAGCACTTGACTTCTCAGGGAGTCGGGATTTCAGCACGCACCAGAAGAGGGTGCCACCATGGCCGGCCCTGGTAACACCCCTGGCCATAGAAAAGCTCACGGCAGACAACATTTCACAGGTGCTGCCACGGTTCAGTGCTGGTGGACTGAAGCACGTCCCGTGTGCTCCACCACAGCAAGGGTGCTGCCGAAAACTCCCTCTGGACTCTGCTCCATGTACCTCTCTTCCTTTGGCTGATTTCAGTTTGAGCCTCTGGTTGGGATAAGTGTTAGCTGTGGGTATGATTCTATATGCTGAGTCTTACGAGACCCTCTAGCAAATCTCCAAACCTGTAGGTGACAATGGACCCACAAGACATGTACCTAGTATATTCCAGTACTATTGTAGATGCTGGACTTCCCTAGGCTTCCCTGGGCCTCTCATCCTGATGGGTAGACACAAATGTACAGACAGAGAAAGGTAGAGAGACAGACCAAGTAAGGCGCATAGTAAGAGCTATCATCAAAAAATAAAAGATGTACCACAAAATGTTTCTTCCTCTTCTCTGCCTGCTACTCGCCTCTCCTCTGCTTGCCTATTGCCTGTACTTTCCTTTAAAAATATTAAAAATTTAATTTAATAGAGCAATAGGCCGGAAGAGACTGCTAAGCAAAGAGACCGTGAGAGAAGCTAAGGGCTAGGGAGGCTCTCTAAGAAATGACTTGTGAGTTTGGATGCAAATGAAGAACAGCAGCCAAGAGAACACCTGGCAGAGAAGAGAGCGAGGGCAAAGGTCCTGAGGTAGAAACCACCAGACACATTTTAGGTAAACAAAGAAGGGCAGAACAAAGTGCTGGAGCCCAGACAACAAAGTATGTGTTCAAAATGAGGCTGGAGAAATGGGCAGAGCTTCAAGATTCACAGCAAAGACTGCCTCTAGAGCAAGAAGGAAACCACAGGAGAGCTTTAAACAAGAGTTTTCTACTCTGAATTATAGGTACTTAAGAGTTTACTGGGGGTGCCCTTCCAGAGAATAAAAACTAGATGAGCAAGAAAGTCATCAGGGGCTAGATGACTTCTGCTAGACTCCTCAGGGGATCTGGGTCCTTCAGGAGATTACTCCCATCTCTGGATCGCAGGGTTCTTACCCCTTGGCTGCTAGAACTGAATCAGGAAGCCTCCTTTAACTGGTCCAGCTCTACCAGTGCAGGAATCATCAGGCTTATTTAGCAGGAACCCTGAGTTATCAGAAGATCTTAGCAGCTCAGAGAGCCAGAGCTGGGATTTCTGAATATTCCCTTTGGAGAAGTTTGCCCTCAATATATACAATTAGCACAAAAAGCAAAAGAAAATGCCAACTTAAAAATCCAAATCATTGAGATAAGGAAAGTGAGTTAATTCCTCTAAGACCTAAGCATTATCCTAAAGTACAGACTTCGGAAAGGAAGGGCATCTCAGAAAGCAACTTGTTCTGGGACTTTTAGTTTTCCCCATTTTCTTTTCTCTCTCCTTCCTCCCCTCTCTTTTTAAAGCAAAGGAAATCTGATAAGGAAGCCAAAAACACAAAACTCACTTTAGGAAACACACATAAACTCCTCAGACAGTGAAAGCGTCTGTTGTTGGGCAGGACCGCACACGAGCCAGCACATGAGAACTAGAAATGAGCCCCAGGCTGTCACAAACAGCCTTTTTAGAAACAACAGACAGGATATCTTCCAAACAGACAGGAAAGCATAGCAAATAAGGTAACAAAAAATTAGAAATAACCGTCTAATGCTTAGAAGAATTAACTCAGTTTCCCTGTCTCTGTGATAATGGTTTTTAAATGAGTATTGCTTTCACTTTTCATGCTAATCATATACAGTGAAGACCAGCCCTCCCTCCAAGGGGAATACTCAGAAGTCCCAGCATCTAGTTCTGGGCTGCAAAGATCTCCTGATAACAGGGGGTCCAGAGTTCTAATCATCGTATCTTGTCATATTTCTCCAACTGCTTTTCAAAGACAGAAAGCACTGCGTGCGTTGCAATGTCTCCAGTGCAACCTTCCCTTACTCCATGCCTTCTTCTCCTCCCAACTACATGCTCCCCCAAATTCACTGTAATCACCTCCATGCACAATATCATACTGTACATAGATATTCACACAAATTTCTAAGGGTCTCATATTATATGTGCCTTTTATTTGCGACTGTTTTTGAGATTTAGCCCAGTGAGGAAGCAGTCGTTCCCTGTGAATACAGGAACCATTCTCCCAGCTGCATCGACGGGCATTCACACGGCTGTAATGAATAACATCTCCGTGAGCTCGCACGTACGCATCTCCTCTCCCACACCTGGAAGACTTTTCTCTAGGGTGGAGACTTGAAACAGAGGGCTGAGGGTTGGGACATGAAGTTTTCACACTTACTCGACAGTATCAGACTGCTCTCCACGGAGATGGTCTCGGCTGAGAGCCCACCAGCTGTGGGCAGGAGCTCTGAGAGTCAGCAGCATCAGCACAGCCTCACCGAGAGTTCATTGTCAATTATAAAATGTACACAAAACTACTGTAACCACTTTTCAACATTTTTCAGTGTGTAGTTCAGTAGTGTCCACAGTGCTCTGCAGTCTCCAGAACTTTTTCATCTTGCAAAACTCAAACTCTGTCCCCATTAAACATAACTCCTCATTCCCCAGCTCCTGGAAGTCATTCTTCCACTTTCTTTGTCAATCAATCATACTGCTCAAACTACCTTAATCATAATTATGACCTATTTCACTTAGCATAAAGTTCTCTAGGTTAATCCAACTTGCTGTATTTCCTTCCTTTTTAAGGATGAAAATAGGCTGTTCTACATATGTACTGCATTTTTTTTTTAAAAGGAAAGTTGTAGTCAGGAATGGAGGTAAGCAGGCAGAAAGGAAGAGAGAGGGAGGAGAAGCATTTACTTATTTTGATTTAGTCATTCATCTTGGATGTTCACCCGGGTCCTTGGAATGTATGTGGACTGTGCTTGGCTGGAAGCAGCGGACAAATCGCTACTCCACCAGCACGTGCCTGTACTGATTTCATCCACCCATTTTGTCAAAGGATACTCAGGTTGTCGTCATCTCTTGGCTACTGTGAACCTTCATATTTTAAAGTAATGCTAATATCATGAACATACAACAAAAGAACTATTTTAATTTGCATTTCCAAATACTAGGCAGTAATCTTTTCTCGGTTACATTTAAATACACATATCTTCTTCCAATATGTGGCTTTTACATTTTCTTGCAATGTCTTGTGTTATACTAATGATTCACATTTTAATTTGGTAAAGTCTATCAATCCTGACTTAATGATTTGGGTTTGGGTAGTTTTATATAAGAAATATTTTCTTCCTATCTTGAGATCCACAAATATACTCTCCGATTACCTTTTCAAAATTTTATTAGTTTCATTCTTCACTTTAAATATTTATACTGCTTGGAATACATTTTTGCTTATGATGTGAAATGTAGATACAACATGTTTTTACCCAAAAATTATTATTAACAGCCAGGCTTCTGTGTGCAGGACACATGAGAACACCTGAATTAGTCCAGGCATGCACCTGAGGGCTGGAGGACACCACAGACGTCATCAGAGGCTGTGCCCACCACCAAGGGAAAGGACGTCCCACCAGAAGGAAGGGGCTTGCCAGGACCTCAGAGACCAGGGAGGGCCCTTCAGACTTCTGAGTCAATCACTGCCTTCTACCCACCTCGGAAGAAGGTCCAGCTTCTAGACTGAAATGCCCTAATTTGTGGGCAGTACCCCAAAATTCTAATTACAAATAATATGGATGTTTTACTCTCTAAACATCCCCTAAGCCAGGTGAGAACTCCTCTGGCTCCAAATAAGTTAAGTCTGATACACGGCAGAACAAAGGCACTGCTGCCATTCTGCGGTCTCCCACCAGGTGGCAGCCCTGGGTAGACCACCAACGCTGTCCTACAGGGAACTCCACCTTCCAAACGTCAATGAAAACTGATTTAAAAGGCGGTCTTGAAATAAGGCAAAGACCTTGTTCTGGCCCATCTTCACCAGTCTGCACCATGGCTTGACCCTTCCTAACCGTGAAATAGCCCCCAAAATGCTCTAACCATGAGAACGAAACTCAGATAGGAACACATGGGGCAATCAAGGGACAATACCGGGCAGAGTGAATCTGTCAGGATGGTTCACGAGTTTCCAGGGAGATCGGGTCCATCAGGGAAAACACCAGCACAGACATAGAAGTCCTTTCTCTTGCTCAATCCAGCACTGATAACACAGTGGGATCTGAAGCCAGAAGGGACCCTGGGGAGATCAGGTTGATACCCTGTGCTTTCTGCCATGGCTCCAGGCCTCCACAGGGGAAACTGCAGGACAAGGCCTTGCTCACTGTGAGCTAAAATCTGCCTTCCTCATCTCTAAGCCCTTGCTCTCATTCTACCCTTGAAGTCATGCAGAATAATCCTTTTTCCACAGGACAATATCCAGATATCCAAAAAGGCTCATCAACCCACAGGTATTTCTCAACCTTCCTCTACAAGCAGGGATTAGACTTATGCCTGTGCTGTGCTCAGTCTCAGGCTGTGCCATGTAATTCAGTCTCTGCAGAAATTTAGGAGACTAGTGACCAGAGTCATCTCCAGAGAACTGAAAACCTACCCTATTTAATCTAGAAGTTTCCCTTTTTATCATTAGATGATTATGCTCTTAGCAGATAGTTCCATACGCAGGCACACATGCCCACACATATCAAGTCGAAGCTTTAGCTCCAGGCTAAGGCTAATGGAAGCCCAAGTGACTGAGAGAATATTTAAAGTTGGCCCAGAATTCTAACATGAGAGAGGAGGTAAGCTGTGTCTGGCGGGCAGCAGTCTTTCGAGACGCACCCCTCCAGCCTCTGGGGGCGTGGCAGTGGCCAGGGAGGGACAAAGTCAGGATCTGCTCTACGGCGCAGCAGAGCGTGAAGGCACTCATGCCTCTCCTCCACAATGGTCACAATACTCCCCACGGGCGGGCGTCTCTGCCAGGCACCCTCCAGAGGCGCGAATCCTCCTCTTCTCCTCCTCTTCTCCTTCCCCCACCCAGTCCAGGAAAGGGCACTATTCTGGGCTACCCGGGAAAACAAGTTAACTTTCCTGAATCCCAAATAAATGGGCAGCATCTATTTATAAAAAGAAAGAAAAAACGCTGCTTTACCGAACTTTAGAAAACTTGCACAAAGAAATGTAGGTGTGGACAAATGTGCGTGCCTGCCAAAAAGCACTTGTAGTGGGAAGATTTTCAACACACAGGATGGGGCTGAAGTACTGCTGACAAATTTTGAATGAATGCTCCAAATTTAAAAAAAAAAAAAAAAAAAAAAAGACAAAAATAAATGACCCATGACTGATTGCAAGGTAAAACAGCAAAAAGCAGATGACAAAATAAAAACAAACCCGTGTTAAGGATGACAAGAAAAACGTCCACAGGATTCTCTGCCGAGAGGCTAGCTGTCCCTCGGGAGTGACACTGGGGTGGGGGTGACTTCGCTACTGTTGGAAGTCTCTTTCTCTTTTATCCCAAGAACATGCATTACTGTGGCCCGGAAAGAAGACACACGGGCAGGAGGGCAGCAAGAGGGGACAGCGTGGTGGCGAGGACACTGGAACTCTGGTGGTGGGTGTATGTGAGGTACCCAAGGACTGAATTCAACGTTTTAAAACGAGTATGGTTTTGTAAATAAAAGCAAGAAGAAAATAATTAAATTTAAAAGAAGAAAGAAGACAGAAAGCTATCCTCTAGGTCACTACCCCAACCAAGGATAGGGGATCTCTGCCCAGGAGTCTGGAGTTTCCGATGCAGGCAGAAGGATGCAGATGGAGTATTCCGGCGGAAGTGCGCTGGAGGAGGAAGGACCGCCAGGCTGTGACCCTCCCCTTACATGGGAAACGCCTGTCTGCTGTTCTCCAGGGGGAGCCCCTCCCAGCCACCACCACATTTTCCCAGAGATAAATCTTGCAGAGGGTTGGGGAGCCCCACAAATCCCTCAAGCAAACAGGCAAGTCAAACAGCACCGTTTACCCAGCAAGGGCCTCTTCAAGTTAACAAGGCGTGGGAGGAACTGGGCACAAAACTGCCTTGTCCAGCAAGGTCAACCTTTGCCCTCAGGCCCGGTGGGGAGGAAACCTATGGCCACTCATGTGTCCCCTGCTTCCTCTGCTGCTGGTCTACCCGAGGCCCGGGATTCTAAAGCCTGAGCACCCCTTGAGCCAGAGCTGGTGGTGGTGAGAAGATACATGCGGGGAGCCAAGGGTTCCTGGAGTTCAGAGACACACCCTCACCCCACCCCGCAGCAGCTGGGCCTCCTTTCCTGGTGGGGTCCCAGGATGACACCACCAAGAGGTTATCAGTCCAGTTAAACAGAACTGGGGAGACTGAATGACCAGTGATAATAAAACCTACCACCATGCCCAGGGTCACAGCTGTAGGAAAAGAAAAGAAAATGGAATGGGACCGACAGGTGGGGAGCGAAGCTTCCCCTGCCGTGTGTGGGGACAGGAAGGGGCAGTCTCAGCAAGAATGTCTGTACAAGCTGCGTGAGTCCTGCGGTCAATCAGAGAATGGGGCGATGGGACTGCATGCCTCACGAGGCAAATTTTCTTCTTTTTTAAAGATGAAAGATGGCAAGCAGGAATGAAGGCAGACAGCAAGCAGAAAGAAGAGAGGAGGAAGCAGCATCTTATTTCACTTGTTCTTTTTTTGTAGCTATTCCCCACCCCACCGTACCCCTCCCCACCCCAGCCCCGGTCCTGTATGTGGACTGTGCCCCAGGAGAGGCTTAGCATCAGAGCCACCAGAGCACGACAAGGACAATTTTTCTTTTTAATGACACAGTGAGAGCTGTCATCTTTTTTTCATTTTGAAATATAATTCACATACCACATTACTCGCCCTTTTAAAACTTGAGTATACCACTATCTACCAGAACGTTTTCGTCACCCCCAGAAGGAGCCTGTCCCCACTCAGTCACGCCCCATCCCCTCACTCTGCCAGCCTCAGGCAACCACTCACTTTCCATCTCTTTGAATTTTGCCTGTTCTGGATATTTTATAAAAATAGAAACGTCAAATACGTGCTCCTTTGTGGTGGGCTTCTTTCATCTCCAGTGTTTGAGGCTCACCCACACTGTAGCATGTATCAAAACTTCACTCGTTTTATGCTGGAGAGAATTCCACTGTCCTGACGCACCGCGTGCTCCCCCGCGCGCCAGGCGGCAACGCACAGTCGGGCTCCACACCCTGCTGCCGCGAGCCCCACCCCGTGTCCTGCGAGGACGTTTTCAGCTCTCCTGGGCACACACCTAGACGTGCAAGTGTGGGTTCCTGCGGCAACCGGGCTCCACTTGCCGGGGCACAGCCAGGCTGCTTCCCACGTGCTGCACACAGTCGCCCGCAGCAGTACGCAAGGGTCCTGGCCGCTCCAGTTCTCCGGGAATGCAGACTGAAGCCCAGACGACGGGACCAGGACAGACAGCAGCGACACCAGCCCTGACTGAGAGGTCGTCATACAGGCGGCATCATGGCACTGCCGCTCCACAGGCGGTGCTTTCACTGTACTGAATCGCTTGACTGCTTTGTTTGCATTGCTGCGTGCACTTCCGGACGTCGAAATCACAGCGCAGCCTGTGTGGTTCACGGCACACCCACCAGCAGGGGATCTAGGGCCCTAGACCACCAGCTATTTCCCTCGCCCCAACCCACCCCTCACTGGCAGCCGGGCTGGCCCTGTGAATGCTATCAGGACCTGTCTGCTGTTGGCTGTGTTTTATACACATGCGGCATCTTCTACCCCGCGACCCTGAGAAAGTCCACTCAGCCACTTGCGAGCAAGGCTGTGACATACATTTCCTTCCGACTAACACGGGGCTACAAACACATTTGAAATTATGACTCTCTCCAAGAGAAAATGCAAACTAACCCCCAAGACATAAGGTTAACTGACCCAAGTTAAGAGTGGGGTAAAAATAACATCAGCAAATAAATGAGCTAGGAAACAAAGTGGGGCAAAAGTGAGGACAGGGACGGGCACCTGCCCTCGGGTACAGGCGGTCACCACTCACAGCCCTAGAGCGAGAAGGGCCCAAACCCTCCTGGAATGGTCCCTGCCTCCAGGATCCCAGAGTGATCGCAGCAGCTCCATCCTAACCTGCGTCACACGGTGGACCTGCCCAGAGGACTTCTGAGGTGAAGCCACTGAAAACCCGCAGTGCTAGCTCTTTCTCTAGGAAGCTCCACGAAACACACGACGAAGGGTCTCCTCGGGGCACTAATACATGCGGGTGCTGTACCTGCTCCTCCAAACTCATCCCAGAGCAAATACCACCCAGTCGGAGCTGTGAAAGGGCCGGAGTGGAGACACTGGCAGCTTCTCTGACACTAGGCCGCAGCTCTCCCTGCCGTCCTGCAGGGCTTTCTGCCGGCCTGCACTGACCTCCCAGTCCAGGAACCCTCCCACTACCCAGGCTGACGCAAGGCCTGCCAACTCAGCCTGAGACCTGACCCACATAATGGCATCCTGTGATCAGAGGACACGAAGAAGCCTGCAGGTCTCTCCAAGTATGTCCATCAGAGGTTCCCTCACTGAGCCTGCACCAGGTAATCCATACAATGCTTCAAATGTCAGATAAAGAAAATAAACAACAGAAGCAATTTTTTTTAATGAAATATAGTTTACAAAGGGAAAATACTGATAACAGCCCAAGGGTGAGTCAATAGGAGCCTAGTTAAATCAGTCCTAGCGTCTCCATGTAACTCAATACTCTGTTGGAGTTAAAACAAGTAGAATGGGTACTGAAATAGAAAGATGAACATGACATTCAGGGAAAAAAATGTTAGCTATAAAATGTATCGCTCCATTTTGTAAAACAAGTCAAGAAGAAATAAAGGATTCCATATGTACAGATAGAAATCTCCAACTTCTCACTGATCATGCTCTCGTGGTAGTTATTTCTGTAGTGTGAGACCACAGGAAGAATTCTACTTGTTTATTTTTAAGTGCTTGCATTGATATGGTGTTAAGTTATAAAATGCATGTTAATTCTGAAATTTAAAAAAAAAGTCGCAACTCAGGAGCATGAAGGCCCATGGAGGGAGTGTCGTGGGAAACGGGGTTGCAGAGGCCATGAAGGGAAGGTACCCAGAGAGACTGAACAAGTAAGTAAACAGATTAAGAACAATAGGAACCAGGTTTCTCACTGTGGTGAAAAGGACAAGGAGAAAACTAGAAAAAAACCCCGTTACTGGATAAGAATTAGAAATGACTGAAATCACGGTCTTCAGCATACATGACACACTGCGTGCACCACTACAGACACACACGCACACACATAAGGGAAGGGGAAACATGGAAACAGAGATATGTACATCTACGCGTGAGTGTGCTTCCATATCCCCTAGTTTGCCCACTGAGACTGTGGGTGCAGTGAGACCACAGCAGCTCTAAGAACAGACCCAGCTTTCAAATCCTTCTTCTAAATACCATTCTCCTCTGAAGGGAACAAGGACTGCCTATAGAAACAGCTGATGTCCAGGAAATGGGCAAGGAAATTCTGAAGTGAGCCTGGAACATCTCCTTGAGTCGGAAAGCCAGGAGGACATGCTCAAAGTGAGGGAGACACGTCAAGAAGACAAAGTAGTAAAGCTGAAGGGGCTCCCGTGTGGATTATAATCTACTGAATATCATGAGTCTACGGAAGAGAGAAGAGCACAAAGATAGCAGCTTACATGGGGAAGCCTGGAGACACGCCTCAGCCACTTGAGCACAGTGATGGCATTGTAATGGCTCAAACCAAACCCAGTCCCAGTTAGCCCACCGCAGTGAGAGGGAGGCAGCAACACATCTGTGACAGACCTACTTAAGACGCACAAGCAGATGAAACTGTGAGGCCCAGACAAACGCAGGGCGAGGGACAACCGACAGGAGAATTGGCCTGTAATCTTCCAAAGCATCAAGGTCATGCAGGTCAAAGCCTAAGAAACTATTCCAGACTGAAGATAACTAGAGATGTGATAACTGAATGCAGTGATTTATTCTGACATGGGTCCTCTTCGTATGAAGACTCTACTGAGAAAATAGTTCGAACGATTTGATGCTTGTGTGTATCAACATGAACTTCCTGATGCTGATGTTTGTATTATGTTATATAGGACAATATCCTTGTTTGTAAAAAGCACACGTAGGCCTGTTTGGGGTAAAGAGGCGTCAGGCTGCCAACTTCTGTACAATACAGGAGAAAAAAACATCTGCACTACACTTGCAACTCTTCTATAAATTTGCAAGTTTCACAAATGCTTTTTAATTTTAAATGGCAACATAGCAATGACAACAATGTCAGATAAACTATCAGATGAGTTCACATACCAGCTTCGTATTGAGCAAGCCCCAATGCCCTGATTTAACTCAGAAAAAAGCTCCTGCTGGGGGTGGAGTTTTGAATAGGAACTGTGCTGCAATGCTTAAAGAACATGCTTCTCTCCCTGAAACTGCTTTCCAACCCCAAATATGCAGCCATCTACAGACACAGAACATGTCATTAGCCCCCGCCATCTCCCTGGGCAGCCCGAAGAGCTTCAGTCCTGAAGCTACAAGAGAACTGGCCAACATCACTCACAGCCAGCAGTGTTCTGAGCGGCCTGCTCCTCATGGCCTTTGTGAAGATAAAACAAGAGCTGAGCACAGCAAAGAGAACAACTTGGAATAAAGAGCAGAAAGAGCAACAGGCCATACTCCCACCAAAAAGAGTGTGCTCCATCTCATATTTGCGCAGGGCTTTACTATTTCCAAACTCCTCTCCCGCTGCAGTCTCACACAACCCACACAATGGAAAGACACTGCTGGCCCCCAGGTCCCCAGCCTGGGTCAAACTCCTGTTCTATAGCAAGTAGCACCGCATATCAACCCCTCCTTGATAGCACTTGCAAGGTTCATAATGACACATGAATGTGTAAGATGACTGAACACATCTATCTCCTGTATTGGACTACAGAATCCAGAAGACCAATGAATGTGTGTGTGCTCACAGATATTCCAGTGATTCACGAGAGACAGACAGTCCAGAAATACTTGCTAAATGAGCACACGGATGGATGGGTGGACGGGTGGATGAGTGACTGATTGGGTGGAGAGATGGTGGGTAAATGAGTGGATGAGTAGATCAGTGAGTGGTTGGGTGGCTAGAAGGACAGGCAGACGAGTGGATGAATGAGTGAGCGGGTATGTGCATAGATAGTAAGTGAATGAGTGTGTGTGTAGCAGAATGAATGGGTAGAAGGATGGTGGGTGGGTAAATGGGTGGATAGTGGCTAAATGGATACATGGATGGAGGGTGACAGATGGGGAGGTGGATGTCTGACCTCAGCCACCTGGCCCAGCTCACCTGCTGCTGCTGAGCTCGGAGGTCACTGATCTCCTTCTGGTCCTCCTCATGGAGCCGCTTCATGTCCTCCCACGACTGCTGTAGCAGGTTGCGTTCGCGTAGCAGCTGTCCGTTCTCCCGCCTCAGCGTGTCCGCATCATCCTTCAGCTGCGTCTGGTCACTCAGGAGCCGGCTGTGGAGTGTGCTGAACCCCACAACACACGGAGTGTCGGCGGGCCTGCACCACCACTCCGAGGCATCACCAGCCCCTCTGGCCCGCCACTCCCAATACACCAGAAGGATGCCAGCAGCAGCCCTCAGACGTCCCCCCAAGCCTGGCATCAAACGCCAGAGCCAAGTCACCTTTCACAAACCAGACACCAAGAAGGGTTCGTGCATGAAGGCCAAAAAAAGGAGACAAGTCCTGCATAGTACAGATCTGGCACCTTCGAGTACTGAGGTCTGGACAAACACCAGCAGTTAGAAGGTAGACCCCCTTGAGGGGCATCAGGAAACCAGAGGAAAGCATGCACCCTCCCACCCCATCCCTGCCCCTCCTGTGGCAGGAGCTGCAGCAAAGCCCCTGGACATTGCCAGGAAGCCTGGTGATCTGCCTGGCCTACTACTTATACTCTAAATCACTTTCCTACCTACCATGCGTCTGAAACTGGCAAAAAAGGGTGTGAAGGGTTAATGGCCTCACAATGGGAAACTGAGGCACAAAGGCCCCACTGGTGAAGGCCCACTGCTTGCCATGTGGCAGAGGCAGGGCTAGAGGCAGAATCCTCAGCTCCATTTCAGAAATTAAGGGCGACAGGAGGCATGGATGCTGGCAGCCCCTGCCAGGCAGGCCCCACTCACTGGTAGAAGTCGGTCTCCTTGGCCACCTCTTCGCACCTCTTCAAGGCATTGGCGTGCTGGTTCTGCAGGCTCCGCAGCTCTGACATGGCCCGCACGCACTGGATCTTCAGCCTCTCGTAATCAGGATTCAGCCTGTGGTAGGGCCTGGCCCAGAGAGCAAACAGCCCGTGAACACAGACCCTGAGATAACAGTGACAAGGAATGCCTCCCCCAGGGAGGCCACACCTGGGGTCATTTCAACTCAGTGTTGCCCAAAGATGGGTCTCCTGTGCACCACAACCACCCGGGTGCTGATTAAAACAGGAGTCCTGGTCATGCAAATAGAATCAGAATCCAAGACCCCAGGTAGAGGGAGCTTGAGCTGCTCCCTTTCCCTGCATGGACCTGGAGGGCTAAAAAGGTGCCATGCTGTTCTCCCAGAGCCTCCACGGAGGCTGTGTGACACGTCTGCACACACTGGGCCCTCCGGAAACCTGCAATGAACTTGCTCCAATCTCCAGAACCATGATTCTCAATCTCAGGGCACTAAAACAGCAAGGCCTAGACCAAGTACATCAGCACCTCTCAGGGTTCAGACATCAGGGTTTTTTTAAACTCCCAAGGGAACTTCAATGAGCAGCCAAGGTTGGGAACCCAGAAGCATGGGTTCCCAGACCTGCACCTTTGGTGTCTCCTAGGATCTTACTAGAAATGTAAATTCTTGGGCCAGTTCCAGACCTGCTGAATTAGACACCCGGGGAGACAGAAGGACAGAGAAAGGGAGAGATAATTAGCAATCTGTGTTTTCACAAGCCCTCTGCATGGTTCCAGCACATGCTCGAGTCAAGAACCTCTACTCTAGAGTGGGGCTCACTATTCTGTAAGGGTCAGAGAGAGAGCACTGCAGGCCTCGCTGGCCATGCAGTCTCTGGGAAACCACCCACACTGCCTCAGGAGTAGGAAAGGAGCCACGGACAACATGCTCTGCAGCATGCGTGTCCACGTCACCCTCACTTAGTGCCCGACGGAGAGCCACAGCCTCATAAAAGCTGCCTCGCGGTTTAGCAGGTCTGAAATCACCCCAGAGGAACATTCCTCAGGATAAGGACGCCTCCTGAGACTCCTAAAGGAAAGACTTAAACCAGCCCCCTCCCCGCAGGGCTCTACCAGCATCTCCAGGAAGAGTAAACCACTCTTGAAGGAGGAGGCAGCCCTCCTCCTTCACGAATGCCTCCTCCTTCACGAAACCCTCCTGGATTCTGTGAGAGGGTAAAGATTCTGTGATGCACCCTCTGGGCCACCCTTCCTCGAATCTACCTCCAAATCCCAAGGAAAGCAGCAATCAAGATATTCTTTAAAACAGCGAAGACACCGGGGGGGGCTACATCCTTCCTAAAACACCTATGTGGCAGAGAAGAACTGATATATTTACAAACCACACAGAGATCCACTCAACAGTGAGGCAGGCTGGGATCTTCTGGGAGACAGCAGCACGTGCATAGACAGACAGACGCGCGCGCACACACACGTACAGACACACACACACACACACACACACACACAGATGAACCTGTGAAGGGCTGAGCAGTATTAGTGCCAGGGTGCGCACAGCATCAGATGGGTGAGAGAAGAGCGCTGTCTTAGGGCTGGAAGACGGAGACCCAGAGAGAGGTACTGATGGGCTCCAGGCCATCCAGCCGATCAGAGAGAAGGTGTGCAAGTGGGACTAAGCTCGCCCAGCTGCTGTCAAGACCGCCCACTAAAAGACTATCTGAGAGGCCAGCAGAAAGGCTAAGAGGCTGGCTACAGGCATTCCTTACACACAAACACACACACACACACACACACACACACACACCCTGGACAACTATACACAGACACACACATCACTGTCAGGTCCACACGTACAGACACACACAGCGCACTTCTCAATCCACGAGTTGTGTGATTCATACTATAGGCTCTGATTTTGGTTAGAAGGAAGCAGAACAGGTCTGTGTCTCTCTGCACTGCCTGTGGGGAGAGCATTTCAAAGTGAGGTGGGGGCAAAGGGACCCCTGAATGCTAATGCCTGGCAGGAAGACGGTGATGGTGGCGGGAAGCGGCCCTTGCTCACAGGGTCTGGGCAGGGAGCAGGCATCTCACTACCTCTTGTCAAAGGTCGTCCCATGACTTGCAAAGGCCAGGCGCTTCCGCAGTTCGTTTCTCTCCCGGGTCATCAGCCGCAGCTGAATGGAAAGGTTCTCCACCGTCTCATTCACTTGCCGGTCAGTGAGGAGGGGCGGTGGGGATGGCGCCTTCCCGGTGGTACCTGTGGGATGGAAAATAATGAAGGAGCCGCATCTCCACAGCTCGATGGGGGCCAGGCACCACAGCTCTTGGCTTGTGTTAGCCACGCACAACCATGCTACCAGGTGCATCCTGTCAGCAGCCCCGTTTCACAGACAACGACATCGAGTGAGGGAAAGAGGTGGAACTGAGATTTGGATGCAGCACCCAGCACTTGCCCACCCACTATTCAGGACCTGAGGACACCACACTTCCCCCAAACCGAGCTCTGGGACAGAACTATTTTGGGCCTCCTCACATGCTTGCCTGATCTGGAAACCTCGCAGTCACTCATCTCTGGGCATGGAGAGGTCAATCTGAGCAGAATGGAACACACGGCCTGATGAAGAATGACACCTGGGAGTAACTCCTGAGGACAAAGGCAGCTGGCTCCAAAGCCGCGGTCACAGGCCTTGTACCGTCCGTCCCTGATTGGGCCTGGACACGCTACACAGATTCTTTTTTCAAACTGGCCAACTGCCTGCAGAACCTGTCCAACAAGCCCAGCTATGTGGGCTGTCAGGGAGAGCCGCCCACAGCAAAGGTAAGCGTGACGTGATCCAGGTAAGTTTGGGGCCTCCCAATGCCCAGTCCACACCAGGCCCTCATCCCTGGCCGAAGACGTCCCGGAGGAAAGCAAGTCCAGGCCTGTGCTGCTGCTGAGGACTATCAGCCACCACCTCTGACAAAATCCAAGTCACTTTCTAGGAAGAAAGTGGCTCCCTCAATGTCACAAAATCATAGGTGTGTCTGTGGTGCCTTTTACATGAACTCTGTCCACTCATTCTCTTGAGGTCTCCTCTAACCCTGAGAGAGCCTCACTGTGATCACAGGAGCTCAGGGAAGCCACCAAGACAATTTAACCTCCTCCCCAGTGAGGGAGCGTGCTATTCCACAGCAAATCCCATCTGATCTCTCAAAATCTCTCCTCACAGAATTATTCCCTGCTGTGAGTTAAAAATCTGTCTCTATTCCTCCACGGTCCCTAGACTACGCTAAGGGTCACAAGATACAAGTATGAGTTGTCTTCTGCATAATAAACCTGAAGGTATTTGAAGACAACTACCAAATCCCTTTATCACCACATTCCTGTCAGAACAGCCAAAATTTAAACCTTGACAACACCAAATGAGGGCAAGGATACAGAGAAACGAACCCTCAAACACTGGTGACGGGAATACGAAATAATACAGCCACTTTAGAAAACACTTTCCGTACCATGCAATGATCCCACACTTGGGTATTTACAGAGGAAAATTAAGAAAACGAAAATTTATGTTCACAAAAAAAACTGATGTGGATCTAAGATGATGGACAGTTAAGATCTCCAGCTCAACCCCTCCCAACAGCCACAACCAAATGCAACTGTTAAGCAAACACAAACCTTTGAAAGGAACAGGAAGCAGCACCTCGACCAAGAGGGGACAAAGAACTACATAAACGTAGGAGAAGTCAATCTGTCTAGGTGTCACGTACCATATCTAAAGACTCTGGGACAAAAGGGAAGAGAACACTGGACTGAAAGGCTTCCCCTGTCACTGGGTGTCACCAGACCTGGGAACTGGCTTTGAGTCGCTGAACCAAAAGCTCTGCGTGGGTGGAAAGAGGAAAAGCCTCCTAGTAAACAGAGATGCTGCTTCCATTTAGCACCCAGCTGGAGGCCGCCACTGAAGGAAGGAGGGAGGAAGCGCCTGTCCTCCAGAAGCTCTTGTGGCAAACAGTGTGCAGGGCACCCCTTCCCTGGGCTGCCAGCGACAGCCAGCCAAGTCAGCAAGACCTGTGCAGACAGCTGACTGGTTCCCACCAGGAGCATTCCATTCTACCCCTTTCAAAAGGAAAATAATTGGAAGGGGTCCATTAAAACAGTCGTCCTGACCAGCCTGAGACTACAGCTAAACAGCTTTACTACCTGGTTGACACTTCCTGAAGCTCCGGCCCCAGGCTCCTGTTCACTGCCCCTGCTAGGATTTCCACACCTCTAGAGGGCAGAGGGACTTACACAAGCGACCGTGCTCTGCTAAGTCCAGTTTCTGCTCTCTTCTCTGGGCTCTGTTGGGACTAGGCCCACAACTCTTGGGTCTCTCTCCCTGGGCCTTGTCATTCATGCCGTGACTGGGGGAAACCTCTGCGTTCCCTATAACAACTCCAACCCTGTAGGCTGGACTATCAGGCCTAAACATAGGGCTGACCTTAGAGCTTCAACAAATCTCATCAGTGTTGAAAACACACAACTAAAGGAAGCCCAACATTCCAAACCAACACCCAGGCCTATACTGTGCAACCTAATACCCTGATACAGGGCCTTCATTTATGTAAAAATAAATGAAGCCTCACCCATAGAAATAAACACAGAACACCAAACAGATCAAAGAGACAGAGAAATAAACATAAAATGATAAACAAAAATAAAATCCCAGGGGAAAATTTGAATGTAACGGACTTAAGTAAACTATCAAATGATGACTTTAAAGCAACAGTTTTAATGATACATGTGGAAATTGGGGGGGAATGCAATAACAAAAAGAGAACTACAACAAAGAAAAAATATGAGGCAGTTCTAAACATAATTAATGAGGCTCAAGAACACCACAGCTGAGTTGACAACATGAGAGGGGCTCAAAGTGGGCCGTTGGAACCTCCAATCAGCGCGCTAGAGAACAGGGCAGCAGAACACGCCGCAGACCACCAAAGAGAACACAGAAAAGACATCATAGAAGGCCTCTGGGATAGCATCGAGAGAAATCGCGCAGCATGCCTACTAGTAGAGTAGTGTTTGTTCAAATGCCTCTGGGGCCAAAGCTCAGTCCACATACATCCCAAGGGCCTAGATTCGTGTAATGGGCCAAGAAGAACAACCAAGATGTAGAATGAAAGTAAAAAATGAAGTGCCTCGTCCTCTTTCTCTTCTTGCCTGCTTAGTCACTTATATTCCTACCTGTACCTTTCCTTTAAAAAAAACAGAAAAGAAATACATTTGCATCACAGGATTCCCAGAAGGAGAAAAAAAGGAGGCGCAAACCCCATATATGAAGAAATAATAACAGAGTTTACTTAACCTAAAGAAGGAAGCAGACCTCTAGACCCAGGAAGCTGAGTTTCAAACAAAAGAAACACAAACAGACCTACAGCAAGACACGCTGTCATTAAAATGTCAAAAATACAAGATAAAAAAATAATCTTAAAAGAAGCTAGAGAAAAACAAATTACATATAAATGAGCCCCCATTATGATATCAGCAGATTTCTCAACTGAAACTTTGCAGACCAGAAACAAATGACATAATAAATTCAAAGTGCTTAAAGAAAAAACTTCCAACCAAGGATACTGCTAGATGACTTAGAACTGAAGGAATGATAAAGAGCTTTTCAGACAAACAAAAGTTAAAGGAATTCATCACCAAGAAACTAGCTTTATAAGAATATTAAAGGAAGTTCTATAAAAAGAAAAGAAACCCTATTTAGAAACAGTAGAACATTAAAAATATAAAAACTGGGGAAGAGAATTAAAATGTGGACTGTCACAATGAGCTCATTAATAACTTACTTTTAAGTAAAAACAGGTTATAAACATAAAAAACTGTTACGTAAACCTCAAGGTAATCTCAAAGCATAACTCCAGGGAAAAACAAAGGAAGCACAAGGAGATATTTGGTGGTGGGCAGGGTGTGTTGTCATGTATCTGAGGAATGGGGGAACCTGTACCTCAATAAATATTGTCAATTAAAAAGAAAAGGGGAACCAAACATAAATAAATGCTTTCCAAGTTCCTAAGGAGAGAAAGAAGAAAAATACCGTCTTCAACACTACCTAGAGAAAACCACAAAATGGCAATAAAGTCACTTATCAATAATCACCCTAAATGTTAACAGATTGAACTCACCAATCAAAAGGGACAGAGTGGGCAAATGGTTTAAAAAAAAAAATTACCCTACTTTCTGCTGTATACTTGAGACTCATCTACATTCAAAAGATAGGCATAGTCTCAAAGTCAATAGTTGGAAGAATATCCTACAGTCAAATGGCAACCTAATAAAAAGCAAAGACAGCCATATTTATGTCAGATAAAACAGATTTCCAACTAAAAAAGGTAACAAAAGGCAGAGATGGACATTATATAATGATTAAGAGGCCAATTCAGCAAGAAGATGTAATTCTTATTAACATGTGCACCAAATAAAGGTGCATCCACATACATAAAGTGGTGTGCCCTGGTGGAATAATGGTTTGGTCAGAGGCCTTCAGCGAGCACAGCCCACATGCATCACAAGGATCCCAATTCACATCACAGGGCTGGAAGAAGCAACAGGATGAACAACTAAATAAAGTGAATGGAGTCCTCTCTCCTCCTGCCTGCCTTCCTCTGCTAACCTTCATTCTTACCTACACCTTTCCTTTTAAAGAAGGAAAACATACAGAGCAATTATTAACAGAACTAAAGAGAGACATTGACAGCAATAGAATAATAGTAGACTTCAACACCCCACTTACAACAAAGCAGATCAATCAGGCAGAAAATTAACAGGGAAACAACACCTTTAAATGACAATTTAGAACAGATGAGTTTTATAAACATACACCAAACACTTTATCCAACAACTGCAAAATTCACTTTTCTCAAGTGTTCATGGAACATCCTCAAGAACAGATCATATGTTGGGAAACAAAACATGTCTCAACAAACTTACAAAGACTAAAATCATACCAAGCATCTTCTCCAATCACAATGGCATAAAAATATAAATCAACAACAAAAAGAAAGCTAGAAAATTCCAAAATACATGAAGTCTGAACAACATGTTTCTAAATGACTCTTGGGTAAAAAAAGAAATCAAAGGAGAATTTTTCAAAAGTACTTGGCAATACATGAAAATGAAGACACAAGCTCCAGAACTTACGGAATGCAGCAAAAGCAGTACTAAGAGGGAAATTTATCACAGTCCAGGCCTACCTCAAGAAACAGGCAAAACTGCAAATAAACAATCTAACCCTGTATCTCAAGCAACTAGAAAATGAACGACTGAAGCCAAAAGTCAGTAGAATAAAGTAAATAATATAAATTCTAGCAGATATCAAAATAGAAATCAAAAAGACAATTTGAAAGATCAGTGAAATCAAGTTGGTTCTTTGAAAAAATAAACAAAATTGACAAACCTTGGGCTAGGGTCACTAAAAAAAAAGAGAGAAAGTCTCACAACTGGAATCAGAAATGAAAGAGAAAAAATTACAAAGCATGAGAAGAGACTATTATGCGCAGGTGTAAATCAATAAATTGGACAACCTTGAGGACATGGACTGATTTTTAGAAACTATAGCCTATCAAGACTGATTCAGGAAGAAAAGGAAAACCTGAACAGGAGTATCACAATCAAAGAAGAAAGAACCAGGTCTCCCGAAAAATAAAAGCCCAGGAAAATGCAGCTTTATTTGTGAATTTTACCAAACCTTCAGAGAATAACTATTCTCCTCAAACTTTTCCACAAAATTGAAGAACAGCAAACGCTTTCAACATTTTCTATAAAGTCACATTATACTAATACCAAAAAGCAGACAAGGATATCACCAAGAAAAATTATAAAGCAATATCTCCAATGAACATAGACAAACAACCTCAATAAAATATTAGCAAACAGAAACTAACAATAAAACAAAAGGATTATCCATCATGACTAGGTGAGATTTCCCCAGGGATGCAAGGATAGTTCAACACATGCAAATCTAATAATGTACTATACTTTATCAACAAAAGCAAGGAGAAAAATCATATGATCATATCAATATATTCAGAGAAAGTATCTGACTAGTCTCAGCACCCATTTTTGATAAAACTGGGATAGAGGAGAGGAGAGGCAGTCAGGATGGCAACCTGGTAGGACCTGTCAGACCCCCTCTCCACAAAACAACTAGAAATCATCTGTTCTTCAAACACACACAGCATGGAAGGGTTGGTCTGGGGGCTGCAGACAAAGCAACAGTGACCACCACCACAAGGGTAGGTGAAGGTGATGTGGTTCAGAGCTGCATTGTGAATTAGGGACTCCCAACCTCTGAGAAAAAAAGCAGCACAGGGCTGGAACCACTGGAAGAACCAGCCTCCCAAGAGTCACTCTGAGGACAGTAGGGAGCCTGCCCAGAGGAACTGGGACACAGCAGGGTGTGGGGGACAGGGTCTTGGCACAAGGCAGAAGAAGGACCAGCGCCCCGGTGGTCTGAGCAGGACCCCTATCCCCACCTCCAACACCACCCAAAGGAAAATTACACTGGGTACCAGCATAACCAGAAGGCAGCTAGAGGAATTCTCCCACCTCCACCCATTCCTACCATATTGCTCCAGAGCTACAAGACATGCACACCAGAAATCCCACCCACCAGTCTTAAAGAACAGAGTCCCAGAAGGGGACCTTAAAGGCTACCCACAGCGCCAACCTGTGTATAGAGGCGAAACTGCAGCTAGATTGCTTATTGTGGGCCAGCAACAAGGTGGTCATACTGTTCGGAGCTGGGACACTGGGGAAGGCTCTGCATCCTCCACACAAACTCCAGCCACAGAGGTTGAACTCTCGGGTACCAGCACAGGATCCATCTGAGAATGTCAACAAATTCAACCACTGGTGACACCACACAACTCAAGAATTTCCAGTGCTTAAAAAGCCAGGCTTCTCTGGTGCAAGTCGATACTCTATGCAACACCATCACTGCAGGGAAATCTAACCCACAGAAATATAAACAGAATGCCAGACAGAACAAAGACACAGAGAAACATACATGAAATGATAAATCCAATTAAAACCCGAGGACAAGATCTAAATATAACCAACAAGTACAAACTGCCTAAGGATGAATTAGGGCAACAGTAATAAACATACTCATGGAAATCAAGAAAACAATAGAAGAAGAGAAGAACAACAAAAAAGAGAAGAAATGAAACAAGATATCAAAGAAATTAACATGATCGCTGAAATACAAAATTCAGTAGGGTAATCAACTTCCGGATAGTGACTCAACAGCACTTTCAGGTCACTCCCCACAGACACTGAAAAAAACAACAAAAAAAACACCTATTTTCCTGAGACAAAGACCAAGAAACAACCGGCACTTCAGCTGGAGACAAACCAGCTGACAACTAACGGTGGGTGAGGGCACCCAGATTTGGATTTGGGACAGAGCTCGGGGATCTCCAGATGCATGATGAGGCGGAGGCTAGGGACTTCAGGACCAGCTGCAGAGGCCATGAGAGGCAGGGCCACTGGGGCTGAGATGCAGAACCATGGAAGGCCGACTTGGGAGGGGGTGAAAGGAGAGCCAGCGCACTGGGAGCTGAGCTGGAGCCCATGCGGTGAAATTTAACTGGGTGCAGCCATAAGTAGAAATCCAAAAAGCTCAAACCCCTCCCACAACCACTTCGCGTCAGAGCCTGGGGTCCACCAAGCGGAAATCCCGCCCACTGCATATCCGCCCACTGGAAACACCACCTGTCAGATGCCCCAGCCTGGAAGACAGGGAGAAGGCCATCCCAAGCCTCAACTCTACCAGCTAGCGCCACCTTGTCAGTAGAGGTGAAACTGCAGCCTGATTGCCAAAAAGCAAGTCAAGCCTGTGCAACACCAGGGAAACCAAACCCTCAGAAATACAAACAGAACGCAGAGTAGAGCAAAGGCACAGAGAATTATATGTGAAATTATGGATCTAATCAAAAACACAGGGGAAAATCTGAATACAGCAGACATATGTAAATCACCCAAAGAGGAATTTAGGGTAACAGTGATTAATACACTCATGGAAATCCAGAAATCAATAAAGGCAGTAAACAAGAATATCAGGAAGCAAAGAGATGAATTAAAAAAGACATCAAACAGGTAAGAGATGTGATGGCTGAATTAAAGAACTCAGTAGAGGGGCTCAACAGTAGGATGGAGGAAGCTGCCAATAGAATCAGTGATCTGGAACTCAATCAAGCAAAACAGCAAAGAGATCAAAAAGTTCAAAGAACCAAAGACAGCAATCGAGACCTCTGGGATAAATCAAAAGGAACAACATTTACATCATAGGGGTCCCAGAGGAAAACAGAGAAAAGGGGACAGAAACCACATTTGAAAAAATAATAGATGAGAACTTCTCCAATTTGAAGAATGAAGCAAGCCTCCAGATCCAGGAAGCTCAAAGAGTTCCTAATAAAAGAAACCCAAACAGAAATATACCTAGACACATGGTCACAAAAATATCAAAAATACAAGATAAAAACTATTAAAAGCAGCTAGAGAAAAACATACAGAGGAGCCCCCATAGGACTGTGAGCGGACTTCTCAAATGAAACTCTACAGGCCAAAAGACAATGGCATCATATATTCAAAGTGCTGAAAGAAAAGGAGCTTCAACCTAGGATACTATATCCGGCAAGATTATCATTCAGAACTGAAGGAATGATAAAAACCTTTTCTGAGAAGCAAAAGTTAAAAGAATTTATCACCACAAAACCAGTTTTGCAGAAAACATTAAAGGATGCTCTGTAAAGCATAGAAAACACACAGAAAAACAATAAGACAGCAAATGCACCATAGTGGGTGTTGTCTGCCAGCCTTGGTCAAATTAAAACCTCCAGCACAATTTCTTGCTTTGAGTTCTTGTTCATCAGTACAACTCATCAACAACCATCCTGCCAGCTTCTGTGTACTTTCCATGTACTAGTCCTGACCCAACACAACACGGTGACTTTCTTCACCACCAATGGACAACTACACTTCTCCAGATGATGAGCATCCCAATCTTAGGAAAAGGTTTCGCCTTTTCAACATGTTCCTTCCTTCTACAATTAGTGCTCATCCCCAGGGTACATTTTAGAGTACACAACCCCTTTATAGTTAGTGCCCCAATGTAATTCACAATGATATGTAAACTTTCCATGTTTTCATTTTTTAAAATTCCTGTAAAAAAAATTAAAAAATAAGTTAAAAAAAAAAAAAGAATTCAATAAAGGGACTCAAGTATAGGATGGAAGAAACCTCTAATGGAATCAGTGAGCCAGAGAATAGGGCAGGGGAATGTATTCAGGCAGACCAGCAAGGAGAGAAAAGAATGAAAAGAAAGGAAGAAAGCATTCATGACCTATGGGATAACATCAAGAGAGACATTTGTGTCACAGGGGTCCCAGAAGGATAGAAAAAAGGGGGCAGAAACTGTATTTGAAGAAATAATAACTGAGACTTTCTTAACGTGAGGAATGAAGCAAGCTTCCAGCCCAGGAAACTCAAAGAGCTCCTTATAAAAGAAACCCAGACAGACCTATACCTAGACACGTTGTCACCAAATGTCAAAAATACAAGATAAAGAATCTCAAAAGCAGCTAAAGAAAATGAGTCACATACAAAGGAGTTCCCATAAAATTGTCAGCAGATTTCACAACTGAAACTCTAGAGGCCAGAAGAGAGTGGTATGATATATTCAAATTGCTGGAAGAAAAGGATTTTTAACCTAGGGTACTACACTCTGCAAGATTATTATTCAGAAGTGAAGGACTGATAAAAAGCTTTTCAGATAAGCAAAAGTTAAAGGAATTCATCACCACAAAACCAGTTCTACAAAAAATACTAAAGGATAAAGTGTAAAGAAATACCACTGAAAAACATTAAGACAGTAATACAAAAATTGGGGAGGAAGAGAGAACAACAACAACAACAAAAGTCCAGTTGAGAGCAGGTATTCCAAAAATAGAAACTGAGCCTTCAAAGTCACCATCCAAGTTTCAAGCTTTTATTCACAATGATAGAACATATTCCATCAAAGAGATGATAGTCTCTACAATGTCCTTTATTTTCATTTCCTATACTCTGCCTTTTCTAAATGATTGGATTTTCTGTTGGATTTCACTGTTGGTGAAAGTGTTCACTGGTACAAACTTCATGAAAAGTAGTCTGGAGATTTCTCAAAAAACTGAGAATAAAAATCCCATGTGATCCCACAATCCCGCTTCTGGGTATTTATCCAAAAATCACAAATGTACTAATTTGCAGCAGTAAATGCACCCCAACAATGGCGAAGGACTTTCTAGTAATGTGGTGGGTGGTGTCTGTCATCATATATCTGAAGAATGGTGAATTTGCACATATGAATTTATATTCTGTGTATCAAAGTTACCTCAATAAATAGCAAATATTTTTAAAAATCAAAAATACAAGATAAAGAAAGAATCTTAAAAAAACAGCTGGAGAAAAGTAAGTTCCATACAAAGGAGCCCCATAAGACTGTCAGCAGATTTCTCAGCTGACAAAAGAGAATGGAAGGATATACTCAAGGAGCCTAAAGAAAAGGACTTGCAGCCAAGGACACTTTATCCTGCTAGATTATCACTTAGAATTGAAGGAGTGATAAAGAGCTTTAAAGACAAACAAAAGCTAAAGGACTCCATCACCATGAAACCATCCTTACAGGACATATTAAAGGAAGTTCTATAAAATGAAAAGAAATCCCACTTAGAAGCAGCAAGACAGCAAAAATAAAAAAATCTAGGGAGGAGGAGAGTAAAATGTGGACAGTTAGAATGAAGTCAAGACTACCTGCTTTCAAGAAATTTTTATGTAAATCCCAGGGTAACCTCTACATATAACTCCAAGGGGGAAAAAACGAATAGGAAAATGAAAAAGGAAACCAAGTACATTAAAACTTCCTAAGTTCCAAAGGAGAGAAAAGAGAAGACCAAAGGTACTATCTACAAAAGAGTTCAGGAAACAAATAACAAAACATCAATAAACAGTTATATATCAATTATCACCTTAAATGTTAACGGACTGAACTCGCCAATCAAAAGGCAGAGTGGCCGAATGGATTGAAAAACTTATATAACCCAACCTTCTGCTGCATACAGGAGACTCATCTATATTCAAAAGATAAACATAGGCTCAAAGTCAACGGTTGGAAGAAAATCCGACAGTCAAATGGTAACCTAAAGAAAGCAGGGAGAGTCATATTTATACCAGATAAAACAGACTTCCAACTAAAGAAGGTAACAAAAGACAGATGGATATTCAGCATTATTTACAATAGCCAAGAGCTGGAAACAACCTAAGTGCCCATCAGCAGATCACTGGATTAACAAGATGTGGTAGAGGGCGTGCCCTGGTGGCCTAGCAGCCTGGTACACCCTAGAAGTAGTCCCACATACATCCTAATGTCCTGGGTTCAAGACGCCGCGCTGGGGGAACAACAAATGTAAACACTAAATAAAATTAAGTGTTTCTTCCTCTTCTTTCTTCCTGCCTTCCTGCCTTCTTGCCTTCATTCCTGCTTGTATCTTTTCTTTAAAAAAAAAAAAAAAGATACATAATGGACCATTACTCAGCTATTCCGCCATCTATAACAACATGGATGAACTTAGAAGAAATAAGCCAGAAGGAAAAAGAGAGACATCCTATTATACCACTTATATGTGGTATATAGAGAAACCAAGCAAACAAGTGAACTAAATTTAATTGAAAATATACTTTGAATCAATAAAAACGAATCAGTGTTTGCAGGAAGAAGGGGTAAGGTTGATAATGAAGTTGGTTAGAGGGTAATCAACTGTATAGTGAAGGAAAGACTGAAATGCTGGTGAACTTAATGTATTATAAACAGATATGAATTTACTATAATGTATATCCTAAGCTTATGTTATGATGCAATGTTCCTTCGATAAAATTTAAATACAAAAAGAAAAAAATAGCATAAAACTGTTAATCATAGCTAGTGAATGGATAAACAATTATGTTCACTCAATAATTAAAAAGGAATGGACCACTGACACAAACCACCAGACACACAGTTTGTGGGGGAATCCGAAATGCCAGCTCAGGCTGGGGCTGAAACAGGACAGACGACCCAAGGACCTAACACTCAACCAGGGGAGCCAACCAGGCACTGGCTATCACAGAGGAAACGTTACACCTAAGATTTAGCCTACCAGTTTTCTCTTAAGCTGAATGTCACTTGCTGTTCTTTTCCCAAGTGCTCTTTTCTAGGGAGATTTAATTGGAAAAGTGAAGATGATATTTGTATTGCTTTTTCTTAGGTTCACAGAAAAAAATCATGAACAAATAAAAAGAGCCAGTCTCCATCTAACTTAGCAGCCAATTCCACCAGGGCTGTGCCTGTCAAGCCAGGCAGGAGGAGCTCTGCCTGTCATCAGGTGAAGCTAAGCCAGGAGTTCTCCAGAAGCGCTGCTGTGGTCCCGGGCCTGACCTGCACCCATATCTCCCCTCCAAGGGACTGGTCCAAGCCAGCCAGACACTCGACAGGGATTAGGTTAGGCCAGCCCACCTCAAACCTCGAGGGCTGCAAAATGTGGGTGCTAGGTATCCCCTCTCAGAGCATCCAATGTGCAGCAGGTACAGGGTGAAGCCCTGGAAACTGTGCTTCTGTAAGCTCCTGTGGGCTGCTAGTCTAAGACCACACGTGAGCACAAACAAGACACTCAAGTGTGGTCAGTAAGGAGACCGTGCTGAGGTACTCCTGGGGAAGGTGTCTTGGCTCACAAGGAGCACTGAAGGAAACAAACCTCTTCGTCCTCTGGACTATTTGTGACAACACAGACGTTCTTTTATCTGCTCTGGCCATATGACAGCCACTAACTATAGTGAATGTAGAGCACTTTAAACATGCCCTGCGTGACTATTGAAAATAATTTCAATTTTGTTTGCATTCATTTAAATTTCAAGAGCCGTCTGTGGCTGGTGGCTGCCATAATGGACACAGCAGCTCTGGGTAGCGTCATGTCTCGATGCACGGGAACTACTGCGACAGATCAACTGCCGTAGGCCTGCAGGGAAGACACCACAGAAGAGGGCAGGACCACCTCCTGATGTGCGTGGGCCAGCCTCAGCCCTGCTGGCGAGGTGCCAGCGCACATTTCTGTCTGGTTCATGGTGGTGTGAGCAGGTAGTCTTCCCTACTGCTGTGGCCAACGGCCTCCTGCCAACACAGGCATAAGGACACGTAAGCTGGCCTGTGGGAAAAGAGGGCTTCTCAGCCCCGAGGATTTAAAAGGAGCAAGAGAAGCAAAACTTGGTCCCCAATGAACTGAAGTTTGATCTGAAGGGATGTATCCAGGTCTTCTGGCATTAAAGATCTGGGCAGACTGACCTTCCTCTCTAGGAAGCACATGAGACACTGCTTCTGCCTGCCTGCCTGCCTGCCCACAAATAAATGGGGAACAAGTGACCCTTCCATCCCAAGAAGTGAACCAGCTTCAGGTGTGTAGAGAACCAAGTGGTGGGTCATTAGTTGCACAAAAGATACCTTCTACTCATGCTTGAAATTCCATCATTAACAATATTCACTGTGGTTTAGGCTGTCTTTTTCCTGGAGTCCCCTTTTAAATTTCAAATATTCCTAGGAAAAAAATCCAAGAGAATTGCCAATCCACGCATCTGTCTATAGGGCAGAAGCGAAATAACAACCAGATGACCTCGCTGAACCCTTCCAACTCAAAAACTCCAGGGTTTAGCACTGAAGATATATTTCTCCATCGAGGTGAGATAGGCACATCAGAAACCACACTGAGGGTTTTAAACAGAGGGCAGGTAACACAGTGAATGGGTTGGCCACAGGTATGTGGGAAAGCTGGGAGACTACTACAACCTTCCCGCTAGGACATCTTCAATGAAGTAAAAATAGTGCCAGCCTCACACTGTGGGCTCTGGGACCCACGTTTAGAGAAATGCAGCCATTCCAGCATGGACTGACTGCTCTTATTTCTAAAGCAAACGCTGCCCAGTAGACTGTTTCTGCTTGCCAAGCACCGTCCGCAAAGGGCTGGCCTCATGGATAATGGCCCCTGAGGTACTATAAGACCGAGGAAGAGAAGGGAGGGAGGCAACAGGTCACTGAGAAGTCCTATGCCCTGACAAAGTGAAGAAATCGAGACCCACGCCTCCCCCAGCAACCAACTCCCTTCTGAAGCCGGAGTCAGAAATTTGCCCTCCTCTGTTAAGAGAATGTATCACTGATGAGAGGAAACAGGAATGGAATCAACAGAAGATGACCCCATAAACCATCTGAGAGCCCCTAAACAACGGCCTGTCCTGCTCCCACCCACTGCCCACTGAGTGTCCTGGGAAAAGGGGCACCTGGGAAGGCGGTACTCACCCACACTGCTGAGGGAGCTGCTGCTTTCTGAGTCTGAGGGCATGATGGACAAGACGCTGTAGGTGGAGCCTGGGGGCAGAGGGAGAGACAGTTTGTTACTAACCCCAAAGGGTCTTGTCTATATCACAACCACCACCAGACCAACTGATCCAACCCCATGCCAGGGATGAGAAACTTCAACCAAGGGACCTAGCAGGGAGGTGCAGTCAGAGGATCCAGCCTTTTGTGCTTCTGCCCAGCCTCAGACCTCACCTTCCTGCCACCCTCCTGCTGCAGAGACTGAAATACAGACCAGCAGAGCAGACCGCGGACTCAGCCGGCTGCTTGTTGGGACACCTGGGAAAAGGTTCAGCCAGGGAACCCCAAGCCCCAAGGTAAACAGGGGCCTGGGGATTTCCCCAAGATTTTATCAAGATGGCAGCAGAGCCTGAATTTAACGTCTATGAGTTATTTGTTCTTCTGGCCTGACTGTTCCACTGTTAGGTTCTAATTGTATTCGAGCACAGTTCTTCATAATTTAGTCAGTGACTATCCCCTTAAATTACTCACAAAATCATGAGCAATTATACAGTCAGGTGCCTGCGTACAAGAGCCAGGGGACATTTTTCCTGTCAACAACATCGTGAACTCCCAGTTTTGAACACACGACCACCACAGTTTAGTTTGAAGATAAATATTTTCAAAGTCAGGATGTTACCCGTCTGGCATCAAGGGAAAGCCCTGGGTCAGGACAGCCATTTCTTAACCTAGCTCTCAATCACGTTCAAGGCGCTGGTCACACCAAGTGGTCGCTTCTTTTCTAGCACTCCACCCCATTTCCGCGATTCTATTTCCCTCCGATTAATGGGAACCAAAGGGTCTTGTGCAAGTTAAGACTGCAGGTAACAGCGCGCCCTGGTGGGGTCAGTTGTCTCTGAAGGACCAGGCCACACACCCCTGGGTTCAAGTCCCAGGCCTGGGGGGAAGCACCCAGTGTGAACAACTAAATGAAAATAAAATAAAGATGCTTTTTCCTCATTCTCGTCCTGCCTACCTGTTTACTTGCCTTCATTCCTGCCTGCACCTCTCCTTTAAAAAAAAAGAAAAAGACTGCAGAGACACAGAATCAAGAGGGAAAATGTCACCTCGAGACTAAACTGGAAGATGACAAAAGCACAACATGAAGAGATGATGGGTCAAATAAAACAAGGTAACAGAAATGAGGGAGCACGCTGGTGGCCTAGCGGTCTAGTAAACTCTGGGAGTAGTCCCACATACATCCAAGGTCCTGGGTTTAAGACCCAGGGCGGGGCTGGCGGACATAGTAAATGTGAACAACTGAAAAATCAAGTGCTTCTTCTGCCTCTCTCTTCCTGCCTGCCTGCTGCCTTCATTCTTCATTCCTGCCTGCAGCTTCCCTTAAAAAAAAAAAAAAAAAAAAAAAGATAATAGGAATGCAATGCTTTGTTCTGAGAACCAAAAGAACTAGACAATGAAGAGGCATGTGTACTGGGCAGGGTGGGTGAGCCAGAGTTGGGATTTTTAAAATAAGTTTGAACAAGTCTTAGGACGCTGAGGTGTCAAAAAGCTGCCAAAAATTAATGAAATCTTAGACTCCAGGACCAGAAATGTAGGAGCTCTCTTCCATCTTAACATGTGACTGCCACCTGACATCTGTGTCCTCTAAGAAGGGGGTAGGGGGAGATGAAGAGATGGTGCTAGGCAGGGACCAGGGAGAGGATGAGATAAACATATGGGAGGGGGCAGGAGAGACCCCAGGGGAAGGAGCAGGCTTGGGGACAGGAGAGGGAGACTCTGCATGGAAGGCAGCCTTAGTGTGACAGCACGCGGCTGAGCCGGCAGAAAAAAAATTAATGGGCATTTAAAAAAAAAGAGCAAACGAACTTTGGTGATGGCAGGAAGCAAGACAGTGGCCACGAATGACTGGTGGCCTCATTACTACGTTTTCTGAGAATCTCTAAAAATTTGTAGGTTCTGTAGGTTGACCACGCATTAAAGAAGATGACTGAGGGGAATAGGCAAGTGTTTTGTCTTCAAATTTGCCAGCCCGAGGGACTCCATCTGTTGGACATGGCCTCAGGCAGCAGAGCTTGGAGACCCGAAACCGAGGGACCATCAGGAAGATGAAACCAGAAAACTCCTGCTCAGCTTGAAATTCCTTCATCCTACTAAAATCATGTAACGTTCAATGAAATACCTCCTATTTTCAGGTTCAACTCACACAATTCATTTTGTTTCCCATTCAACATCTCTGCTTTTTTGTCTCAAGCAATGAGCATCACAAATTTTTCAAATCATCTCTTACCAAAAATGTTAAGTGTTGCTTAAAGATTCATGAAACAAAGTCAGATGCAATTCAGGCAAGCCATGGACAGCCCTAATGAACAAGAGCAAAACATGATACCTAGTTTCTAAACTCACTGGTTTTTCTTAATTACTTCTTTTTCTTTGTGGAGGCAAGGAAGACCAGACAGCTGGTATGTTGGTGTACTGTTTTCAAAGAACGCCTACTTGGAAAAGCAGACACAAATAAACGCTCCCACTCACACATCTTGGAGCTCAACTCAGTCCTGATTATAACACGCCAGCAGCTCTCCAAGGCAGCTCTCCGGTGGGCACTCCCTGCTGGAACGCCTGGCTTCTCCCTCACTGGCATCAGCTGTGCCCCATGTGCCAGGAAAGCACCCCACTTCAAATCGGCTCTTCTCCTCCCCAAGGCAAGTTTCCACGGCTAATTAAAGTTGGCAGACTCCCTACTCTCACTCCGCCTCTCCCTCCTGGCTGGCGGGCCAACCCACACATTCTGTTCCTCATCTCTGTCCCCAAAGTACTAATGGGGGCTGGGGGAGCCTAACCTAGGGACAGTGTGACATCTTTAACTGCACCTCTGGCCATCACCACCCCCCAAGTCAGCTTTCAAGGCTCCTGGGAGCTGGTGGAGAAGCCCAGCAGGGAGTCATTACAACTGGACAGGGCCCAGTTTTTACAATGTTCCCAGGGCCTGAGACGTCATTCAGCAGGGGAAAAAAGGCCTAAAGACGACATCTTCTTGGTCATGCTTTGTCTCTGCAGCTATTGTTGTCTTAAAAAGCCTGTGTGGTCAGGACTGTCAGGAAAAGGCACAAGGAGTGACTCTCCTCAAAAGTCACGCAGCGTCCTTTCAAAGCCTGTGGTTTTTGAGGGGCGGGCGCCAGGCGTCATCCACCTCTGGGGTTTCACAACTGGAAGCCAACCAGAGTCCTTCTCTCCAGAGCACACTTCCCTGCCCCTTAGGGCCTCTCTCTGGCCAGTTTCCCCAGGAGCTCCCCTGAAGTCACCTGCACCCCTCCCACCCTGAAACTAAAGGCACACCTTCCATCTCCCAGAGAGGCCTGGCCTAACATGGGCAGTCCAATCGCCCAGCTCCCCCACAGGTGATGCTCGGCCCTCCCTTCCACCCACCCCCACAGAGCAGCAGGGCACTGCCAACTCAGAACGCTCCCCACAAACTCAGACAAGCCTGTGCAGGATCCTGAGAGAACCCAGAGAAATCGAATGACCTGGAAATGTTCCCATAAAAGGAGAGCGGGAGACCATGTGACCCAGATAGAGAGAGTCTGCTTTCAAAGGAATTACCTGGAGACCTGGTCAAAGTGCAGGTTCTGAAGCGAAGGTTCAGGTGGGACCTTTTGAACAAGCCCCCAGGGCATGTGGCCCCACACAGGGTGATGGCAGACCACCAGGGTTGACCACAGCCAGCAGGTAGGATGCAAATGGAAGCTACCTGAGCAGTCCGGGAAGGGAGCTGGCAAACTTGCTGGGAAGACCTGGGACAGAGCATTGTCTGCTTCCTCCCCAGGAGCCTCTGCTAACTGTGTTTACTCTGTGACTCAGCCCCACTGGGTCGCAGAGACCACTTCAAAAGAACTTCCAGTAAAATCACTGGAGCGATAGGGAACACCCCAGCCCTCCAAGGCCCTGTCCCAGTCTGCAGGGCCCAAGACACAGGTGCGTGTCCTCTCACACACCCCTGCATTCACCTGGAGCCTGTGAAGGCCACAGTGACTCATGCTTCCTCCCATGAAGCCCACAACGTGCTGAAGGGACTTGTTCTAGCCTTGGGGCAGCACGCACTCCTCCTGGGGCTCCAGAAGGGCAAGGAGAGGCTGACCGGAGACAGCTCAGACTCACAGGGAGGATATGCACCCCATTCCTATGCTGCCACTCTCTGGGACCCCAGCGGGGAGGTACTACCTGGTCCAAGAGGAGAGTCACCCCCAGGAGCCCCCTGACCACTGAGGAACTGCAGCTGAAGCAGGGAGGATAGAGGGCCCAGTCACACATGTCCACCAGGTCCCGACACATGCCTGGGCCCCGTAAAGCCCTAGGCTGGGTCTGCAGAAAGGTCAGCAGTCAGGCTCACAAAGGCGCTCACCTGCCATGACGCTCCCCAACAGTGCCTGGCCGCCCCGCCACCCCGAGCCTGGGCCTCGTCTGTAAAGGCAGCAGCAGTGACTGCAACTCTTGACACTCGTGGCAGCCTGCCTGGGCTCACGCTTAGCAGCTGTGTGCCCTCAGGGAAGTCCGCTCAGCCACACCTGCCTCTATGTGCTTATCTGCAAAGTGGGATGATTGGGAGGCACAATCAAGTTACCACACAAAGGGCTTGAAAGAACAGGTGGCACGGCCAGCACCCTAAGTGTTCACTGCTGCTATTACGTTAACACCAGACCTTCCAGCCTGCCCTGGCCGTGCCGCGATTACCTAAGGTGAAAGCTGGACTAGAGGGACGAGCTCAATGGTCCAGATGTCAAACTGCTGGCCCGTACGGCACAGCGCTCCCCTAATTATAAGAGCAGCTAAGTGAGATGAGCCGAGCACTCTCCTGCATGTCTTGTCTCAGTTAATTAATTCCCACATCAACCCTGGGGTTGTCATTAGGCCCATTTTACTAAGAAGGAAACGACGGGGCAGACAGACTACAATAAATGTCAAGCAGTCTATCCCAAAGCCCACACTCTTAACCACTATACGCAATGCTGCTGCCTGGTTCTGAAGATGGAAGGGCGGTCAGGGGGGACTTCATGGAGGAAGAGGCCTGGAACTGGCCCTGGAGGATGGTGGACTTGGACAAACACTCAAGACAGATCAGCCTAAAGGAAACAGTGGATAGGTCCCCTATGCAAAGGAGAAGACTCAAAACAGGGACAACCCTGCCCAAGGGCGCCCTGTCAGGACTACCTGAAAGCAGCTTTGCCCACTCACTGCCTTCGTCCCTCAGTCCTCTCCTCCCTCACTGAGAGGACACTCAGGCTGACACTCACTGAGAACTGAGCTGGACATGGGACTGATTTCTGGAAAGAGAAGGGGAGGAGCCACGGCTGCATGACCCTGACATGCTGCCCACCTCACCACTTCAGGGGGCATGTGGTAGTGGACAGTATGCTAGGAGGTACTAGAGATGCCGCAGAGAAAAGAGCCCCCACCCTCATGGAGTTCACATGAGCAGGAGTAGGGGGAGGAATAAACCAAGAAACAAAGAGATGTCCGGTCATGAGTGCTATGAAGTAAAATGGAGCTGTTTGGGGTGGGGTGCAGGGGTGGTACTAGAGGTACAAGGGTCAGGGGGCATTTAAGCAGAGGCCTGCAGGAGATGCAGAGCGCTGGAAGACTGTTCCCCTTGAGGAAGAGCAGTGCAAAGGCCCTGGGGTCAGATGTCGAAAGGCCTGTGGCCTGGGTGGAATGACCTTCATAAAAATGAAGACAAAGTCAGAGGGCAACAGGGCTGGTTTGGGCAGGCCCTTGTGGGCCACAGAGAGGACACTGCCTTTAACTCAGATGGCAAACCTGTGGAGGATGTCTGAGTGGAGGAGAGAGCAGGGTTGACTTACATCTGAAGAGGATTAACTGGCTACTACACTGAATACTGTCCAAAGATAGAGAAGAGTGGAAGCAGGGAAAACAGATGCCAAAAGCAATAGTCCAAGGGCACTCTGCAGGTAGCTTAGACTAGGGTGACAGGGGTGGGGCTCTGGGGACATTTCAGAGATAGAGCTGAAAGGATCTGCTGACAAAGTGTATATTGGGAAGGACAGAGAACTCAAAGATGACTCACTGATCATTCCAATCCATTCTGCCTTCTAAGCCAGGCTAGAAATATCCATCTAGCTTGCTCAGAGACTGGTGGGTGTCCCCTGGGTACACCAGGAGTGACAATGCTGGTGTGGTGGAGGCCAGGACCAGAGGCAGGGCTGGACGCTGAGGTGACGTGGATATGACTGGAATCCACCATCCTTAGGCACTGCAGAAGGTCGGCTGAGAGAGATGAGAAGGTTGCTGAGACTCAGGAAGAATGTGCTAAAGAAAATCCCTATGCAGACGGTCTGCTGGGAGTCAGAAACTGGAGTCTGGAGTTAGGAAGTTTGAAACTAATTAGTCCACTAGGGAGTCACCCTAGAGAGCCTGGAGGATGTGAATGACAAGCCCAGGGTCACTACCTGGTCATGTGAGGCACTCAGGTAAGAAAAGAATAGAGGCACGCCCTGGTGGAGAAGCAGTTCAGTTCATCGCCTCCGAAGGAGCGCAGGCCACATATCCCTGGGTTCAAGACCTCGGTCCAGGGGGAAACAGCTAATGTGAACAACTAAAATGAAAATAAAATAAAATGCTTCTTCCTCCTCTCTCTTCCTGCCTGCCTGCCTACTCGCCTTCATTCCTGCCTGCACCTTTCCTTTAAAAAAAAAGGAAAGGAGAGGGCCCAGATTTCCTAACCAGCAACCACACTGTGAGTATTATTCTAGGTACACACAAAGCAAATCCTGAGGGGAAGAACATGATGTCTGGAAAAGACCACTCAGTGGGACAAGAAGAACAAGACAATGAAGCCTTCCAGAACTCAGTGGGATGGAAAGAGGTTGATGGGCTAATCTGCCATACCTGATGCCAGGGGAGGACACAGAAAGAAACCAACATCGGATTCTGTCATCTAGAGATCCATGAGGCTCTGCCCGAGCGCCACTGTAGAAAGGAAATGGGCAGGCGTTGGTTTCTCCATCAGAACCGCAGAGCTGGGACCTGACCAGAAAAGACACAAGGTCCATCTGGGAAGAACTGCCCATCCCATAACACAGGCCTGAAGCTCGGTGCTAAGAGCAAGTGAGAGCACACGGTGGCTCGTTTGGGAAGGCGTCCATGATGGATTAGTGATGTCTGCTGAGAGCGAGGGGAAGCAAAGGTCACTCCTGAACCAGGTGCTTTCTAAGGACCTTCCACTCCAGACACACTCTCCTGCTACTCAGTTCTCAGCTCGTTTACTTTAATTAATGACCAGTTAGAGTGAATTCTAAAACCAATTTGTTTTTCCAACATTCTTTAAATGAAACACCCTCAGGGGAAAATAAAAGGACAATTCTCTTTTCCCATCTATTCTTTTTGTGAGGCTCTGAGAAAGTGTAAAGAACAGTTTGACCCTGCAGTGGGGGGAATCTGGGAGGCCCAGCCCAAAGCAGATGGTTTTCCAATCCATGAGGAGCTCTCGATGCTTTACAGAGACCTTCCTCTTGGTTCAGGTGACAGCATCCAGAGGACTCCCCTCTCATTCACACCATGCATTACGTGGATTTTGAAAGGGTGACCTTCAGAAGCGGGTAGAGAGTCTGAAACTGTAGAGACCTTTTACAGTGTCTTACAAAAGGACAGCTGCAGCATTCACCTACAGAAATTCACTTCAGTATCAAATGTTACCTTTGCCGCATCCGGAGGTGACTTTTTAAAGGAGACCTCAGGCTACAGACCCACTGCACTGCACGAGCTCAAACAGTGAGCTCGTTTTGCTAACCATCACCCTACCCCCACCAAATAGTGAAACACCTGAGCATCCTTCCTTCTCACTAAAACCCGTAAGTCTTCCATCATGTTCTAGGATCACACCGAGTGCTTCAGCCCAACGGCGTCGATCTCTTACTCCAATGCTCACAACACAGGCCCACAGTCATTCTTTCTTCAAATGAAGAAATAAGAGTTCCCCCACTCCCACCACAATCCTAGGCAAAATCTGGTCATGCAGTGTCTTCAAACTGCTCTAAGTCAACCCCAGGAAACAGGAGAGAAGCATTTCCAATGCCAAAAGGATGTGGGTTTTCTTTCATACATATGCAAACCTCAGGAGGGAAAGTTGATCTTGAATAACAAGAGAAAATATTTCACTACTTGTACAAGGAGAAAAACCCCAAATCCACATGTACCACCACAGAATAATGCAAAAGAAATCAAAGTGCATGGTCCTTAAAGATACAGGTCTCCTCCCAGTTCCTGGTACACAGGCCTCTGCAGGTGGCCTTGACAACAGATACATCCAATCTCCTCCCAGGGCACCGGGATCCCTCAAGCTTTTGCCTGTTGTCCCCAGACCCAGCACAAGACGAAAGTCTAGTTAAAACTTTTAGAGAAGGCGACCCTGGTTGGGCAGAGGTTAGGTCCCCCACTGCTGGCTAAGTAGTTCACATCCTTCCCAAAGACCCGGGTTTGTATCCCAGGACTGGGGGGAACAACAAAAAGGAACAGCCAAATAAATGGAAAATAAACTGATTCTTCCCCATGTAGTCTCTACACAGAATGGAATACCACTCAGCAATCAAAAAGATGAAATCCTGCCATTTGCAAAAATATGGATGGACCTAGAGGGAATTACACTTAGTGAGATATGTCAGAAGACATTGTATGATTTCACTCAAATGGTGTACAGAGAAACCAAACAAATGAGTTGTATCAAACAAAAACAGACTTTCAGTCAATAAAATAAAATCAGTGGTTATAAGAGGAGAGGAGGGGGGCAAAGTGGGTAAAAGAGGTCAACAGTGAAGGAAGAAGTGTACTGGTGGCGTCAGACCAAAGTAGCGTGCACAAAAGTGGATTTACAACGAAGCACACCTTCAACCTGTATATTGTTAGGATGCAATGTTCCTGCCATGAAATTAATTTTAAACAAGAAAAAAATGCTTCCTCCACTTTCATCCTGCCTGCTTGCGTACTCAGCTTCATTCCTGCCTGCAACTTTTCTTTAAAAACAAAAACATTTTGAGACTAAATATTGGATCTACAATATTCCAGTTACTCTTCAGGCCCTCAGAACTTAAGGGGACAACTATCCCACCCAGCTCTAATGTTCTGCTCCTCACACAGTGAGCTGGAGACAGTGCCAGGGGCAGGCTCAAGGGCCCTCATCACTACAGAGCCAGCACCACAGAAATAACTGCTGGGAAGGGCTGAATTGTCTCCCTCCAAAACTCGTGTTGAAGTCCTTACCCCTCAGGACCTCAGAATGTGGCTGTATTTGGACACAGGGTCTTAAAAGAGGTGATTAAAGTAAAATGAGGTCATTAAGGGGGGCCCTAATACAATAAAGAATAGCGTTCTTATAAGAAGAGAAAATTGATGCACCTGGGTGGAGTAGTTCTTAAGTCTGATCCTCTAGCTTAGTGCAGTCCACAGACATCCCTAGGAACTAGATTCACATCCCAGGGCCGGGGAGAACCACCAAGATGAACAAGTAAATAAAAATATTTCTGTCTGCCTACCTGCCTACTTGTCTTCATTCCTGCTTGCACTTTTCCTTTAAAAAAAAAAAGAAAGAAAGAAAGAAAGAAGAGGCAATTTGGACGCTGACATTTGACATTCATATACATAGAACAAAGACTATGGGAGGACACAGAGAGTGGAGAGTCCACTACAACCAAGGCAGAAGCCTCAGAATCATCAACCCTACCTCTGTGACTGCTGCTCTCCAAGATCGTGACACAACAAATGTCTGCTGTTGGGACCACTCAGCCTTTGGGACTCTGTGCGGCAGTCCTGACATACAGTACATTTGCTACAGTTTGCCCGGACCATGCCAGGCTCTGCAGTCCTTTCCGACAGGACACTGTCCACAGCGAAAGCCATGAAAACCGGTCAGCTGCATACTTCATCCTATTAAAACTCAGAGGGCCCCAGAAAAGAGGTACTGTCATTAGCCCAGTTTTACAGACAAGGACCCTGAAGCTCAGAGAGATTAAAGAACCAGAGGAGCCCACCGCTCTGAGCCCTGTACCTGTAACTATGGCTGAGCTGCCGCTGAGTCAAACTCTCCTCCCTCTGCCCCATCTGCCTCCCACTCAGCAGCTACAGTAGGGTCTCCAGAATGGCCACACCCTGGTGACCACTGTGCCTTCTTTCCCAGCAGATTCGGTAACCTGGGCTTTCTATTAAGTTCTAGAATTTTTTCCTTTTTTATTTATTGATCATTTGTTTATAAAAAAAATTTTAAGGAAAGGCATTTCCTGGCGGAGTAGCAGTTAGGCCAGCCACCTCCGAAGAAGTGTAGTCCGTGTACACTCCCAAGGACCTGGGTTCACATCCTGGATCCAAGGTGAACAACCAATGTGAACAAATGAAAAAATAAAATGCTTCCTCCTTCTCTTCCTTTAGAATATATAAAGAAAAAAGTTAACAGAGTTAAGGAATTCTAGATCATCTTCAGTCTATGTGCAAATAAACAAGTGAGCAAAAGGAAGGTATTTGGAAAGATTATTAAAATGAAACAAGGCAAGCAGCCCTTGCCAGTGTCCCAGCGGCTGAGATACGGGACTCGTGGGGCAGAACAAAGACTGTTAAAGCCAAAAATCCCAGCCAGGTCATCTCCAGAAAATGTCCTCGTTGAAGAGCAAGTTCCCTTTCATCACATTTCAGAGAGACAAAGGGGGAGCTCAAGGGGCAGACAAGCGGGCTCCGAAGCGACAGGCAGTATGGGCACTTGGAGGACGGTCGCCCATGGCCAGCAGTGGTTTCCATCTGAAAACTGTGGCTCTCTAGTGACAGACAAGGCTCCGACACAAAGCTTCCATCAGCATGCAGCCCAACAATTTTCATATTTCCTAGGGCTTGCTTGGCTGCCAGCTTCTTAGTTTAAATGGAAACTATCAGGCAGGATTTTGTGCAAACATGCATTTTCCTTGGGGGCAAACTTTCTGAGTCTACAACTTGTTCTTTCATTTTCTAAGCTTTTTGTCCATAGCAGCTACATCAGAGATGAGAGAGGCGGGTGGGGAGGGCTGTCAGGGGCATCGAGAACAGAGCAAATACAGAGTACAGGAAGAGCCCCAAGAATCACTAGGAGGCCAAATGCAGCGGGAGCTTGTTTGGTCAGCCCCTCAAGGTCAATCTCAGAGACACGACCTCTCAGCCGGCCCTGTGGGAAAAGGCAGCCCCGACTCCTTTCTCCCACAGCGCCTGCTTCACTGTCCCAGTCTATGTTAGCACATCTTCGAGAGAGAAACTGTACGAAAAAAATATACGCAAAAATAAAAGCCATTTTCAATGTTAGAAGCAACCAAATTATGATGACAGATGAAAGCAGAATTCTTAGATAATAGGATTAGGCAGAGAGGGGATTAAAAGTATTACTAATATTCATCAAGCCAAGCTGTTTTTAGTTCGTGATACCAATTCTTCTAAACTCTTTTTAAAGGGCTAGTCACCTTTTCGATCTAAGATCATTCACCAGTCTCTTAAAAGAGTCTCAAAACACAGACAGGTATGTGTCCAAATCCACCTTTACACCGTCAGTGTGTGTCAAGCAGATGGAATTCTGTGACAAGGACTTCAGTAAGACTGTCCCAACACATTACTAAATGTATCTTCCTCTCAAACTTCATGCCTTAAACCTAATTAAACCAAGACACCTAATATTTACTCAGTTCCTTTGAGGTGTGTGGTCTTTGTAATGTGTGGTATGTTTGTGCTGGGGTTTGTGTCTGGAAGAGGGAGAGACTGCCTCAGGATAACTCAGGAAGAATTGCCAGCACTGAAACATCCAAATCTTCCAATGTATCAACTCAGTTCCCCCTCCGTGTCTGCATTTCTCTTTCTTTCTTATTTTAGGAAGCAGAAAGAGAGAGGAGGAAGCAGCATTTTTTCATTTATTTAGTTGTTCATTTTTTGTTGTCCCAGGGTCCCTGGCATTAGGACTCCAGGGCATACCTGCGTTTGCATTTCAAGGGACAAGGCCCACAACCCAACAGATGAACCAATAAAGTCTCTTGAGGAAGGCATTATAAAAACACCAGAAAACATGGTCATTAATATCAACAAAAGGGGGTCAGTTCTGACCCCAACTGTCAAGAAAGCCGGAGTCTGTTGTGACCCTTCCAGCTGAGCACTGACTGCCCTGGGCACCGTGCAGCCCAAAGGCAAGCATGTGCAGTCACCTCACTCAGGCCAACAGCCCCTCTGTCCACTGACTCACCACAAAGGCCACTTGTTTCCCATGAGTGCCCAGAACAGTGGCTCAACCAGTTGGCCCAGTTGGGGACTGTGGTCCTGGTGGATGGGTGGTGACAAGGGCTTGCTGGGACCTCAGCAGACAATTAGTGAGGCAGAGTCAGGTTACCAAGCCCCAGCAGGTCACCTGCCAGACTGGGAGACTGTGGGACTCAGCTTCCAGTCCCAGGCGGGGGTCAGGCAATCAGCAACAGGCCACTTTGTCCCTGTCCCTCTACACTCAGCAGTTTGATCTGACATGGGGAGCACAGAGGTGGTGTGAGAGGTCACCTAGAACTTACCACATGAGTAACCTGGGCAGGTCCTGTGCCACAGGGTGGGGTGGGGGTTATGGGTGTACAGCCAGCCCCCTGAGGAGACATTCGAAAATGCTAGGGACACGGTTCAGCTGACACAGGTGGGGAGGGGCACTACTGGCCCCAGTGGGTGGGAGCCAAAGGTAATGAACATCTTGAAGGTGCAGGAAGAGCCAAGAGCCTCTAGCAGCCACCTAGCAGCCATCTAGCAGCCACCGAGACACACTGAAAGTCACATAAAACCACAACAAATGTGGAAGGCAGGACAGAACCAAGAGATGTGATAACAGTAACAATACTAGCAGTATTAGTTTACATGCCTAAGAAGGGTAATGCGGAAAAGGGGAAACTTAGAGACAGATTAGGGACAAAAACAATTAAAAAGAGGAGAGCGAGAGAAAGCAGCAAGCAGCTGGCAGAATTAAAATGAGAAAGACGAGCAGCTTCTCAAAGTGGAGTGCCCCGCATGCTGACAATGAACTGTGGCAGGAAGACCAGCGGACCGCAGGACAGAAGTCCTGACTGCGAGCCCCGCTCCAGCGCCCACATCCACTGTCCTACCTCCACAGCCCCTCATACCCGCCATTCCCACTTGTCATCATCCTGGCAACACCTTTCAGGGCTCAACAGTGCTACCCACCCCCAACTCTCTTCAGGGCGGGCTCCAGGGCTCCAGCTCTGCCCCTACCACTGCGTACAAGCACAGGTGCCCTCAGCAGCTCCACCTCCCTGTCTGCAACGGCTCAGGAGGAATGAGCGAGCACCAGAGGGAAAGTGCTCAGTATCAGTCCTTCCAAGCTGCTGGGTCACCAGTGAGCACTACCTTCTGAGAGTGTTTCCCAGAGACCAGCTCTGTGCATTCTCCAAGCACTGGGAGCCCCTGGCAGCAGAATAAAGCCTGTCTTCAAGCTGGCATGAGGCTTCAAGGAGGCTTCCCAGAGCTGGGCCCAACCCATGTGCACCCTGCCACTGGCCCCCACAACCACCTGGGCTAACGTGCACTTGCTCAGCACGCCCTGCCCATCCACACCCACGAGTTCCCACCTCCACCACCACCACTTCCCTCTACTCACGCCCTAGCCGGCCCTCCAGGCCCTACTTCACATGGGACCTCGCCAAGAGGCCGTCCCAGATTCCCCCATCTGGACATTATCTGCTCTGACACCCTGCTTGTAACTCCCTCCGATTCTAACTGATGTCTATGAGACCTGGCATGGATCACCTGAGACTGCCAGGGCCGGCTCTGCATGCTCACAGGTTCCCCGCACCTGGCTTCATGCTCTGCTGTCACGTCTGGAAATTGATGATTTATGACAAAGGGCCCAGTATTTTCACTGTGCACTGGACAGCAAGTTCAGTACCTAGTCCTGCTGAGGACTTCTCAGGGACAAGGTTTTGGGTCATCTCTATGCTCCCCACAGCACCTAGCAGAGCTTGTTACACAGTAGGGATTCGACGAAGGAGACAAGGAAGTGAGAGTCCGGGTGTCTCTTCTCTATGTGAACAACAGCATCCCTGCCACCCCGGGCAGAGCATTAATATGTGACCAGCCCTCTTCCCCCTTCCCCCTGCCCCCAGCATAGCACAGCACACAGCAGAAAGCCGCAGTTTATCTCAGCTCCCCTGGGCGCCCCACAACACGTCACTGAGCAGGACACCATGAAAAAGATCTTGGCCCTCCTGTAAGCAGAGCACTTCCGTGCTTCAGGCCGGTTTGCTGAAAGGTTCACTCTTGGCCTAGCTTTCGGACGCAGGAGCACTGATTCGGGAGTGATCCACCTCTGCCACTTCCTGGCTGTAGAACCCTGACCAAGCCCCCAATGTGAGGTCCCCAAAGGGGCTTATCGCTTCCTGAAGCCTGGGTCAGTGATGTTGGTCCAGAGTGACAACTTCAACTGCTCTCACAATTCACATCTGTGGTGTCACAGGTCCCAGATCCAGGACGACAGACACACCCACAGGCAGGCCAAGGCCACAGGAGCACATCTGACAGGTGCCCGCAGTCCCTCCCCACCCGTGCCCCGTGAGCAGCCTCTGGCACCAGCACACAGCCATAAGCCAAGCCAACTTAGAGAAACACACTCCCTGGCCACACAAAACAAAGAAGGTATTTGGCCCGTAAGAGAAGAGTCATTGTTTTTGAGAAGACAGATAAATACAACATTATGAACTCCTCCCTCTCCATCTGATTTGGATGTACTTTAAACATAAAATTTTGATTGAGGCTAAATCTGTGTTAACTCCTAACATAGTTTTCATAAGGAATCGCAGAATATAGAAGACAGGAGGGATCTCACAGATCAAGTAGTTTAATGCACCCATTTGATAGATGAGGAAACTGAGGCTCTGCAGTCAGAAGCACCTGCCTCTGTGCTCCCAGAGCGCCCCACCCCCGGTCTCCCATGGACAGAGCACTGTCTACCAGCTGCTTCCCACACCAGACTGAGTTCCCTGACACCAGGATGTCAGCTCTTTCATCTCTGCAGCTCCTGCCTATCTCACAGAGCCAGCAGCCAGTAGGTGCTCTATAAATGATCACTGACTATATCGAAGATCCACAGATATCCTGAGGCCATACCCTCAGGGGCAAACAAAGCTGAATGAGGAGCCCTGGCCTCCAGTGTCACTGTTTCTTGTCTTCCTCATAGGCTGAATGCAAGAGGTCCTGGAAAGCCAGGGAAGGAACACAAACCTCAGAAGGGAAAGAGCAGTATGCTGTGCACTGCAAGGCAGGGTGCCTGCCTGCGGACCAGACTGGCTCCAGTTCTGCCTCTGACCCTAGCACACGGGCATGTGACCACACAAGGTGCCCTCTCTGAACCTTGGTGGCTTCTGTTCTCAACTGGAGAATAGAAAAAGCTCAGCTTACCAGTATCAAAGCAAGGAAAGCACTGAAAACAATGCATGAGTGGGACTGAGCTCCCCATAACAGTCTTCCTTATCTGCCAGCTAATTCATCCCTCCCCAAAGCCAGGCAAGTAGTGAGAAGAGACAGCATCAGACCCACTGACAGGAAACAAGTCCAAGAGGCCATCCCAGTTCCTGTTTGGAAACCCAGTGCTCACGCCTGTTAAAAACCTCCCAGTCCGGGGGTGGACACAGAAGGGCCTGGGAGTACCTTACCCCCAGCAGCCACACCCACCAGTCTGCAGCTTCAATGGGTGGCAACTCCTGGCTGTAACTGGCCAAGTCCCCAGTGAGTTCCCATCCTCAGGAAGGATAGAAGTCCAAGGAAGCTGGGCTCGCCCAATAAAAAATGACAACAAACAAAAACAAAAAGCAAAGCAAGCAGAGCACCCTAGTGGAGCAGCAGTTAGGTCAATTTTCTCCAAAGGAGCACAGGCCACATATCCCAGGGTTTGGGTTCCAGATTCCAGGTCCCAGGGAACAACCAGTGTGTACAACTAAATGAAAATAAAGATGCTTCCTACTCCTCTCTTCCTGCCTACTTGCCTTCACTCCTGCCTGCGCTTTTCCTTTGAAAAAAAATTTTTTAATGCTAATAACCATACCCTGTGGCTTAGAAGTCACAGCAGGCAACATTAGCTGGTTTTCTAATTCTCCTTGGAGAAATATTAGCAGTGGATGGAGGTGAGAGGGGGACAGTGCTGGATTCCTGGGCCTGAGTTGGGGACAACCCCTTCTCCCCTTCCCAACTTTCCTACAAATAGGCTGACCACTCTGTCCCTCAGGCAACCAGAACAAGGAGACAAAACCAAAGGTCTGAGGACAGGGGAGCCATGGGGTGGAAGATGGTGCAGAGTCGATCACTCACTCAGAATCTGAATCCTGGCCTACATAAGGACATGAGAGCACAGATAAAATCTGACCCACTCCCTGCAGGAGTGGACAGTACCCTAGGGGGCTACCAGGGTCAGTTCTGGAGCCCACCAGGTTATGCATGTTCCAGATGTGTAACTCAAGGATGTTCCTCAACCTCTGTGCCTTTTGTGCCTCATTTTCCTCACCCATCAAACAGGGATAATAAAAGTACCCAGCTCCCAGGATTTTTGTGAGGATGACTGAGACAATATTTAACACAATGCTTGCAATACAATAAAAACTCCATTTTCTCCCAGCACAATGCTAATGGGATTTAGTGTGCTTTTCTTTTTTCTTCTTCATTAATTTAATTTTCTGCATCAATGGGATTGCTTTATTGCCAGCGAAGAATAAAGCTTTTTTTTTTTTTTTTTTTTTGAGATGATGTAGAACTGAGAATACAGAGTAACCCCTTCCTCCAACATAGTCGTAAAGCAACAGTTTCACTGTGGGTTTGTTTTGGGGATCCCCTTTAGGGCATAGAACCCTACGGCCCAGGGCAGACCCAGACTTTTCTGCTCCCTGACCTCTGCTGGGCCCCTTCTCCACCACTGCCCATCCTGTAAGACTCAAGCCTGACCTCGTCCAGGAAGTCCTTCCTGTGGATCACATGACAACCTTCTTCTCTGGGAACATCTCCTTTCCTTCTCCCTGCCCTCCTCTGTCTGGCGCCAGCCCACCCCACAGCAAGGCCATCCTGCACAGTCTGACATGTCAGAGGCTGAAGAGCTTAAATGTTGCCAAGGTGAGTGGTCTTGAGGGCAGGGCCACCTCCTTTCTCTGCAGCTTCAAAGCACTCACCCACGGACTTCTCTCTAGGGACTGTGTGACAGCCCCATGAGTAATAAAGGGGGCTCAGGCAAGGGAAGTGTTGAGCCAGCCCCAGAGCTGGACTTAAAGCCAGTCTGAACAATTCCATTCAAGGGCTGCTTCCCCAAGGGAGACTTATGGTAGGTCCTCCTCAGCAAGCACACCCTTGGGCCACCTGAGCAGCCTGGCCCCACCAGGCAGGCCACAGCCCCCTCTCTGCCTCCCTTCCAGCTTGTGGGCCCTGCTTACATTCCCACCACCTCCATGCTCTCAAGGACCTCCCCCCGCCCCCGGCTGAGGGCTGGTGCTCAGGACCCCAGGAAGGCATCCAGCTCTTTGAGGGTCTCCAGCACTAAGGAAGCCAGTGACCCCATACTCAAAGGAGGGAGGGGAGGAGATTTTGAGCTTGGGAGAAGACAGCTACTGGTTTTTCTCTGTTTTATGTCAAATGACCTATCGCACTCTGGGCAATGGTACATTTGAGCCCTGGGAACTTAAAGGAATTTAGCAGGGCAGTTTAAAATGTCCAGACTCAGAGGTGTCAGATTTCGTAAAATGAACAAATTCAGAATACAGAGGCAGACGTCAGCACAGGGGCCAGGGGAGGTCTCTCAACCATTTGACCACAGATTCTGTACAGACAAGAGAGCAGGCTGTCCAGGCCTGTTCCAAATCTCAAGAATCCTGAGCCGGCCTAGAGGAGGGGAGATCTATCGGCGGTGTATCCACTCATCTATGTTGTAACGAAATGTCCTAATATGATATATCCATCACTGAGAATAAGTCTATAAGCCGTTATTTTTTAAAATGATACTGGCAAACATGTTTTCTAGAGCCTAGATTTTTTAAAATCTATTTAAAAAAGACAAACCCATGTTTAAGACAATTAGGGAAACTGGACACAATGCACAGATATTACTGTGTCTGTGATTGTGATGAATTTCTCATGTGTGATCATGGGGATGTGCTACATCGGTGACACACAGCTCAGTGTTTGGGGGCAAAGTGTCCTGAAGTGCACCACATTCTTCCAAATGAATCAGGGGAAACGTATGTGAAGGCGCAAGGAGGGAGCAGGAGAGTAAGCAACAAATATATGGCAGGCTGCGCCCCACCGGTGAAGCCAGCAGAAGACATCCACTGCTGACTGTACTGAACTTGCAATTACTCTGTGGATCTGAACAATGTTTAAAATAAAATATGAGAGAGAAAAATAGTGCCTTGAGAAATTTGTTTAAAATGGAAAAATGTGGAAAATAAAAAAGTGGTTCAAAATTCCACTGCCTAGGTAATTCTTTGAAACTGATTCTGTTGAACTTTAGAAACAGAAGAGGCGGCGCAGCCCTGTGGCCCAGGCAGCTAAGGAGCAGGCCATGTAAGGCCTACGGACGTGGGCCAGGGGTCAAAAAAAAAGGTAAGTAATGTTATTTGTGAGCAGTCATAATTTATCTACCAAAGAGGGGAACTACCCTAGGAGAATAATGCATAAAGGAAAATAAGTCTACTGTTTCTTAGTGGTAGAATGAATTGAAAAACAAAAAACATGTGATTCCCCAAATGAGGCCAGTCCAGATATAGGAGACATAGAGAAAAAGTTTGAAAACAGACTCCCAAAATATTCTATTCCCTTACGTGGGGCACCTGATGGTGGTGGAGTCTCCAGGCGAGGCTCTCCCCAATCACTGCCCACAGACAGTGCACCCGGACAGCCCTGTGATTACTACTCAGGCCCAGGAGCTCAGGTCCGCTCAGGAGTACTCATGGTCACCCCAGGTCCAAGCAGCACCTTCCTCCCAGGACTGCAACTCCTCAAGGGGCCAGAACAGCCTCCACCTCAGTGACTACGTGATATGTGGCTCACAGAGGCTCCCGGCACTTACTCCATCAGTCAGACACCCCTGCAAAGGCCTAGATTCAGTTCTGTGCCCCCCGTGCCCCCACCATGCCCCCACCACACTTCTTCAGGTCCCTGGGAATTTGATTTTCTTGAAGAGGGAGGGAGGGAGTGAAAGGAAAATGAATCTTACTGAACTGTTCATGAGGACTGCAAAGCCTGTCCATCCACAGAGAGGCTGGTGGTGAGGTGACAGGCACAGAGGTGAGACACCATCTGAGGAGGTCTGTACTGGCTGGATTTCAGGGCATGGGGGCAGCAGTGGGGAGAAGACAGGAGGGATGCAAAAGAAGAGGCACCCGGGTGCAAAGGCTGGGGGGAGCCTGCAGAGAACCGGCATGGAACTGGTTATTAAAGCCAAGAAAAGGCTGTTCTTCCTGCCAACAGTTATCTTTTAATCCAACCCCCGGATGACACCATCTGGCCACAGCACAGGAGCAGCTCCTGAGGGCATGTAAATCACAAGGCTGGGCCCCAGGTCTGTACCTTCAGGCCGGGGCTTGCCCTATGCTTCCATAGTCCTGTCCCCTCCAGGCCTGGCTCCTGACAGGCCTGTGCATGCCTGGGAAGACAAGGCAGTAGGTGAGGGAGTGGAAGAACTGCCTCTATGCGGTGCAGGGTCACCAAAGCCCAGGGTCACCGAGCAGGCTGGCCTCATGCCGGGATGAGGCACCAGTTCTTGGACTTTCCTTCTACCCAGGTGTGGCAGAGAAGTTTGCAGCTCAAGAACAGATGTGATCCACCGGTCGTGGTGGGCTGCCTGGGATCTGGGTCTTGGGCAGACTCAGCAAGAAAGAGCATCCTGATTAGGAAGGAAGAGAGCGGTACTGCCCCAGCTGTGTCACCCCTCCACATACTCTGACTAATCAGTAATCAGCTGGAGTCATAGGGCCACCTGCAGAGCTAATTTCAGAGGTCACTCGGGATACAGCTGCAACATTCTCAAAGACTCAGTGAGCTTATTCATGTCTCCATGCAAGGGGATCTTGTGCCCACCTCTGTAAGCATCTATACTCGCCCCCGTCACCAGCCCAGTTCAAAAGACCCTCCCAGAGGTCGTGGGGGAAGGAAGGGTACTATATATGCATTATATCATTCAGTTACTCCCTCTAGGAGTAACTAATAAGGTTGGTCTTTTTACACATCTCATAAGGGAGGCGGCCCAGGCTCTAAAACATTAAGTACCTTGCCTACATCACACAGCAGAAGCAGTGGGAGACTCAGAGGCCAGATCCCAGGCACAACCCCTGCCTCTTCCTCCAGCTCATCTCCAGCACCTCCCTGACCGGGTAACTCCCAGTCACCTCAGTACCCACGGTCACCCTGCATGGCTCCCTCCTGACTCAGTGCTTTTCCTCCGGCTTCTCTCCTGCCTACAACAAATGTACCCATCACCTGACGACTTCTACTCAACCCTCAAAGGCCAGCTCCCAAGGTACCTCCTCCATGAGACCAACCCTTAGCCCAACTCTACCTTCCACAAGACAAATCCAGTCCCGTCCCTGGATGTGCTTTCCCGGGTGCCTGGTTTCCACCCACGCTAAAGCATGACGAACTCGTCCCCCAGTAGGGAGTGGTGCCATCTGCTCCCAAACAGAGGTCATTCAACTTACACACAGCAGCGTGACGTGTTTGCTGGAGTAAATGAATGAAAGATCTCCCTTCTAGACTTACAGACCAGGAAACAGGACAGCCAGAGACACAGCTGACCTCTGCAGGGACAACTGGTAAACAGCCCATCTAAAGTAGCCTCTGGAGGTTACACTCGGCAAACAGTGTATTCTTGGCGGGGCACACCTAAGCAACCCCTGGGGACCACCACGCCGGTTTTAGGAAGTGGCATATCCCAGTAGTCAAGGTGTGCTAAAACACGGCACCAGTGACTTCTGGGAGTCACACAGCTGGGAGGGGCCCCTGGCCTTGGTCATGTCCCTCCCACACTGGCTGGGAGACCAGCACAGGGCTCAGCCCCTGACCCTCTGGTGCTCTCACTCCCAGACGTGGGAAGCAGCTGCTCTCTGCTGACCTGAACAGAAAGACGCCATAACCTGGAAGGGCCTCAGCCAACAGCACCCTGCTCCAAAGTCTGGGTCCCCTTAGGGAGAGGCGGAAAGATGAGCTCTCCAAACTGACCCACTTTTCCCAAAGCTCTCTTCCCAGAACTGACCTGGCCAGGTGAGATCCTTCTCACCTGTGACAATTAGTAAGAGAAATGCTCACAAACATATTTGTATAGAGAGCACTTTCAGTTCATCAAAACCCGACACTTCCACTTACAGACACAGAAAACGGTGCCCAGAAGTAGGTCCTGAGCTGTGCTCTCTCTACTGCCTCCCTGACCTGCATGAATGTCACAGTTCTTCAGACGAGACTAAGAGGACATCTGCTTCCCTTCCCTGGACGAGCTGTCCAATGCTGAGTACAAATCTGGATGCTGGTGAAAAATGCGGGTGCCAAGACCAGCCCACCCCAGATTTTGTTTCAGGAGACGTAAGATGGGGTCCAAGAATCTTCATTTTTAATATGTGAGTGTATATGTGTGTATGTATATGTGTAAATATGTGTAATTCTTTTAAAGAGGGATGAAGGCAGGAGGAAGCGAGAGGAAGAAGTATTTTATTTACATCAGTTCATTTTTCAGTTGTTACCCCAGCCCCAAGCCATGAACCTGGGTCCTTGGGCTATAATGTGGACTGCACCCCAGGCACAGACTTAACTCCTGAGACATCAGAGTCTACCAGGCGTCTTCATTTTTCAGAAGCTTCTTAAGTGATGCTGAAGAAACCTGTCCAAAAATCATACCTGGCAAAACCTGGGACTGACTCAGAATCGATGTCATCAGCTTGGCAATTTACATCAGAGCCTTAAAAATGACCATATCCTTTGATTCAACAGCACCGCTTCCAGGAATTTATCCTGAGGAAATAAAGAGGTGCGCAAAGAGCAATGCCTAAGGATTTTCACTGTTGCAGGATCTATACTGAAAGATGAAAAAGCTCAAAATCTCCAGTGACTGGGGACACACATCTTGACAGGGCAATACTTTCAGCCATTAAAAACAACATCTGGTGCACCCTGGTGGCCCAGTGGATAAGGCCACAGGACATAGTCCACACACCCCCCGCAAGGAACCAGGTTTAAGACCCTGGTGGGGGAGGGGGGCACCAAAAAAACAGATTCCTTTTTGTAGTGTGGGTCCAATGGACAGTGGGGGAGCGCTATTAGAAATCTGGTGGTGGGTATATATGTGAATATTTGATGAAGAATGAACGTGCACATCTGAAAATGTATAGTGTTTTGTAAATCAAAGTTATCTCCCCCCCAAAATCCCCTTTTCACTCTTTTGAAAAGTTTTATAGGCATGCCCTGGTGGAGCAGGGATTAGGTCTGCCACCTCCAGGGAAGCACAATCCACATACATCCCAAAGACCCAGGTTCCCGTCCCAAGTTCAGGAGGAACAACCAAGATGAACAACTAAATGAAAATAAAATGCTTCTTCCTCCTTTCTCTTCCTGCCTGCCTAACTACTTTCCTTCATTTCTGCCTGTACCTTTTCCTCTAAAAAAAAAAAGTTGTATATCCAGTATATGCTGGTGGCTCAAGGATTAAGCCCACACCTGGGTAGCAGTCTGTGTATAGCCCAAAAGTCCACATTTGCGGCCTGAGAAGGGGACAGATGGAGGGGCGGGGACAACTAAAATGAACAACTAAATAAATAAAAAATACTTCTTCCTCCTCACTTCATCCCTGCCTGCTTCCTTCCTCTTAAAAAAAATTTACATCTGCCATTATTAAGATTACCTGTAAGTTATTCTTCTTTTGACTATGACTTTTCTTAATTCTCTACCATAAACAAAGTTAATTATGTATTTTAAACCAAGTAACTTTTTAATTCGCCAGCATCAGCCCTAAAACTCGGAAGCCTGGTTCAGGGAGAGCAGGGAGGGCTGCAGAGGACATCTATTTCAACCGTGACCATGACAGAACTCCTGCCCTGTTGTGCTCGAGGTTCTACGTGAATACTTCCAGCCCCTGGGAGCTCATCCCTTCCCTAAAATGGTTCAGTAAGTCCTCACTTAATGTCGTCACAGGTTCCTGGAACCATGACTTAAAAGGAAAACGGCATATAAACATCTGAAAGCAGGTTCTTGAATAATGTCGGTCACTTCTTTCGACATCAGCAGGAATTGTTTTTTTCTCAGCAATCTTATAGGAAAGACTTTGAACAAAACAATGTTATTCAAGGACCTGTTGTACTTCTGGTAATTAAAAAGTTACTCCTTATCCTGAAGCTAAAATCCCCATCTTCCTAATACAGTTTGCAGAATAGTTTCAGAAGCTCAAAAACACAGGGAACATAGCGTGTCCCCGTGGAGTAGCAGCTAGGTCGGCTGCTGCCTTTTGCTGGCCAAGTCTACATACATCCCAAAGACCCAGGTTCGCATCCCGGGGCAGGAGGAAACAAGCGAGATGAAACTAAGTAAGATGAATAAAGTGCTTCCTCCTCCTCTCTCTTCCTACCAGTCTCTGCTTGCCTGCATTCCTGCCTGTACTTTTCCTTTAAAGAAAAAAACAAGGGACAGAGCTAACTTTAAAATTATGTGACTTAAAAAGTGATGCAAAACCATACGTTCCCACTATGGTCAAGATGGAGGTTTCTGCAAACATCACTGACCGATGTTCACAATGCCACGTGTAAAATAAGAGTTTACCTCCTGCTCCCCACAGTCGCCTAGATGATGACAAGCACTGCGTAACTGCGTCCCTATAGAGTCCATAGTTCAATGACCCTCAGTTGCCCTTTCCCCGATGCTGATTTCAATGATCCGAAGGGCACAAGTAACTCTTCACTGAGGCCATTTTCAGGTGAACCATCTGCTTGAGGTTGCCAGTTCAGCCAAGACACACCAGGCCTACAATGCCAGACAACCAGGAATTGTGCATCAAGTGCAGCTAGCAGATAAGATGTCCTCCCCTCGAGGACAGCAAGGGACAGAAAACTGTCTTTCTTTCCTCTCGTGTTTTACTTATTTCCTTGTATTCCCATTTCCCTTCTCATTCTGCTCCCCAAGCCTCGCGGGACCCTGCCTTTGCATTTATCTTTCTCTTTGTTTTTACAAAATGGGTATTGTTTTGTGAAATTAATTTAGATGATAGTGCTGCATTATCCATCTCACTCTACTTCTTCACTGAGCACTATGCTTTATGATCCCTCCCACCACTGCTCTGTGTGTGTGTGTGCGCGCGCGTGTGTGTGTGTCTGTGTGCGCACCATCAGTCACTCGGAACAGCTACGAGCCACCAGCATCCACCACTGCGCACACACACCCACAGCTCTCCCAGGAACTGATGCCTCCCCAGACAGCACAGCAGTGAGCCCTCAGGACTGGAGGGAGTGCGAGAGGAGGAAATGGAGGAGCAGGGCTTGGCGGGGAGCCCCGCCAGAGGCTGCGGCCCCCACAGAGGGGAGGAGTCCCCGCAGCCCCACACCCGCAGTCCACTGACATCATCCAGAGTCCGAGTTTCTGCCAGCCTCAGTGGGAAGGGAAAGAGGTCATTGTAGATTCTTCCCAAACCTGCCAGAACCACGCCTGCTAGGAGAACAGCAGGAAAGGCATTTGCCACCGTAAGCGTCAGTGGTGTTCAACGGAAACAATTGCTCATTACTGAAAACCTGTCAGGAGACCTCCTCATCACAGACTGCCAACTGTAAATAAACATCACGCACCAGTTCACAAAACACTGTGGGTCCTGCCTGCTCCAGTCAGGAGGCTCTGCCCAGGGAAGTGAATGTTCCGAGTGGGCAGCAACAGGGCCAGCGCTGCGCCGCTCCCCTTCTCTCAACGAGGACCATCACCGTCACCGTGCATGTGACTCCCATGTGACCGCAGGCCCTGGAGCAGTCTACACCTGCTCGATGAGTCTCCGCAATGTCAGCTTGCTCTAAAGGTTGCTCACACACCCTCAGTCTCTGTGCTTACTTCATCACAGACCAGGACCCAAGGCTCTGGAGACCAGCACTGGTCTGCAGACCACACCCTGAGTGTGGGGCATGGTAGGGAGCCAAGCAAGCACCCTGAAGTCTAAGAGGCAGGTAAGCAGTCGTGAGACTGGGCACAGACAGTAGTACAAATGTCGGCGTCTGCTTACTGTGTGCCAGGTGCTGCTCTACATGCTTTACAGATGGGAACTCTGCCCATCCCAGCAAGTCCTGTTACTATTCCCTGTGAGACCGTGTGACTCGCCCAGGGTCACAGTTTAAGTAGCAGATCCAGGATGCAAACCCAATACAGGCTCCGTATCACTCTACTAAACTGACCCCCAAGTGTACTGACCTCCCCAAACTGTTTCCACACTTATAAGGTAAAGTGAGGACTCCCAAAAGGGTTGCTGGTGAGATAAATTGAGAAAATACCAAAACAATACAGTATCCTATGCAACAGATACAGCCCACGAACACCTACCTCGTTTCCCTGCACCTACTGCCACACCAGCTAAAGGGAGGAGGTGGAGCCATGGTCCCCTTGGGGACTTGGAAGCTATGCAGGTGGCCGTGACACACAGCTGGAGAGCAGTGGTCCCTCCTCCCCTCAGTCACCTTGTTCATCAAGCACTCCTTTCTCTCCTAAGAGACAGCTGGCAGAGGGGAACTGATTTCACGCTCCCTAAAGACCTGGCAGACTCTCCTTTCAGCAGGTACTCTCAGACTTGAAAGAGGAAAAAGATGACTTTCCAACCCATCTGGTAACTCACAGGAAATCCACCAGACGCCTCTGCAGTGTATACTTCTCTGGTCATGGGGTCCTCACCCACATTCCACAGAATACCCCTCCATGCGGACACTGTCCCCACCTCCCTGCAGCCCCAGGCTCAAGCAGCCTCACAGAGAACCAACGGCAGGATGACTGGATACAGGAGCCAGGCCCTCCCAGGGGCTTTGCCTGGGCTGTGCCTTCAGGGGCTGGTAAACCTGGCCTCATTTTTCCAATATCTGTTGCGCAGATGCCAAGCAGAAGCCTAGAATTGCCCTAAACACACTTTCTTCACAGAACGGATTCTCTCCCCTAAGAGCCTGCACTCACTCTGCACGCTGCCTTTCCAGGCCTGCCTGCCCAGCCTTGCCAGTCTCCAGTGCCCACCCAGACTTGCAGCTGTCAGTCTGTGCCCAGTTCACTGCATGCTCGAGGTGCTAAGAGGGGCAGCCTCATCTGCTCTGTGCTGCTGGACATGTGCTTTCCACTGAGAGGCAAGAACCATCTTCTTTGTCCCCTTCTGAGAATCAGGGATTTCTGCAATAAACACACTCCTGGCTATAAACCACAAAATGGAAGGTGGGGAAGAAAGAAAACAATAAGCTAGGATGGCTACTTTCTGGCACTTCTAAAAGCTCCAGAATAGAAAAGAGTAACTAAAAACAAAAACAAAAAACCTCTGAAGAACAAACAGGATATATATTGCAGCTAAAAGAACAAACTGGGCGCACCTGGGTAGTTTAGGGTTAAGTCTGCAGCTTTGACACAGTCCACAGAGTCCCAGGCCTGAGTTCAAGACGTGGGGCAGAACGATGAAAACGAACCACCAAATAAAGAAATAAATGCTTCTACTACCTCTCTCTTTCTGCCTGCCTCGTTGCCTTCACCCGGCCTGCTTCCTTACTCTAAAACCAAACTCAGGCTGCTCTAATGGGTCTGTGGCGTCACTAGTGGGTTATGCTAATGTCGGTCTTGTCCCTGCATCCTCAGCACTTACGAGCGCCTGGTGAAGGCAATGATCAGGTACCAGCTGGATGGGTGGACAGGGGGACAGATAAAATCTGGGTCTAAATCTGTCTGGGCGCCACCCTAAACGCTATATGAACCCATGCAAGTTAACCCCATGGCCACTCCCACTCAGTTTCCATGAGAAGCCTTAATATGAGGGATGCTGGGGGCCAAAGAATGAGCTTACATGAAATTTCACAACTTCCCACAGAAAGCAAGGAGAGCTGTCACTGTTCTGTTTCCTCTCCCGGGGCTGAGAAACTAGGTAATGAAAATATGACAGGACCAATGAAGGTGGCCTGCCATTTTCTCCGAAGTGAGTTGGGAGAATACACACCCTTCCTACACTCACATGCACAGCCCCTTAACCCTACGTTACCAGAGCTTCAGCTGTGTTTTCTCCCTGCAGGGGAAGGACCCAGGACTAGCACGTTTTAGCTTTGTTGACCAGCTTGTTTTTTCCTAGGTCCAGTTCCCACTGGCCATGGGGGTGGGCCCCAGTTCAGTGCCCTTGGGCCTTAACCCTCCTCTCTACTTCATGACAGGTTTTTTTCCCTTTGGGATAAGAGGCTCAGCGGCATCAATTTCTGTCTTGTGACTAAGCAAGAAGCCCCAGCAGGCAGAACTGGAAGTTTCTGCTGTGTCACAAAAGAATGAGACAAGGAGGAAGCCCCAGCCAATGTTAGACCCATTCTCTGGCTCAGCACCAAGTTCGGAAGTCCTGTCCTCGTCTGCATCCAAACCAGCCCCCAGTGTGATGTGTGCTTGAACACATCCACTGCTTGGGGCATCCGAGGCTCAGAACGCACACGTCTCCAAGGGAATGAACCTTCTCAGGACAGCCTGGAATACAGAAGAAATGCAGCCTTTGTAAAGACACGGACCAGAACTTCAAAGCCTGACTAGCCTCTCAGTAGCTAGTGGCCAAGCAAGCTGCCCAACCTCTCATGGCCTAGTCTGCCCACTTACAGAAAAAAAGTATCAATGCATGGGCTGATACAAGATGTTTTTCAAGGGTCAGGAATGAGAAGCTGAGCATAATTCATGAACTGTGATACCTGCTTCTCGCTCACCTCACTGAAAGGGTTGGTGCCGGCAAAAGCAGGCCAGGATCAGGAAAAACCAGCCACAGCTCTGAGACTCCCCGCCCAGTCTGAGGCAGGCACAGATGCCTGGGAAGAAACCTGGATCCTGTGTCCAGCTCGACCAGCGGCAGGCAATGAGATTCTATTCAACTCCCTTCACTTCGCATCTCTGGACTGCTTCTCCTTTGTAGAACAAGCAGTTTGGGCAAAGTGGTCTCTAGGCTCTCTTCCACCATCTGAGGAGAGTTCCTGTGAATCTGAAGGACTTCTAAGACTCAACAATCTTAAGATGCTTGAGAAACATCATTAGCAAAATAAAGTTCTGGGCAGATGAGAATAAAAGTTACCATGAGTACTGAAAAGGTCATCAGACTTTTTTAATGCATCATTTATTACACTAAAGTATGTAAATAATGAAGTTTATTCCCACATATTTTGCTGTGACAGCACTAACTGTTGGCTAGACAGATTTTCACCACCACTGGACAGTAGTTTGCAATGAAATGAAATATGAGAAATATGAGAAAGCATGTTGGGGGTACCAAGTCATCGTAAGGAGTCAGTTACTATTCAGACAATTAACTTTGACTCAGAAAGAGGCCTGAGAGCTGCCTGAGAGACAGGCACTGCAGGCAGAGAACCCAGCTGCGCCAGGAATAGAGTGGCACTGCAGGGTTATCTCTTACAGCACTGCTGCCTCACGGCAGCTCCAGGGCCCACCTGCAGGTCACCTATCTATCGACAGGGGCTTACTTATGCACAACCTAGGGGAAGCGCCAGCTTATGACAATATTTTTTTGAAAGAATAATCTTTGCGGCATGCCCAATGGAGTAGCAATTAGTGTAAACGTCTCTGAAGGAGTACAGGCCACACACCCCTGGTTGAGCCCCAAGCCCAGGGGAAAACAATAAAATGCTTCTTCCTCCTCTCTTCCTGTCTGCTTGCCTGCCTTCATTCCTGCCTGCATCTTTCCTTTAAAAAAAAAAAAAAGGGAAAGAAAAAGAATCTCTGCAAAAGATTCCCTTTCTCAATGCAACAGACCATCTGACGGGGATCCTACTCTGCTCCTCACTGCATCACTGTCTTGGATAGCAGACAATGGCTTTTTTATTAGCCACATCATGGTAATTTGTCTTTTTTATTTTTAAAGGTGCAGGTAGAAATGAAGGCAGGCAGGCAGGAAGAGAAAGGAGAAGCATTTTATTTATTTTTATTTAGTTGTTTATTTATTTTGGTTGTCCAGTGCTGCCTGGTCCCGTCCCATCCCCTCTCCCCACACAACCCCCAACAAGGATGCAAACAGGGTCCTTGGGATGTACATGGACTGTGCTGCAGCAGACTTATCCGCTAGGCCACCAGGGTGTACCCATTTGTCATTTTTAAGGGCAAATTCATTCCTGAAAGGCAACCTACAAAGGTAAGCAAAGGAAGCAAGTGAAGGCAAGAACATCTCACGGAAACACAGCTCCATGGAAACAAACTCTGGGTTCAACTGAGACGGACAGACCTAGCTCAGCCCAGGCTGAGGAAGGTAGAGTTTTGGGGTAGCTCTTGCTCTTCCAGTATGGGGAGAATCTTCACACGAAAGCATCCAGGTCCACAGTCTATAAACTGTTCTCTAAAACCCTGGGAATCATGCAGCTGGGCCTTGGGAGGCCACAATGAAAACAAGCAAATTTAAAGCCTCCGCTCCCAATCAACATGGCTCTTCTTTGCCCAATTTATACAGATGGTGTTCATGTAAGAGTCTAGTTAACTAAAAAGGCCAATTAATAAATGAATCAACATAAAGGACATTTATGCTTCATGTTATTTCATTTAATTATTGCAACTTCCCTGTGAGGAAACTGAGACCGAAGAGGTTTATGGTCAGACTCCACAGTACCTTCTCTGAATAACTGTCTCTGTGCTCACCCTGTGTCTATATGAACTCTCAGGAAGGGAATGTCACTACCTGGAAGAGTCCATTCCATAGCTGAACTATACCAATTATTCAGCCAATTCTTTTTAAACAAAAGTCTGGGGAAAGGGAGCTGCTGAGACTATAAAAGAGACTCCGAATTTTACATTAACTATAGGCAACATGTAGACTTTGTTAAAACACAATTTGAGCAAACCATCTCTAAAGACATTTCTGATGAACACCTGGGTGTCACAGGAGGTTGAGATGCTGGAGTGCAGATCATGTAAAGTCCAAGGACCTGGGCTTACAACCCCGGGCCAGGTGAAAAACCAAAAAGGAATAATTCATTTTCTCACTTCTCTCTTCCTACCTGTTGACTTTCATTCCTGCCTGCCTTCCTTCCTTAAAAAAAAAAAAAATTTTTAAGACAAGGAAAACAATATAGACTATGAGATATTCATGTGAGTACCATCATAAATGAGTGTCATCTCACGGTCATATTAAGAAATTACTATTAATAATATAGTTTACAAAAGTCATCTTATGGCTGTATTTTTAAAAGGTTTTATCTCTAAGAGATACATTCTTAAGCATTTATGGGGAAAGTGATAAGCTGTCTGGGATTTGCTAAAAAATGTTATAGAAAACAAAAGCTGTTGGGAGAGTTGGGTATTGATTTTATCATCCTCTCCATCTTCGCATATGTTTGGAAATTTTATAACAAAAAGTCTACATGCAAAGGAGGGAAAGAGGCAGAAAGGTCCTTCCATAAGTTGAGCTCAATTCTACCTCCCTTTATCTTCTACCTGTCAACCCATGAAAACGAGAATTCAAATCCCTCTGAATCTCTTCAAAAATAAACTCTTCCCAAGGCCTTTTGGAGTGAAACTCCTCAGAGCTCAGGGCAATGGCCTCCCTCTTTGGATTCTAGGACAAAGCATTACGGAAGTGTGCCTTGAGCGCCTCAGGAGGTTGAGCGTCCACACAGACCAGACTCTCCCCGGGGCATGTCTAACTCCAAGTACGACCTGTGCCCTGTGGCACCTCTAGCTTCCAAGCACAGATGGGGACCGGCTCTCTACTCCAGGACAGGCCATCTCCAACAGCAGCAGCAGCTATGACGCAGCAGCCTGCCCTTGTCCTCCATGAACCGTCTCAATCCTAGGAAGAAAATGCTACTAGCCCTTTAACAGATAGCAGCCCAGAGTGGTTAAGTGACCTGGTGAAGTCACACAGCTTTACGATAAAGAGCCCAGATTTAAAGCCTAGTCTCTGAAGGTCCCCAGGACTATGTTCATTACACTTAATTGTCTCTAGTCTTAAGGTCTTACCTCCTGGCTCCAGATCCATCAATGGTGCCCAGGCCACCTGAGTCACTCACCCACATCACCAGCATTCCCAAAAATAACACTCGAAGGACAGAGACCATTGTCCAGCTCCCCAGCCTAGGACCTCCCTGGGGCTCAGGAAAACCTTGCCCAACAGTTAACTAGTCCCAGACCTGCAGTCACCAAATCACCAGAACTGGTCTCCACGTATCTTTCCAAGGCACATCCAGGAGCCCCAAGTATGGGCAAAAACCCAGCCATCCTCACCTGGCCCAAGATCAGACTTCATTCTTTGTTGAGATACAAAGGGGAAACTAAGGCCTAGAGAGATCACACTTACCCAAGGGCACACAACCAAAAAATCTACCGGTCCCAGAATCTACTACACATCTGAATCATCTACACATCAAGTCACCGACACATTAGAAAAATCTACTGCCTTAGAATCACATGTGTCTACTTAAGCTGGTATCAGAATTTAAAAGAATGAGAAAGTTTAAGGTTTGGGTGCCCCAAGTGAGAGAGTTGGGGAAAGTTTTTAAAAACGATGGTATGCATATATGAAACAATTCAGTTGTGTGCACTAATGTTGAAATTTCCTAAAAGTTCATTTTCCAGAACACAGGTATTGTACGATGCTCCATGATAAAGGATTCTATGGTCAAATCGGTTTGAACCCACAGTGAGTGCCCTCGAGTGATGCCCCAAAGCACGCTGGCTTAGTAGCACTCTCAAGAGGTGCCCAGAAAGGAGTCTGTGTGACCTGCTCAAGCCAGACACATTTGCACACATCACTGTTTTATCCAGTAACACCACTCACATTCTACCAAACCAGTGTTGAGAAGATGTTGCCTTGGGAAATACTGATCTAGGGCTTTGGAGAGAAAATCTCAACAGCCCAGTTATCCTGGACTCAAGACTGAAAACCCAACCCTGAATGGAATACAGAGGCAGTGTCTACACGGCCAAAATAACTAACACACTTCCAGGCCTTTGGGGACGGAGAAACCAGTGCCGAAAGGGAACACGTGAACATCCGTGACTGCCAGCTGCGAATGCGGCCGGGCTGGATGGCTGATAACCCCGCCTCAGAAGAGTCACAGATGACTACTGAAACGAAAACCCTTTTTGAAAGTCCAAGGGAACTCTCCTGAGACTTTCTAAAATAGGTTTGAGAAAAACCCATGCAATTTTTAGAGGGAAAAAGCAAAGAAAATGTTGGAACTAGGACCCCAGCCAGGCTACTCACCCCCAGGTCAAGGTGCTGTGGACAACATGTGTTTTCTTACACAAAATTTAAAGCGAACAGTATGATGGTTTCTCAAAAAAATAAACACAGTAATTCCACTCCCAGATATGTACCAAAAGAACTAAAAGCAGGGTCTCAAAGAGGTATGCGCCCATGTTCATAGCAGCACTTTTCACAATGGATAAAAGAAAGGTGCAATCCAAGTATCTATCGACAGATAAATGGATAAACAAGATGTGCTATTTCCCAAGATGGAGCATTAACCAGTCTTAAAAAGGAAATCCTATCACATTCTGCACATGGATGAACCTTGAGAACATTATGCAAGTGAAATAGCTCAGTCACAAAAAGACAAATACTGTATGATTCCACTTACATGTATCTAGAAGTAGTCAAACTCATAGAAACAAAAGTAGAATGGTGGCTGCCAGGAGTGGAAGGAGGAAAGAATGAGGCATGGTCTACAGGTACAGAGTGTCAGCTTTACAAGATGAAAAAGTTCTGGAGGCCTCTCACACAACAGCATGAATGTACTTCAACACTACTGACCCATGTACTCAAAAATGGCTGAGATGCAAACCGTATGCTGTTTTCTGTACCACCATTTTAATCAAATAATTTTGAAAAGAAAGGGTTGATCCATGTTAGAACATGGATGAATCTTAGTCAGTTACAAAATACAAACACTATATGGTTCTACTTACATAAGGTGTCTAGAGCAGCACATTCGTAGACAGAAAGCAGAATGACAGCTGCCAGGGGTGGGGCGGGGGCAGGGGGAGGGAGACTAAAGAGTTACTGCTTAGTAAGTAGAGAGCTTCAGTTTTGCAAGAAGAAATGAATTTTGCAGATGGATGGTGGTGATGTTGCAGAACATAATACTACTGAAGTATACACATAAAAAGAGTCAAAACAGCAAATTTCCTTCTCTATAGCCACAATTTAAAAACCAAGATGGTTCAAACAACAAATATTGTTATGTATATTTTACCACAATTAAAAAAAAAAAGAACAACTAAAAGCAAGTGGCTCAAGACCCTGAGTGTGAAGTGAACATCAGGGTCAAGGTCACCTAGCAATGATCTACCAAGGCTTTAGAGTTGGATGGCCAACAGGGGATATACCCTCAACATCTCTGGTTTAGAATGTTCTGTAGCGGCACACCCTGATGGAGCAGCAGTGAGGTCCATTACAGCCAGAGGACATAGGCCGCACAGCCCTGGGTTGCAGTCCCAAGTCCAGGGGAAGACCACCAGTGTGAACAACTAAAATAGAAATGAGATGCTTCTTCCTCCTTTCCCTTCCTGCTTGTCTGATTACTCACCTTCATTCCTAGCTGCACCTTTCCTTTAAAAAATAGTACACACACATCCAAAAAGAGTTTTTGTAGCACTTTCAGGAACCGCAGTACAATTTACAGATATGTAATCTGCCCTAAGTTAAATGTGAAAAAGATTCACCATCCCCACAGAAGAATACCATTAACAAGTTGTCTCTCCTGCAACCCTACTGCACAGACTGACACTCAGCCTTCTCGCTATGCCCATTATTTTTGCAGCTCAAGTCTTCCCAGAGTTACAGGAAAGACAGAGCCCACTTGCTCTGGCTGCAGAATTTGGCTGGAATGAAGTAAAGCAAAAAAACTATGACAAAATATTTCTCCTCTGCTGCTTACTTTTTCAGAATTAGGAAGTAAGAGTGTCAAAATAAAAAAGAACTCAAAGCTAGCACTGAATTAGAAAACAATAACTATGATATAGAGTTGGAAGAAGCCTCAGCATCTAGTCCAATCCCATCACCCAGTTTCCTTAAAACAAATACCACTGTGAAGTGCTGAAAATTCCACAGGACTGAGCAAGCCCTCAGTCAATGCTAAACTTCAAATTTTACTGTGACGCTGAAAAAACTCAAGACCCAGGTAGTTTAGAGGCTCATCTAAGGTTAAGATATTGCACAGTTAGGAGCAGATGCCCACAGAGGGCTCTTTCAAGGACAACAAGCTGACATTCAAATTCTAAGTGCAAAAAGGGAAGGGCCAGAAAATCCTAAAATAGGCAATGTGGGTGTTCCACATGGCTCCTGGCAGATAGCCCCACAAGACTGGTACCTGATGGGTGACCTTGAGGACTTCAGGCACCAATACCACACCACCTGCTTTCATCACAGACGTACCGTGGGTGGTGACATCTGTGCATGCATCTGGGACTCACTCAAGCCTTCCTGCTTTTGCACGACCTTCTGCCCCTATGAAGTCACCAGTTAGGAATCTAAATGTATTTCTGAAGAGGATCTGAACTTAGGCAGAGACACACCATTCATTCTGCACAAGCTGACTAGTCATCCATTCAGCAGCGATGTCGTGAGCACCTACCTTGGAGCAGGCTCTATTAGGAACACCACAGGGATTCAGCTAACAAATATGACATTAGACTGTAGGTGACCCATGACCACAGGAAAAGCAACCCCGACAGCTGTTCAGCACAGTTTGCAAGTTCTCAGAGAATCCTCAAGAAATAGCAGAATACAGGTTTCTGGTTCGAAAGCTGGTTCCAGGTTGTACTGTTCACCACACTAACAAAATACTCCTTCTGTGTGCACCCTGGTGGCTCAGGCGCTAAGCTGGCAGCTAAATGATGAGCCATGTAAAGCCCAAGGACCCAGGTTCACAACCCAGGGCTGCAGGGAACATCCAAAAAGAAATAAAATTGCCTCCTCCCTTTCTTCCTTAAAAATGCTTCTTCCTCCTCCCCCGTCTTCTCTTTTTTTCTTGTTAATCATTAAATATCATAGTGAAACAGCTACTGCTTTAATTATTTTTGTAGAGATAAGCGCTGAAAGATTAAATGCTTTGCTTAAGGTTTAAAACCTAGTAAAGTCTGACCTCCTCACCACCCCACTCCAGCCGTGGACTTCTCAGCTGATTGTATCATCGCATAAAGATGGGACCATATGTTGCAGAAATTCACCTGCTGTTTTACCTGCAAGATATCCTCCCATTCTTCTCTCTTTTCTTCAAATGCTTATTTATTTATTTATTGGAAAGGAAGGAAAGGCAGAGGCAGAAATGAAGATAAGTAGGCAGGCAGGAAGAGAGAGGTGGAAGAAGCACTCCATTTATCTTTATTTAGTTGTTCAGATTAGTTGTTTCCCCCCAGGACCTGGGGATGCATGCAGGACTGTTCCCAAGGCATACAAGACCCCTAAGCCATCAGGGAGCACCCCCTGTTCTTTCTTTGAAGAACTGCTTCTCCTACTCTAAAAAACCATATGGTACAGGTATGGGATGCCAATCACAGCATTCCCATCATTAATTGTATCGGTTGGGTCCTTTGCTGGGTCAATCTTCATTCTCTAGCCCCAGCCACAGTGACTGGGCCTCTCATGGACACATGACCTGGTCAGGCCAATCCAAATCCTTCCATGCACTTTTTCTGCCTGGGCTAACTGCTTAGAGCTCCCTTTATTGTCTGACAGGGGTTAAGATGATGAAGTCCAGAAGGGACTAAAGTCATGTTGCGAGCCCATGGGAAAAGTCTACAATATTCAGGTACAATCATCCAAAGGCCCAATCCATCCCAAGGCTTTTAGAATATTGTAAGTCAATAAATTTCTCTTTTCTGCCTAATATGGTTTGAGCTAAGTTTCTGTCACTTGCAATAAAAGTGCCCTGAACTAATACATAGAGGATTAAATAAAATCTGCCCTCCTACAAATTCTTATATTATTCCTCAAATAATACAATTAAAAGAACCAAAAGAAAAACTATGATGTTTGGAGCTTTAACTTATGTCCCCGTTCCTGCTGACCCTGCAGGGCAGAGTGGATGAAGAAAAAGGTGGCTGGTACTGCAAGAAGAGAGTGGGAAAGAACAAAAGGCCAAGGTAACCCCTAATGAATAATAAATAATGCACACCTGACAATCAGCAGCCAACTGCACTTGCCTTGCTAGGAAAGCCTGGCCGGGTTATTTTAATTCCTCCAACTTTAACTTCTGACATTTGTACAGTGCCTAGTGCCATCCAGCCCCTCTCCTAACCCTCATGGTCCTCCATATTACCTTGGAGCCCCAGCCACCCCGAACCAATGCCAATCCTCTGCTCTACTCAGGTTGGTCTAATTTCTACAACCAGAAAACACACTGTTTCTCTCATGGCTGGACTCTGCTCTCGCTGTGTCTCTTGCCCAGCAACCCCTCCTCCTTCCCCTCTAGACGTTCAGAGCATTCCTTCAACACTCAGCTCAAGGCCCAGCCCCCATGAAGTCTTCCTCAGTTTCCCCAGCAGACACTGCTGTCTCCATTCTCTTAACTCTAGTGAAGCCAAGCCATCCAGTTCTCTGAGAAACTTTTTAGGAAGCACAAAAGGGACAAAAAGGACATTCAGCTCCTAGCACAGTAGAATCAGTGGCCATTATCAAGTTCAAGTTCTGCTACTTCTGCCTCACGAAAGAGGCCTAACACAAAACCGTTTGTGGCATTTAGAGAATATTTGGAGAAAGCATGTATCGCTATATCACTCAATTGATCCGTCTCTTAATGTCACTCTCCAAAGTGTCCCATTCCCCCAACGAGGCAGCAAGATGCAGGCTGGAATTACATCCTACCACCGTTGTCTGTGTCTACATCCCAGCCCCTCCTGCACCAAGCAAGGGACTGGGCACTCCAGCCCTCCCAGATCACATCAGCCCCCCGAGAGGCTGAAGCAGGCAGCCTAGCAGCCTTAGCCCCATCTCATAGACGAAGACACAGAGGCGCCCCACCAGTAAGAGACCCACGCTCCAGGAATAGGCAGTCAAGGGTCTTCAAGTGAGAAAACCCTGAAGTTAGTAACTGAATCCAAGAGAAAAAAACAAGAGTTCTGAGTCACCAAACAAGATCCTGGTGCAACTGTGGAAAAACGAGAGATCCAAGTATCAGAAAACGGTATTTCTCTCCTCTCCCCTCCAGTGGAGTAAGGAGCTCACTTCCTCCTTACAGTTCCATGCATAGGGACAAAGAAAGGCCACAGAATTCCAAAGAGTTCCCCCCAAAGCAGGAAATGGCTGAAATTGTACTAGGAGGGCCTGATCAGGTTATAGGGAAAACGACCCCACCCAGAATCAGGATCACTGGGCTTAGCCTCAACTCCAACACCTTTGACCCTGGCCACTTGCAGCCTGTCCTCACACCTATGTATGGGGACACAGAACACCATGTAATGCAGAGCAGACACCACTCAGCTCACTGAAGTTGCCACAGAATTAAGTGAGATACGAAAGTATTCGCTGAGACACAAAGTGCTGGAATAGGAATTCCCTCATCCCCCAAAACAGAACAACACTGAGGTCCTGGGCATAGAGGGTTATAAATGTCTAGGGCTCTAACTGAACAGGAGCAGAGCCGTAAGTGAGGTTTGCTCTTCTGCCCCAGATCAGATAGGCCAGTTTCCTCCCAGGTCCAGATCCCCTGTGGGGACCTGCCAGCCATCATCTGCCTGCAGCAAGACTCAAAAGTGGCAGCTAGGGATGGGTATTCTGGCCCACGCTGGGTGTGGAATTGATAGAGAAAGTCTCTAACCGGATGATGGTGGCATCTCCAATATAGAGATGGTGACGCACAGGCCTCCCTTTATGCTGTGGATCCTTGGAAAGCCAGTTGGTTCCTGTCCAATTTCCACAAGGGTCATGCACTGAGGCTACTCACAGGCAGAGCTATGGTCCTGCAGGCAGAGTGGAAACTACTATGGATAGGAAGGAGGCAGGACCAAAACAGGTGCATCTATCCCTTCAACCAGAGCAGTTCTTATGTACTGAACTTGGCACCATACGAAGAGTTCCCAGTCTAAAGGGAAAAAACAGAGGAAAACTACTGCACAGATCCTTTACAAACACCCTAACACCATGTACACTATCTCCACCCCGTATCTCAAAAGCTCTCTCTTGCAATACCAAATGCCTTCTAATTTTTTCTGTTAACAAAAATGAGCTTAACTTTTCCTTGGAAAGTATTTTTGTGAGGATTTCACGACACTCCACAAAGTTTCAGAACTCTGTATCTCTGATAAAACTAGGGTCTGAAATCACTGCTTAAGGGGACATAACTCAAACTCTATTTCATCTCTTCCTTAGAGGTCAGGATCAGCTTTTATAACTTTGGCCCAGTGAGACTCCCACCTTCCTTACCAGGCAAGAAAGAGGGGTAAGGGGGGAGTACCTAATTAACGGCAATTTGTCCACCTATTCCAGAGATTAAAGGAAGCAATGATTTAAACACATTGAACAAGGACTTGGTCCACACTCTATCACTTCTGTGCTTCCTTGACAAACTTCCTCCTTCAAAAACAGACAACAGCAATTAAAAACAACAAAAAAGTTCACCTTGATGAGATTTCCCTCTGTCCTTATCATCATTGCTCATGACACCTGACAGCCTTTCTTACCATCTTCCAAAACACCTTCCAAGAAGACTGGATTTGCCAGCAACTGAGCTACAATCATAACTGGGTACAGGATGCAGGTCTGAGGGACATAGACACCAGAGAGTGAGAAACTCAAGAGACAGGGGGCCACCAGAAAAACGATTTTCTGTGTGGACCCCATTTAGTCTTTCTTCAGTATAAAAAGTGAGATTTTATATTTACCCAATATATATCAGGGTCCTTACCAGGAAAAGCTTATAAAATCATGCTCTTAACAAGTGAGCCTTTTAACAGCCAAATAAACACGTCTCATCAGATTTTGGTCTACAAGTTGCTATAAGCAATTTCTTAGTCCTCTGTTAACCCCCCAAGGACAAGACCTGGAAAAAGCGGGATTTGCCCCTTCCTGGCTCAGAACTTGTTTCAATAAAACAGTGCATAAGTCAAAACTCCTGGTGCCTAATACTTCGAGCATTTTAACCACCATAAGTAAGTTTTCTCTGTGGCAAAGTTGGCGTCATTGATAGCTCACAAAGTGGTAGCAACAGGTGCCTAATAAATGCTGGTTCTCGTCCTTCCTCTGTGCTGTGCTTTCTATGCCTTCCTTGTCTAACCGTCCCTAACCAAGCCAAGCCAGCCTAACACTTGTCATGAACTCCTGCTGATCCCTCACAAGGGGCACACTCACAACTCTATCACCACCAACCAGGGGAGCCAGCCTTCCCTCCCCAGAAAGCTCAGCACTGCCTGGGAGGGATCCCAGCAGCCACTACTAGGATTTTCCCATGGTGCAATGCAACGTTCCCAACTTTTCCGGGCCCACAGTTTCCAAAGAAACCCAGCAGGCATTGTGCATAATCAACCACAAGTCTAGGTGAGCAAACAGACTGAGCTCTGGGCAGAGGGGGGGCTCTGAGTGCCAGAAGACAAAGCGCCAGGGGTCCTAGAACTGCGTTAGCAGTGACCAAAATTCAGAAGTACCGGTCCTGGCCCAGCGTTGATTAAAGGCTAGCTGAGGCTCCCGAACGCCTGCCTGGCAGATCATGAAGAGCTTTTGAAAAGGGACTGACGGACATCCCTTCTGAGTGACCCACAGCTGGACCTGGAGTCTCCGGAGGACCCTGTTGTATTGGCACCAGGGTCAAGGCCTTCAGTGTCAGGCATTGTCCACAGTGACGCTGGAACTAGGGGAGGAGGCGTGAGGCAGGGGTCCACGAATCGTCCCTCCCGCGCTGGGCCAGCTGGAGGAGGAAAGGTTCCACCCGCGGCCAGCGCCAGGTAGAGCAGTGGCCCTGGCGAGCCCCGCCCCCGCCCCTCGCCGGGCCGGAAAGGAGTCGCGCGGGTCGCAGGTCCCGAGGCCAGGGCGGGGGTCGGACACTCACCCGCGCCCTCGGCCGGCGGCGGCGGCGGCCCGACGACGCCGTTCAGGTAGAGAATGGGCAGCAGGTGAGGCTGCGTCTTCTCCAGCGCCGCCCGCAGGTCCTGGAAGTGGTCCCGCTCCTTGGCCAGGAGCAGCTTGAGCAGCAGCTCCGCCTTGGCGCCTCCCGCCTCCGCGTCCAGCTGCCGCCGCTCGCCTGGACTCAGCGCTCCCGCGGCCTCGAGCAGCCCGAGCACTGCCTCCACCTCCGTCATGGCCTGAGCCAGGCTCTGCTGACACTGGGCGAGCAGCTCCCGGCGCCGGGGCTCCATGGTGGCGGGCCGCCCCGCACCGCCCCGCCCCGCCCCGCCCCGCCGGACGGCTCCCGGCTCCCGAGGCCGCCGGGCGCGCGGGCGGCGGCAGCGGCGAGCGGCTCCGCGACGGCTGGGACGGCGACCGTCTCAGCGCACGGGGCGCCGCGAGGCCGCAGGGGCCATGGGCCGGGGCCTGGCGGGCTAGGGGCCGGCGCGAGCGGCGCTCAGCAGCGGCCGCCTCCCGGGCTCAGAAGCGCAGCCATGTTGGCTGCCGCGGCGGCGGGACTGCAGGAGGAGGAGGAGACGGAGGAGGAGACCGCGGAGGAGAAGGAGGAGGCGGAGGTGGGGACGGCGGCCGGGCGCGCCCCGAGGCCCGGCTGCAGCCGGGCATGCTCCCCTCCCCCCGCGCCGCCGCTCCCTCCCCGCCCCGGGCGAAAACTCGTCCCGACGCCCCGGCCCTGCGCCGCCAGCCGCGCGAGCACTGTTCCGAGGGGAAGTACCGGGCCCTGTGCTCCAGGCCCCGACGGCTCCGGCACGGCGCGGCGGCCGCTTCGGCCCGGCCCGGTTCACCGGAGCCCCGCCCCGCCGAGGCCCGAGCGCTGCGGCCGCCAGCCGGTCCGTCTCTCCGCCCTCTCCCCTCCCCCGGCCGTCCCTCCGAGCGCCCGGGCGGCCGGCCTCGAGGGGCTGGGCGAAGGGGAGGGGTCCCCGCCTCTGGCCGGCCGGGGAGGCGGGGACGCCGCTCTCGCCAGCTCTCCGGGGCCCCGAGGCCCAGCAGCTGCCACAAGTGGGGAAAAGGAAAACGGGGGGCCCAGGGGGAAGCAGTCCGTACCCCTACTCACTTGGCCTGGACACACGGCCAGCCCCCAAGCTACTGGGGACTCCACACAAAACCCTGCCCCAAACCAGAGTCTCCCAGTCTGAGGACTCGAAAACAAAGCCTGGAGACAGTTGAGGAGAGTCCCCTAACCATCTCCACCAGCCCAGACCTGTGAGATTCCCCCACTCCCCAAGAAGCTCTTCTAAAATATCCCCAGTATAATCCTGAGACTCAGTTCCTCAAGAGCTTTCTGCTCAACGCCTTGTGAGACTGATTGCTCCCCAGAATCTACAGGGATTTGTATGTTGGGTCGAGGAGGGAATGTGTCACTGGACGAGGAAAAGAGTAGTGCTGCTCTCCCCCCTAAATGTCACCCCAGATTCTAGGAGACAAATCAATAAAATACAACAACCTTGCACCCCAGTGCCCTCAGTGAGGATCTGCATTCTGGCTCTGAGTCCAAGAATGTCTTCAGCCATCCAGCAGTCTTTTTGTGACTGCAGGATAACGTCCTGAAAAGCTGGGATCCCCTCTCGTTGCTTACAGTAGTGTAGTTTGGGATCCCAGGGCCATCACAAATGTCTCTGTTGGAATTTGTAACCTCATTTAGAAACCCTTCGGGCTACAGGTGCTTTTTCTACTGATAATCAGTCCCACCCCCTCCATCCCTCTCCCCTCCACCAACAAAAGCCAAATAGAGATAGAGATTGAGATACATAGCTATACAACAGTACCAGAACTTGCACTTCAGTTTTGGATTTCTCTTTAAATAGCTGCACAGTGTCAGAGGGAGTCTATTATTCTGACTGACTTGGGTTCTCTCGGGAAAATGGGGGTAAGGAGAGCATGTTAAATCTGGAGTTATTAGCCTTGAGTTTATGAATAAGCTGGAGGGTGTCAGTGAAACTTTTGATATTATCCAGAATTTTCTGTGGATATGTACCTATTTTATGACATGGAGGCCTATAGCTTTGATCAAATTAAAGTATCCATGACCTGATGTAATTGAAATATACCTAAGAAATGGGGAACCTATACACAGGAAATTATTTTAATGTGTAATTTACTACAATAAAAGTAAATTTAAAATAAAGTGTCCATGACCCAAAATGGACTCCAATACGGCAGAACTAAGGTAATTGGGTTTTTTTTAAGAAGTCTCCTTGTTCAGGTAATCTGGCCTTCTATGGGGAAATAAGTTTCCAGGGGAGGGGAAGCCTGGCTATCTATCGTACAGTGTCAGGGTTTTAGACAGGCTGCCTTGCTGTCCCTTCCCTTCCTGCTCCAGAAAGATACTTCCCCTTCTGGGCATCACTTTCCTCATAGCAACTGCAAAGCCTGAATCATCCTCAAAGCCGCCCACCCTACAGGACACACCTGAAGAGCAGGACCTCTGATCTTAGTTGGATTAACTACCAATCTAGGGAGTGGGAGGAAGATGGAAGGAGGGAGAAAAAGAAGATAGAGATGAATTTGGTTTATGGTTAGAGCAAACTGTGTTATTAAGTTCTAAATCCAAAGGATACCCAAAGCAGAAGGGGGCAGAAAGGAGGCACTGGTCTCCTAGGAACCTCTACAAAGACAGTGAGGAATATGTGTTTTCTGTCCCTGGAATCTCCTTGGGAAACAGTATAGACATCCATTAGCTAAACACTTTCTCCCTGGGGCTGTATAGCTTTTGCCACTACTTTTAGCAAATCCTTATTGGAAAGGCTTGGACTTTGTGCAAAACATAAATTTCTGGAAGAGATATTTTATTTTATAAACATTCAACTTCAGGATTCCTTTAACCAGTGACTTTGGTATGACTTTATATTTCTGTAGCATTTTGTACTCTTCAGGGCACCTTCCCACACATGGTCTCCTTTTGTGCCTTGTTCTGGTTTGCATTGTGCACCCCTCCCCCTAAAAGATGGTCAAGTCCTAATTCCAGTACCCATAAAGGCGACTTTATTGGAAATAAGGCCTTTGCGGATGTAATCAAGTTGAAAATGAGGTCATACTCGATTAGGGTAGGTCCTAATCCAATGGCAGGTGTCCTTATAAGAGAGGAATTTGGACACAGACACACACAGAGGAGAGAACCTTGTGAAGGCGGGTAGAGAGCTGGTTCTACAAGGTAGGGAACACGGGGAGAGCCAGCTGCCACCAAAAGCTGGGGAAGAGGTCTGGAGCAATTCTTCCCAATCTCCACACGGAACCAATCCTGCTGGCACCTTGATTTTGGACTTCTGACCTCTGGAACTGTGAGCCAGTAGATTTCTATTGTTTTAAGCCCCCCAGTTTGTGATAATTTGTGATGGCAGCTCCAGAAAACTAATAGAGCCCCATCAGAATGGAGGAGGTAAGAAAGACAGGATGAGCCTCCCCATCTTAAAAGTCATATTGTTACTCTCTTCTACAGCCTTAGAATTTCTCTATAGATTTACCCACCTTTCCTTCTTTCTTATGATCTTACAAAAAGAGAGTCTAGGGGGCAAATAAGATACTGGGATTAATTCATAGTAAAGGAAAAAGGAAACAGTGGTACATTTCCTACATTATATACAGATGTAAGCACTCTGTCATGTATACCTTAAACTCAGTTAATGTTAAAATGCAATATTGCTTCAATAATAATTGATTTTTTAAAAAGTAAGAAAAAGAGGTCTCTTCCTCCTTGAGGAGAGCATCCCTCCCATGTTCTGGATACGATCTCTGCACGCTATACCCTACGCATATACACACACAAAGTCATATGCATACCCTTATACACACTTTCATACACAATCTCCCTCTGCTCTGGCTCAGATCTCCCCCTCTTTGTCAACAGACAAATAGTTTGGGGTCTTTCCATTCTCCAAGGCCCCCCTTCCCTCTCATATCCTCAGGAAAGAACCACTGCCTGTCATGGGACTTTGCATGATCATAGACAGCTCACTCCTTGGTTGATGCTCTGCAACTTGACTTCTGAGCAAGACACCCCCAGAGGAATCTGCTCTCTCCTGATGCCAACCCAAGGCCTCTCCTTTACATCTCCTCCAGCATCAACTCTGCTCTGCGTCATCCCAGCCTGAGGACCACTTGTTGATCTTATTCTAATCCCTCCCACCTCCTGACTTCTTTCTCCCCACTTTACCTTTCATTGCTTTTTTCTCCCCACTCTCCTTCCCAAAGAAAAATCATGTTGTAGTTGGAAGGATCTGAACTCAGATTTCAACCCCGACCCTCATCGGCTATATATCCCTGGGCTCATTACCTTCTTTTTTGTTTGTTTTATTATTTCACATCGCTATATACCTTTTAACATCTTTATTTTACTTTTTATTTAGTTGTTCACACTGGTTATTTCCCCCAAGACCCGGAATTCCAACCTAGGGGTATGTGGTCTGTGCTCCTTTGGGGGGCGATTGACCTAACTGCTGCTCCACTAGAGCTACCGCTCTATACTTTTAAGGATATTGAATTTGCATCTCAATCTGTGTGAAATTCACACTGCACTCACCTCCAGAGTCCCACTGCCCTGTACCATCACCTGTTAATTACTCCCTGTTTCCCTGTTTCCCCTGCCCCACAGCCACAATTTTGCATCATGTGAATTTTGTTGGGGTTTGTTCATTTGGTGGTCTTTTTGTTTTGTTTTGTTTTTTTTGCAAGATGAAAGTGGGTAGGCGGGCAGTCAGGAAGAGAGAGGAGAAAGCACTTTATTTTGTTTAGTTGTTCATCATTGGTTGTTTCCCGAACCAGGGATGTATGTGGACTGCACCTGGTTTAAACCACTAGACCACCAGGGTACACCTGTTTTGTTTCTTTATATTCCACTTATGAGTAAAACCATTCTATACTTATCTATTTGTCTTTTCTGGTTTATTTGGTTTAGCATAATCAACTCCAGTTCCATCTAGGTTGTTGCAAGAGGCGCAATTTCATCTTTTTTAACAGCTGCAGAGAAATCCATTGAGTATATGTACCACAGCTTCTTTATCCAGTCATCGGTTGACCAGCATTCAGGATGTTTCCATATCCTGGCTCTTGTGAATTGTGCTGTTGTGAATACAGGGGTGCAGATGTTTTGTCTGATCAGAGTTTTTGTGTTCTCTGGGTATATGCCTAAAAGTGGGGTTCCTGGATGAATGTTAGACCTGTATTTTTTTGAGAAATCTCAACACTGTTTTTCAGAGAGGTTGCACTAATTTTATTGCCACCAGCAGTACAAAAGTGTTCTTTTTCCACCACAACTCCTTCAACACTTGTTGTTTCTAGTGTTTTCGATATAGTACTTAACCTTTCTGAGCTTCGATTTCTGCATCTCTAAACCAAGAACATCACCCTTCAGTAGGAATATTAAGACAATTCAATGATAGGACTTAAAGATTCAGTATAATGCCTGATATCTGGCAGGCATATAAACCTGCCAATATCGTGTTTGAGCAGGCAACTTCTGCAGTCAAAATGCCTAACTGAAATCCTGACTTTGCAACTTCTCCTCTGGGTAATGTTGAGTGAGCCTCTCTGTGCCCCAGTTTCCTCATCTGTAAAGTGGGGATAGCAGCAATAGCATCAAAATAGTGCTCAACCAGTGGCGGGCGTCACTGACTTTTGGCTTTTGCTCTGTGATCTGAAAAGAAAGACTCTAAAACACATTGAAACAGGTTTGGAGCAGCTGTTTCCAGGTTCTGAAGTGAGTGACTGTGGACGCCAGCTAAAAGACTTCCATTTCAGGAAGGGGCCTTTCTACCTTGAGCTCTGCTGTCTCCCCAACCAGCATGCCTGGCATGTGCTAGGTGCTCAACAGCTATTTTGAAATTAATAAATGACCTATGAATGAAGAAACAAAGAGGTTTTGCTAAAAATGCACATATAGGTAAAGAACTCACCTGAAAAAGGAGCAGTATCAGAAGCAAAGTGAGGTGTGTGCCCTGGTGACCTCGTGGTGTAGCATACCCTGGGAGCGGTCCCACATACATCCCAAGGTCCTGGGTTTAAGACCCGGGTCCAAGGGGAGCAACAAAATAAAAAATAAAGTGCTTCTGCTTCTCTCTTCCTGCCTGCCTACTTGCCTTAGTTCCTGCCTGTACCTTTCCTTTAACATTTTTTAATTTAAAAAATTGTCCACAGATGCACAGATGCCCTGGAGGTGAGTGATTGGTTGGCAGCACAATGCTGGCTCCCAAAGTGCACCCCCTGCAGTAAGCACCCAGAGCCTCCCCTCTCTCTCTGCCCGCAAGTCTGGGGCACCAGACCCTGCTAAAGATACCACTGCTCAGAGATCCATGGAGTTAGAATCCCAAGGTGAGTGTAATCCTGAGAGCACAGCCCCATCCAGGTTTCAGGTACAGTCCTGTCCAGAGCGTGAACCCTTTGATTCAGAGCCACATTTCAGCTTAGATGTTATCTGCTTTAGGAAGCCTGACTTGCCTTTATGTTGGAGCCCTCCTCTCAGAAGGGCTAGGTGTCTCTGCTCCTTGCTCTCCTAGCAACTTTGTACCTCTGCTTACTAACATTTACCGATGTACATTGTTAAAATTGTCAATTTATGGTGCGCCCTGCTGAAGTAGTAGTTAGGTCTGCCGCCTTTGATTGGCACAGTTCACAGACATCCCAAGGACCCAGGTTTGCATCCTGGGGGCTGGGGGTGGGGCCACCAAGAAGTGCAACTAAACCAGATAAATAGGGTGCTTCTTCCTCCTCTGCCTGCCTGCCGGCCTCTGCTCACCTATATTCCTTCCTGCACCTCTCTTTTTTAAAAAGATTCAATATACTTTTCTATATCTTGATGGGAGGTAGACTGTATCCCACCAAAAGATGTCAGCACCCTACTCTCCAGAGCCTGTGAATATGAAGTATCCGAAATGACTCAAGGAACTGTGCAGATGTGATTTAAAGTAACAGTACAATGGGGAAAGCATGGTGGGTTATCCAGGTGGGTCCAACCTAATCACATCAGCCTTTAAAAGCAGAGAGTTCCCTCAGACTGGATGCTGTAGAGAGGTCAGAGAGATTCCAAGCATGAGGATTTGACTTGTTGCTGGCTCTCATATGGAGGAGCCCATGTGCACAGGCAGAGACACTCTGGAGCACCGAGACCAAGACCTGAATCTGCCAAAAACCTGAAGGAGCCAAAAGGAAATTGCTCCCACCCTGTCCCTATCAGAGCCCAGCTGGCCGAAATTGATTTTAGCCTTGCAAGACCTGAGCAGAGAAACCAGCCAGATCAGCCTAGACCTCTGACCTACCTAGCTGCCAGATATTAACCGTCAGTTGTCTCAAAGTTCTGTGTACCAGAAGGTTTTGTTATGGCAGCAGTAATAAGACTAACAATCCCCAAAGCTCGAGCTCTGGGGGGGACAGGAGTGATGTCAGTTTCTTCACTGTTGAATGTCAGGTGCCCACCAGAGTGGCAGACACGCAAAAGAAAAACCAACTAAACCAAACTATTATATGAAAAAGACCCACATTTTTAGGGTAATTCTTCATGGCCTCTTTGGAAAACAGAACTCCATCTCCACCAGCAATTGGAGGGGAGATTTTCAAATGCAGATACCTGGAAACCAGGCTTTCTCTGCAGGCTGAGTAAGCCGGGCCTCTGACCTTGGATTTTTTTGTCCTAATGGAGAAGCAGCAGCTGTTCCCCATAGAAACAGATCCTGGTGCTGTGCGCCGCGGGCACAGTCCCTGGGCAGACACAGCTGCCCCCAAAGCATATGTGAGCACCGTGTGAGGGAAGGAGTGACTTCAGTGGGAGTGGAGGTGTCTGAGGACAAGCCACACGAGGATGAACTCTTGGGTGGGTGTGCGCGTCATAGCAGTCTTTTCTGGGATCATTTCCCCGTCCCATCCTGGAAATGGCAGGTGACCCAACATCTGAAATGTGACATTTAAAGTGATTTCCTTAAAGAATTCTTTAAAAGAATGAATTCTCTCAAGATAATGAACATGCAGTTCTATTTATGGAAATGCTGTTTCATACTTTTTTTTTTTTAAGGAAAGGTGCAGGCAGGAATGAAGGCAAGTAGGCAGACAGGCAGAAAGAGAGAGAAGGAAGAAGGATCTTTAGTTTTCTAGTTATTCACACAAGTTGTTTCTCCCCGGGGCCCAGGACTTGAACCCAGGGTGTGAGCTTATGTCCTTTGGAGGTGATGGACCTGACCACTGCTCCACCAGGGCACACCCACTTTTTAGGATTACTGTCACTATAAAGTGAACTATGACTGTTTAGGGGGAAAAATAGCTGAGGATTGAGTTCTTGATAGCTTCTCAAGTTATGAAGACATTTTTCTTCCAGACATATTTCTTTGTTCAGGAGCAGCCCAGAAGCAAGTAGCCTAAGACTGTGAACAGGAAATCTGGGAGAAGCCACATCTAGTAACAGGCCGTGCCTGCGGCCCTGCTTGGACAAGGTCAAAACTCTGAGATCAGAGATTCAAAGCAGTACTTGAGAACTTGGGAAAGGTTTCATTAGAAAATTAAAAAAAAAAAAAAAAAGAAGAAGAAGAACTATGTATTGAGGGCTTACTGTGTGCCACGGACTAGGTGAGGCCCTGAGGCCACCCACCTTGTTGTTAAAGCGAAGAGTCCAGAAGTCTCTTATCCCAAAACTGCCGAACCAACTCCCACCAAAACTGGGGCAAACATGGAGGCGCAACACCTGGCGTATTGCTCTCTCTACTCAAGCACATACCCTCCTTTGGAATCCTTGATGTCAGTTTTTAGTCCCTCTGGGTATCCAAACCAACTGTCTGTAGCGACCTGCAGAGCATTCGCACTAGCTCCTCACCCTGCATCCCGCCTTCCCGTTAAAATATTTCTAAGGTGTGTCTCTTCTACAGAAACTCATCTGAAGTCACGTTTGGAAAGAATTTGATAATAAGTGATAATATCTTCCTTGCTACTTCTACCAAAAGTGTTATTTTCAATTTTTTAAATTTATTTTAAGGACAGGTGCAGGCAGGAATGAAGGCGAGTAGGCAGGTAGAGAGAGGAGGAAGAAACATTTATTTATTCAGTTGTTCATCTTGGTTGTTTCCCCAGGCCCTGGGACAAGAACTCAGGGGTGTGTGGCCTTGCTCCTTTGGAGGCAATGGACCTAACCACTGCTCCACCAGGGCACGCCACAGGTTGATATTTGACAACAGTGAGTCTCAGGTGAACAACCTTCCCAGTAGATCCTGGTGGATGAAGATCGCCAGCCCAGTGTTCTTCACTCCTCCCCACTGCAGAATTGGCCTCGTCAGAACAGTATGCCATTCCCTCACTTCCTCCAGAGCCTTCAGTAGCTCCCACTGCCTCAGGACAAGGAGCAGCTCCTTAGCGGAACATCCAAGACCTGCTGTCTTTTAACTTCATCTCCTATCATCTTCCCACCTTCCCTGTGCTCCCTCAGTCCCGCTCTGTCCTGTCCTCAGAGCGCTCTCCTCCTGCCTCCTCTTTGCCTGTCTAAATCCTTCTCATCCTTTCCAGTCAAAAAACCCCACCTCCCTCTCCCGAAGTCCAGGTGCCTTATGCCTCATCACGTTTCCCCTTGTTGCCATTATCTGCTGAATGACTGTGCGCTGTTCACAAATATCTCTGAGAAGCGTTCCATCACCCAGACACAGAGGAGACCGGGGTGCTGCACTATTCTTTTTCTCCTGTCACTCACAGCACCTCTGATAGTGGAGGTGCTTCAGAAATACCTGGACTGGTGCGCCCTGGTGACCTAGTGAGTTAGTCCACTGTGACATCATCCACATACATCCCAAAGACCCTACTTCAAGACCCAGGGAAACAACCATGAGGAACAACTAAATAAAATAAATAAAACATTTCTGTCTCCTCTCTCTTCCTGCCTGCTAGCCTTCATTCCTGCCTGTACTTTTCCTTAAAAAATAAAAGAAATACCTGGGCATTGAAAGAAGCAAGGCAAGGGAACATAGGACAACGGGCTGTTCACACCATTTCATCCTTTAGGTCTGTTTAAAGGGCACTTCTTCAGAAGCCCGAGTTATCAATAGTGGGTTCTATTCTCTTTGGTAATTTTCCTTCCTGGCACTCTCCACATTTTGCATTATTTTTGATGTGACTCTGTTTAATGATTGCCTCCCACTGGACTGCAAGCTCCACTGAACACCTGTATCCCCAGCATCTAGTCTGATACATGATAGAGGCTGGAAACTATTTGTTGGAATAATTACCTAGAAAAGGTGCCTGTGGCTGCATTCAGAACCCCCAGCAGAGGGCTTCCATCTCTTCATTCTCGGACCAGAGACCTAGGAGACCAATGTCTCTAGATTTACTACAACCTCAAGCACAGAGCAAATAATGACAGTTCTCCTCTGCTGAGTGCTGAGCACCTGCCAGGCACTACTGATCCTTCCCCAGAAGGTCCCAGCTGCTTCCACCATCCCAGTCGGCCATAGGTCCCATCTTCAGCTCCATTTGACAGATGAGGGATCCGAGGTTCAGCATTCCTGCGCCCCCCCCCCCCCCAGCCACAGGAGCTCTGTGTCTCCCGTCTTGCAGGGGAGAGAGACTCTAGTGTCTAGGAGTGACTGACAAGTCTGATGAACTTTTGAATATGCATCTACCCTTGCCTTGAAAGGAATGAAATCAGCTCCTGGAGAACATGCTAGAAGACAACAGCTGTGGTGTGTGTTGGTGGAACAGCGATTAGGTCAATCACCTCTGACGGAGCAAGCAGCGTAACCCTGGGTTCAAGTCCCAGGTTGGAGTGGGATGGGGAAGAAACAACCAGTGTGAACAACAAAATAAAACAAAACAAAATAAAAATAAAGATTTTTCCTCCTGCCTGCCTGCCTGCTTGCCTTCATTCCTGCCTGCGCCTTTCCTTTAAAAGAAAGAAAGAAATCAAAATCTGTCCTCTCTGTGCAGACATATGTAAATCAGATGCAAATAGATCCCTGCCCTATCAGACTCCTGGTGGTGAGAATGAACCCAAACCAGAAATTCTGTGCGAGAGGAGAGAGTGGGCCTTGGGAGCTCTGGTTTGGATAAATCAGAAACCCACCTGAGTTCCAGCCTTCTAGAGCACTCAGAACTCCTGTTTAACACATTCGATTGTCCCTTCCCTCCACCCTCCGTGTGGCAGTTAACAGTGGCTCTGTCCACGTGGAGTGAAGCAGTCTGCTCAGGCTCACAAAGAAGGAAAGTGATGGGATCAGGATAAGCAGCAATGGTCTTCGGAACAACTCCCCACAGGTTTTGGCAAGACTGTCCCTGAAGCAAACCTCTTTTGTGCAGAAGCCACAGCTGGAGAAACAGCTGCTGGATGGAACCCTGGCCTCCTGTTTCCAGTAAGAAACCATCCAGCTCTAGGCAGCTTTATCTGGGGTTGTTCCTGGTGGGGGGCAAGAGTCCCCCACAGAGGAGCTACTTGAATGCAAAGCCATGAGACCTCTAGGAGACTGAATATACAAGTGCCTAATGGTCAGGCCATATGTAGAAATAGGATTCTAACCCATAAAATGAAGCAACCTGTTCAGAGTCCACCAGCCCTGGAAGCCAAACAAAAACTCTTGTGGCAATCTGCCCCAAGCAGCCAGGACTTATTAAACTGACAACCTCCTTGATTTCTGCCTCCACTGGCAACTTAGGACCAGTTGGAGAAAGTCAACTATATTCTCCTAACCGGTCACATGGAATGCCCACTTCTAGCCCACCCACCTCCAGGGCCCATGGTGACAGCCTCCAATAAGCACTTATCCGCAGTCTTCCCTTCTGCACCACTCCTCTATACCCAAAGCGAGTGAAGGTGCTGATTCCTTCGCTACAGCAAACTCAGAGTAAACAGGCCTGGTTTATTCTCATTAGGTGGTTTTTATTTCCATACTCCCAATGGGCAAGTTGCTTTATGATTCAGTTTAACCTGTGATAATTCTAGCCATAAATCTTTTGGGAGACACCTGTTTTGGAACATGGGTAGGTGGACCTCCTGATACTCCCCCACTCTTTGGGTTACCTCTGATCTCTGTTCAGTGGCCAAATAACCCACTTCTCTCTTGTGATAAGTGTCCCTGGGTATATCCACATGTTCAGTTCCCTCGTTAATCTTGAGGGACCTAAAGTCCCAGCAGGAAAAATGCCTACTTACCCAACATCCTCTGAGAAACCAGCCGTGGTCTCCTGTTTCTCCCCACTTCCACTCCCAGCACTGAAAACAAACATGTAAGTGTTGCAGGAACTCCACAGGTGTGGCTGAAACCTGTGGGGAAACTGAAGAGCTAAAAAGAGCAAAATGCAGCCAGAGGGAGTTAGCAGGAGCAGCAGAAGCTTCCACTGGGAGAAGGCCAGTTGTGGCCTGTACTCGGAGCTCTGCCCTCGGTAGGGACTTTTTTCTCCTCAGTTTCAGGGTGCCGCACCCAGCCTCTCAGAGCCTCTTTTATTCAGGGAGGCCACCTGGCTCCAGAGGACTAGTCCTTTTTCCTTTCTTGAGCTCCAGCCAAGTAGGCCCTACCTTCTCACAGCCAGACAAAAGCAACGGGAACACGAAAGCGAGAGTTACCATTCTTTTTCTCGTGAGCCATGTGCCACTATAATAGCATCACAGGTGTCCATGCTCTGAGCCCTCAGAACAACCCCCTGATGCATGGACCATCACGAGCCAGTCCACTTCACAAATGGGGAAACTGAGTTACCGAGCAGCAGCAGATGTGCCAGGGTCACACGTCCAGCCAGCAGAACAGCAACAGAAACTTGGATCCAGGGAGAAACTGTGCCACCTCTGAATGTTTTCTAATGAACACACATTTTTTTTTTTAAAGGAAAGGTGCAGGTAAGAAAGCAAGTAGGCAGGCAGGCAGGCAGCAAGAGAGAGGAGGAAGAAGCATTTTATTTTTATTTTTATTTAGCTGTTCACACTGGTTTTCCCCTCCAACTTGGGACTCGAACACAAGGGTATGTGGCCTGTGCTCCTTCAGAGGTGATTGGCCTAACTACTACTCCACCAGGGTGCACATGAACACAAATATTAATAGAAGAATCTTTGGGATGTTCCAAAATCATTTACATTTTGAGCATGCTCTGGTAGCTTAGTGGATAAGTCCTCCACCCCGGTTGGTAGAGTTCACATACTTTCCAAGGACCTGGGTTCTCATTCCAGGGCTGGGGGAACAACCAAGATGAACAACGGAAAAAAAAAAAAATAAATGTTTCTTCCTCCTCTCTCTTCCTGCATGCCTACCTACTCGCCTTCATTCCTGACTGTCTGCACCTTTCCTTTAAAATAAAAAAAAGATTGAGTTACATTTCAGAGAAATACAGGGTTTCTTTCACTTATTCTAAGCTCATTTTGGTTCCATATTAATTTACCCGCCAAGAGAGACACCGAGAAATGAATAAGGCCTTCTCCGCCTCAGATCTCACATTTTTCTAGGACCAAGGAGGCCACCCTGCTAATCCGCCACCGATGATCATTCAGGGCATCCCACATGGGGAAAACATCTTTGACATTCAGAAGGGAGCAGAATGTATCTGCCACCAGACAATTTGTGCAAGACCAGCAGGGGACCTAGACATTCAGGTTCCTAGGCCCCCACCCAGATCCTGCGAGGCCAGGTCCTCCTGGGAAACTGCCTGAGAACCTACCTTTACCAGCACCCCAGATGAATCTAATCAGCAGCCTTGGAAAGAGCAAACAGAACTCTCTGAGGTCCCTTCTAAAGATAATCACTTTGGCTGGTTTAACTCGCCTTTTAAGCTTGGAGTGCTTCATGCTGACTCACATACCAGCCTTCACCAGCGTTAACTCCTGTGAAGCCCAGAGAGATCACTCTTTCAAGCTCTGGGGCTGCCATCTCTGTTAGAACCCAGGTCCTGAAGGTACAGGGCCAAGTAAGGCCACGTTGCTGGAGATGCGTCCATCTCCCCAACGAGGCTCTGAGCTGCCAGAGGAGAGAGGCTAGGTTTATTCATCGTTGTTGGTGAGCTCGCTCCTGTGCCCCCTCCCTCCTGTGACACTGTGGGGATTGTTAGTAACTGTCAGCTGAATGAATAAATTAATGGCAGAGGGAGACAGACATGTTAACAGCTAACAGTAATTCAAGCAGAATGGAGTAAGTGCTAAATGGTGGTGGAATGAGTCATTATTGCTGACGGGGTGGGGGGGAAGTGGGGCAAGGCTTTCATCCCCTCTCCCTACACTATCAAAACAGTCTTAACTCATCCTGGCTTCCCGCCTCTCTCACACTCAGGAGACAGCAGAGCAAGCATGGGTAGAGTTTCAAGAATGATTTCAAAGAAACCCCCTGTCCTCTACCCTCTCCACCCTCAGAACAAGTAACAGAAGCTGGCCAGAGCCTCCAGAGCCTTCCTGTACTCTCCCTGACCGCCTGTCACTCCCTTTTCTCTGTCCACATCCAAACTCTGTCTTAGGTCTGTTTACAGCATTTCTGCTTTTCTTTATACTCGGCCACTAAGATATCTATCACAAGACAGCACATTGTCTAGATTGGCCCAGTTTTTATTTTCTGCGACTGCACATTTCCTTCTGTGCCGTGTTTCTTTTGTGTTGTACGCTCCTTGTGGAGTTTTTCCAGGTGGACGCTTGTGGTGGTGGTCCGTGCCTTCCACGGCTGTTCAGTGAGTTCCTTTGTGCCAACTTCCCGATTCGCTGAGCTCTTCTGCAGCTGATGACCACTGGGATGTGTCCAGACATTGGTGATTACTGGCAATATTGCTGTCTTTGGCTCCTAACGCGGGTGTACATGAATCCCTTTTCTATATTTAAGAAGAATTGCTATGTCATGGCTGCGTGTTTTTTTAAAAATCTACCAGGTAATGCTTGTTTTCTGAAGGGGTTACGCCTGCTTCTAGGCATTCTCATCTGGAGCTCCTCTCACCCAGAGGTCCAGGGTGGTCTCTTTAACACAGATCTACAAAACCCATTGAGCTCACGTGGTTTCTCTACAAAACCCGCTGAACTCACTTGGTTTCTTCCAGGGTAAGGGTTTGGAGGAAACTGAAGGCAAAAGTAGTTCAGAGACACCACCAAAGGGAAGCAGCCCCATTATTGGCTACTGTGACACTTAAGATGATGTTTTGCTATGAGTCAGAGAAACTTCAGAATAACAGCAGACTAAACAAGATAGAAGCACATTCATCACCCACGCAGTAAAGACTACAAGTCAGCTCTTCAGGCAAGTCTAGTGCTCCGTGACGTAGCTTCTGTCGATCTCATTTCATTCTCCTCTACACGTGGCTTGAGCTGCTTAAATGCTAACAAGGCTGCTTGAGCTCCAACCATCACATTCTAGAAGGAGGGAAAGAAAAAGAAAGGTTCCCCTCGTTCCTTGAAATAAGTCACACAAGACACCTCCTCTTATATCCCAGGGACCAGAATTAATCTCATGGACACAACCAGTTGCAAACAGTAATAAGAAACGTATATACTCTTTATTGTTGGTACTCATCGGCCCAGCTAAAAGCTGTAAGTCCTATCATTATGGCACAAGACAGAATGGATCTGCAGGACGGTGAAGGATTTCTGCCCTAGATGTCTTTGCTCAGGTCCGCCTAGTAATCTTGCCACAGAAACCTGCACACACATACGTATCCCATAACATAAAATAGTAGAGATTGAAATATGTATTTTACAATGCCACATTCTTAAACATTTCAGGCTATACTATCTGTTCACCTAAGAAATGGTGGTACCCTTGTTTCTGCTTTTAAAGCTTGCCCCCGCCCCTGGCCCCATCACCTTATAGTCTTAGTCATCCTCCTCTCTGGGTCCTCTATGCCTGACTTTTTAAGATGTGGGCTTGGGCTTGTGTCCCAAATCTCTTCTAAGAAACTGGTACTTAAAACCTCTTTGATACATAAACCGCTCTGAAACCAAAGTGGGATAGTCGAGAAGCCCACACATCCAGCCCAGGTAAATCCATTGCTTTTTTTTTTTCCGTAAAGGAAAAGTGCAGAATGAAGACTGATCAGGCAGTCAGGCAGAGAGAGGAGGAAGGAGTATTTTATTTTTCATTTTTATTTAATTGTTCACACTGGTTGCTGCACCCCAAACCCGGGAATTGAATCCAGGAATCTGTGGCCTATACTCCTTCAGAACCAATTGGCCTAATCACTGCTCCACCAGGATATGCCAGGCAAATCCATTTCTAACATCCCAGAGATTCTCTGCTCCAAAGCCTTCCAAGGTTTCTATTAGGAAAATACGACCAAAACCTTAGCTATTTTGAGTCCTCATAATCTGACCCCAAACAACCATTTTAGTTTTAGTTACAAACATTGTCGAACCCGGACTGAAGTTTAATGACAGCTATATAACAATTCTCGAAGTCGCCACTGAAGGAGATGCACTTTGTCCCCGTTTCTGTGTTAAGCTATTGACATACATCCTCTCATTTAATCCTCACTTTACCCATTTAATGTTGGCATTTTAGTCATTTTACAGATGAGGAAACTGAGGCTCAAAAAGGTCAGATAATTTCCCCAAAGTCCTAAACCTGCTGTGAATTGTCCACTCCAGTTAAACCCTACACGCCTTCAAGAATGCAGCTCCGGCACAAACGGGGAACCTACACATCTGAGTTTAATGTGTAAGATAAGTTACTACGATACAAAAAGTAAAAAAAGGGGTGCAGCTCAAACGTCCTTTACCTCATGGGCCACCCCTCAACCCCAAACAAAATTAAGTGCTTCCTTCTCTCTGCTTCTCTGTGCTGTGTTCACTCTTATTTATAACACTTTCCAACAAATTGTCACTGGGTTCCTATTATGTGCCAGGCGCTAGACTCTGTCCAGATAGATCTGAATACATTGGAGGAAGGAATTGTGTCTCTTTGAAACATTTTTAAATTATTATTATTTTGTGCTAAAATCTTCATAAAATTGACGATTATACTCATTTTTAAATGTGCCATTTAATAGTGTTAACTAATTCACATTGCTGTACAACCATCTCCAGGACACTTTTCGTCTTGCAAAGTTGAAACTCTGCACCCACAAAAGAACGATCCCCATTCTCTTCCTTCCCCCAGCCCCTGGCAACCACCATTCTATTTTCTACCGCCATGAATGTGACGATTCTGCATTTATCACATAAGGGGAATCAGAGTATGTTTGTCGTATTGTGTCTGACTTACTCACTTAGTATAATGTCCTGAAGGGTCATCTGTGTTGCAGCGTGTGTCAGAGTTTCCTCCTTTCTTTTCTTTAAAGGGAAGGTGCAGGCAGGAATGCAGGCAGGTGGGCTGGTGGGCAGGAGGAAGCCTACCTGATTTAGCTGTTCCTCTTGGTTGTTGCCCCCAGCCGTTTGTGAGAACCAGGGTTCCTGGGATGCACTTAGACCGCACCAGCCAGATTTGATCACTAAGCCACCAGGAGTGCACAGAATTTCCTTTCTTTTGAAAGCTATGGATATAGCACATTTTGTTTATCCATCATCTCTTGATAGACACTTGAATTTGCTTTCAGTCCTTTTAGGTATATACCCAGAAGGGAATTATTGAATCATATGGTAATTTTATTTGTAATTTTTTTAAAGGAAAATTTCAGGGGATAATGAAGATGAGTAGGCAGGGATACAGGAAGAGAAAGGAGGAAAAAACATTTCTTTTTATTTCCATTTAGTTGTTCACGCTGATTGTTTCCCGCCTGGGCCCGGGACTAGAAACCAGGGATATGTTGCCTGTGTCTTCAGAGGCGCTTGTCTTGACCACTGCTCCAGGGCGCATCTATTTGTAATGTGTTGAGGACACACCACACTCCTTTTCCACAGTGGCTGCATCGACAATGCACCGTTTCCCATGTGTCCACATACTTGCCAACGCTTGTTATTTCTGCCTTTTTGGTTTTCTTATAGTAGTTATACCAGTGGGTATGAGGTGGTGTACTTGTAAAATTTCTTGCTAAATGAGTCCCTCCCCTGGCCTATCAGTGTTTATGGAGTGAATGCACTGGAGCGAATGAGTAAATGAACTCACCCACAAGCAAGATGAGGGTTGATTTGATGGTGAACTAGTCTCCAATAACCGGAATTGTAATTTCTTGACTAGAAGACAGCACTCTAAGGAACAGTGGCTTTCCACAGAACCCCAGGGAATTTGTCTGGACTCCCAGGCCCAAAAGTCCTCTTGGTGAGGGGCTCCTGAAGGTGGGGGTGGGGCAACCCTCCCTGGAGCCACCCACTCCAAACTGGCTCCACCCTGTGCAAGGCAAGCAGATCCTTTCCAGAGCTGGAAACCCACTGGCAAGCAAAAGCCAAGGATGCACCCCTTCCCCTGGGGATGCTCTTGGGCCAGAGTGGAGGACCTCAGCTCAGCCAGCCCTCCCCAGCCAGCCCAGTGCTCAGAGGGGCAGAATGAGTTATATTCAGGACTTGAGAGCTGAAACAGGCACCGCATTGCAGCGAGTGAGCCAGCGAGCCAGCCTCCGGATGCCTGCAGGCTTATACTGGCTGACTCACTTCCTCACCTTAATTCTCCCCTAATACCTCCCCTTTCTCTGAAGCTTTATTCGGCACCACCGCCTGGGTGTGGAATGTCTGGTGAAGCTGTGCAGGTGGGTCGGCTGAGCTCTCTACTTAGATATTACAAATATGACCATGACTGAGGATAGAGGATGTTGGGGGTGGGCATGAGTGAGGGCAAAGTCAAGCCAGGTTTGTCTGCTGCCCTTGAAGCATATCCTACTCCCCACAGCCAGTTTGATCTCTGCAAACCTGAGCAAAGCCTACACCTCCAGATAGGAGACTGGAAGCCTGGGCTAGCAGAGGATGGAGTAGAGGAAGGACAGGGTAGAGAAAGAGCACGGAGATTTCCAGGGACTTCCAGCCCCTGCCACCTTCTCTGGAGAGCAGGCTGCATCCTGGAAGCTCAAGTTCAGACGTTATGTTCTAGGTGCCAGCTTCCTGGATGAGGTCTGTTAGCCTGGACCTGCCTGTTTCCAGAAGATGGGCAATGCCTCTTTCCTTTCCTTACTCGTTCTTCCCATCTTCAACTAAACTTTCTTTTAGGATTCTGGATTCTTCCTCTGTATCTCCTTAACATTGCTTCCTGTATCTCCTTAACATGGCTTCTACCTTCTTTTTAAAATATAAATCAGGGCAAAGTTTTCATTTTCTTAAAAGTTATTCATTACGTAAGTCAAAGAGTCAAACGGAGATGCACATCTTATGAAAAGAGCCCTCTCTCATCAGAAACATTCCCCTCGTGTCTTCACGGCTCATTCTTTCGGTGTTTATCACAATTTCCTAACTCGCGCTGTGTTATCACTCCTGCATGATTTTTCACTTTTATGCACTATTTATTACCTTCTCCACTCCAGCAATCTACTTACCCTTCCTGCCCTCCATCTTCCCAATTTAGTCAGATAGTAACTTTTCTTTTTAAAGAAAGGTGCAGACAAGAATGAAGGCAAGTAGGCAGGAAGCCAGGGAAAGAAAAGAGGAAGAAACATTTTTATTTTTTCCTTTTATTTAGTTGTTCACACTGGTTGTTTTCCTCCAGGCCCAGGACTCACACCCAAAGGTTCGCTGCTTTGGAGGCAATTGACCTAAGTGCTGCTCCATCAGGGCGCACCAATAACAATTCATATGTGTGTGTGTGTATGTATGTATGTATGTATGTACGTATGTATGTATGTATGCATGCATGTGTATATTTTTTAAGGAATAAAGCAGGAAGGAAGGAAAAGAAGGGAGGAAGGGAGAAGAGGAACAAGCATTTCTTCATTTAGTTGTTTATTTTGGTTGTTCCCTCTGTCCCTGCGTCAAGAACTCTAGTACTTGGGCTGTGTGTGAACTAGAGCCACAGACTTAACACTGAGTCACCAGGTTGCACTGACTGAACAGTTTAGATCAACTGCCAGTGTTCGCGTTATCGCCACTAGGCCGAACACTCAGTCCCTTGTGTTTTCGCTACAATCAGTGAGATGGGCTATCATTCCTTCTCTTTTCATGCACACATTTTTTTTTCTCTGGAGTCAACAATTATCACCTCAACGCCCCCGCCCCCCTTGACCCCCCCCCTCCCCTGTTCCTTTGTTTTCTTTGTAGTCAACATCAAATTCTTCCAGTTGTTGAAATTTCTCCTCATTACTTCAGATGATTATCTATAAACTTTCGTTTTGGAGTAACTCTCCCCTGGAGATTTCTGACCGGTAATCTAATTTGTCCTCCAGGCCTGTTGCATTATTTTCACCTTTCAATCACCCCTTCACCAATATCTGGGAGAAAGAGGGAAGGGCGGGAGGGTCTTGGAGAATCATCTTTATTTAGCAGTTCGTTTTTGTTTTTCACCCCTGCACTGGGTTTTGAACCTGGGTCCTGAGATTTGTTTTATTATTTTTTAATTTATTTTTATTGTGGTAATTATTCTACACATAAAAATAATTTCCTGTATATAGCTTCCCCATTTCTTAGCTATATTTCAGCACACCCTGCCCTCCACCAAATCACCAAGTGTTCTTCCCCACTGTCCAGTGGGCTCCACCACCATCTGCCCCTGCCCGCCCCATTCCCTGTTGGTCACCTCAGTTCTGTTGCAAATGTTTTAGGGTTGGTTATGTTTCATCTGTTCCTTTGTTTTGTCTATTCACGTTTCACCTATGAGTGAGGTCATCTGGTATCTATCTGTCTTCTTTTGACTAGTTTCATATAGCATAATTCCCTCTAGCTGCATCCGGGTTGATTCAAAAGACAGGGTTTCATGTCTTCTAATGTCTGTGCAGTATTCCATTGCGTATATGAACCACATCTTGATCCGTTCATCTGATATTGGGCATTTAGGTAAGTAACTTCCAGTTCTTAGCTATTGTGAATAGGGCTGCAACAAACATGGGGATGCATACATCTCTGCAGATGGGTGCTTTAGTGTCTTTTCAGAAGCGGAATGGCGGTATCATATGGGATTTCCATCTTTAGTCTTTTGAGGAATCTCCAAACTGTTCTCCGTAGGGATTGTAGTAATTTGCGCTCCCACCAACAGTGTAAAAGTGTTCCCTTTTCTGCACATCGTTGCCAACATTGGTTGTTTCCAGACTTTTGGATAATAGCCATTCTTTCAGGAGTAAGGTGATATCTTTCAGGAGTAATAATTGTTGTCTTAATTTGCATTTCCCTGCTAGCCAGTGAGTAGGAACATAATTTCATATGCCTGTTGGCTATCTGTCTATCCTCTTCAGAAAAGTGTCTCTCCAATTCCTCCTCCCATTTTTTGATTGGATTGCCTGTCCTTCTGTTGTTGAGTTTTATGAGTTCTTTGTATATTTTAGGTATTAAGTTTTGCCAGAAATATCGAATGCAAATATCTTCTCCTAGTTAGTAGGTTTCCTTCTGGTTTTGGGAATGTTTTCTTTTTTTTTTTTGTAAGAAACTCCTTAGTTTAATGGAGTCCCAGTTGTTTATTTTTCTTTTTGTTTCCCTTGATGGTGGAGTTGAGTCCCCAAAGGCTTCTCTATAACTGATGTCATGGAAAGTCTTTCCTGTGTTGTCTTCTAAGAGCTTTATGGTTTCTGGTCTTATGTCCATTTTGAGTTAATTTTTGTGAATGGTGTTGGAGAGTATAGTCTAGCGTCAGTCTGTTGCATATGGCTGACCAGTTTTCCCAACACTATTTGTTGAAGAGACTTTCCTTTTTCCATCAAATACTTTTGGTTCCGTTGTCGAAGATTAACTGACTGTATGTGAGTGGATCAGTTTCTGGTGATTCAGTTCTATTCCACTGATCTGTGTCTCTGTTATTATTCCAGTACCATACCATTTTGATCACTATAGTTTTGTAGTATAGTTCAAATTCTGGAAGTATAATCCCTCCAGATTCTTTTTTTTTTTAAATGATTGCTTTGGTTATTCAGGGTCTTTTGGTGTTCCATACAAATGTTAAGATTTTTTTTTGTTCTATATCCTAGAAATAAGCCCGTGGGATTTTAATGGGGATTGCATTAAACCTATATATTGCTTTGGGTAAGATGGCCATTTTAATATTGATTCTTCCCAGCCATGGGCAGGAGATGTCTTTCCATTTCTTTGTGTCCTCCTGTATTTCTTTTAAGAAGGACTTGTAGTTTTTATTGTACAGATCTTTTACCTCCTTTGTAGGTGTATGCCCAGATATTTCATTCATTTAACTTCTATTTTAGGTCCTTGGGTTTTACGTGGTTCACACACTAGTGTATCAGGGAGGGGATTCTTTTACCTCTCTCTGTGTCAGATTCTGTACCCTGTTTTCTATCTTTTTCTTGGTTTATTGCCTTATTTAGGTGAAACAGATCCTCCAGCAGTCTCCTAGTATATGAAAACACACTTATCTTAAATGACTGAACATGTCTTTTCTAATTTCAAATTTGATAATTTGGTTGGGTATAAAGTTTTGAGTTGGGGATAATTTCCCTTCAGAATTTTGAAATTATTGCTTAAAAGTCCTCTAACTAGTGTGCCCTGGTGGAATAGCGGTTAGCACAACCCACATACTCCTGGGTTTGAGTTCGGGTCCAGGGAAACAACCAGTGTGAACAACTAAATAAAAATAAAAGTGCTTCTTCCTCCTCTCTCTTCCTGCCTGCCTGCTTACTCGCCTTCATTCCTGCCTGCACCTTTCCTTAAAAAAAAAAAAAAATCTTCTAACTTCTAATGCTTCTGTTAAGACTTAGAAGTCATTCTAATTCCTGGTCTATTCCTTTCTCCTTTTGGAAGTATATAGGAACTTCTCTTTGTCTTCCATGTTCTGAATTTATGTGTTTTTAATTTAAAAATTATATTTACTTAGAAGCATTCAGACTGTTAACAAGACAGTCGAATTTCTTTTCTGCAATTACAGAATGGCATTTATTAACAAAACAGTTATTTCATATAAACTACGTCAGAAATAACTGAAGATGAAGAAACTACCATCCCAAGTGAAACTAATTTGTGCTGTGTGCGAACAATACACCATCAAGAACCTGTTTTACATTTCTGTGCTGGTCGCCCTGGTGGAGTGGAGGTTGGGCACAGGCCACATATACCCCAAGGTCCCGGGTTCATGTCCTGGGACGAAAATGAAAAAGTTAAAATTTAAAAAAAAAAAAAATTTCCATGATAATTTACAGCCCTTATACTGTACCAGCCACTTTAGTGGCTGTTGAAAATACTACCAGGTGGCACACACCCCCCGACATCCTGGGTTCATGTCCTGGGACCAGTGGAACAAGCAAGATGAACAGCTAAATAAAGTGCTTTTTCCTCCTCTCTCTTCCAGCCTTCCTGCCTTCTACTGCCTTCATTCCTGCCTGCACTTTTCCTTAAAAAAACAAAACAAAAACAAAAAGTACACCAGGACAGGGTTATCTAAAGACACATCTAGACACTGGAGAGTTTAAAAACAGATCTTACAAAGTCTTGCATTTTAGTTTTTTTTCTTTAAAAGGAGTGAGTTGTGCACAGTAGGGGTATGTTACATGCTTTATAGACAAGAAGAAAAACCCTGCACTTGAGCCAACTTATTTATAATGATTTGTTATAGTATCAGTCTATTCTCATCCATTATGTGAGGTACTCCCTGGGCCTGTTTAATCTGAACATTTTTGGTTTTAGACTATTTTCTTCAAGTACTTTTTTTGATCATCCCTTAACTCTGTTTTCCTAGAATGCCTCTTGTTCAGAAGGTTGACCTCCTGATTTAATTTTCTTCTTTCCTCTTCAACATTCCACGTCTATGCTCTTGCACTACTGCCTGTGAATTTCCTCAACTTATGTCCTGATCTCTCTACTGAGTCTTTCATTTCTGATGTTATATTTTTAACGTTTAAGAGTTTCTCATAATCCTTTGAAGGTTCCCCTTTAAAAAAAAAAGCAGTATGTGCGTTGTTTTAGGTTTCAATGTACATGTATATAATGTCTACATAAAATATGTCCACATATGTATTATATATATGTATAGAAATGAAATGTTTAGTAGTTTGTTTTGGCAGTACATTGTATTATTAGGAAGGGTGCAAGTGGGAACGAAGGCAATTAGGCAGGAAGAGAAAGGAGGAAGGAGCATTTTATTTATTTTCAGTTGTCCATCTTAGTTGTTCCTTGCAGCCTTAGGTCACAAACCCAGGTCTTTGGGACTTGGCTCAGCCAGAGATAGTGGATCTAACTGCTGCTCCACCAGGGTGCACCTTCATTCTATTTAAAAATCTCTGTAAAGATATATTGTAAGATTCCTCCCAAAAGATATTAATGATAAATTTTTTTTTGTTAAAATTTTTTTCCCCTCTTCCTGCATAAACAATTTCCTCCAGTTTTCCCCTTTGTTTTAGTCTCTGCCTCTCATGGTATCAGCTTTTATCAAACATCTGAAGATACTGGCTTTCTGAGTGAGGTACAGAAATGCCGATTGGAAACTCTGAGCACATGACTGGAGGTTTTAGACTATGTGATTCACTGCTTTGATCTGGCTGAGCTGCTCCATTGGTGAAGATCTGTTATCAACATCCTTAGGTCTTTTTTCTTACGTTAGTCAAGTTCTCCAAAGTAGACTTTCCTCTGACTGCCTGGAATTAGTGTCCTGGGAGCTGAATGAAGTAGGCTGGGGGCACATACTCTATCTGTGAATGTTTGCCTGGCTCCACGCTTTAATACAGATCCCAATATTAGGTCAGCCCAGTCTTCCCTAAGTTAGAGCCCCACTGGTTTACCTTCTCCTGAGTATAAACTTCCAGCCTTCAACAAACTGTATAGATAGTAGAATATGAAGGGGCATTTGGGGTGCTTAGTTTTCTCTCTCTCTTTTAAGAGAGGAAGGAAGGGAGAGGAGGAGGGCGCTCCTTTTAATTGTCCCCAAGTCCAACGGCCATGGATCTTGGATTGAGTCCCTGGGTTTCACATAGTCCACACCCCAGCAGCCGAGGTCCTGAACCACCAGGGAGTCACCCTAATTTGTTTTTTTTAAGTAATAGTATTTATCATATCTTTAGTTCACAATGCTATATTCATTTTAGGTTTGCGATTGCATCTCTGTCTAAATTCACACCGCACCCACCAGCAGGGTTCCAGTGTTTTTACCGCCACCTTTGCCCCTCTTCCCCTCCCCCCACCCATAATCACGGGCCTGTGTCCTGCTATTTTTATTGGAATTTTTATGTTCATTTGCTTCATCTCATTATATTCCATATATAATAATGGGAAGAAATATAAACCATTCTGTAGTTCTCTTTCTTTCTGACTGATTTCCCTTAACACGATCCCCTGCAGTTCCACCCAGGGCACAGTTTCATCATTTTTATTAGCGGCATAGAATTCTGCTGGGTATATTATCACAGCTTCTTTATCCAGTCATCTGTTGATGGGCATGTTTCCATGTCTTGACTATTGTGAACTGCGCTGCTATGAACATAGGGGTGCAGATGTTTTTTTCTGATTAGAGATTTTGTGTCCTCTGGGTATATGCCCAGGAGTGCATGCCCTAATTTTTCTCTTAAACTTTCACCTCTGTTGCTGTGCCACCAATTCCTAAGCCTTTTGTAGATTCCATTTAGAAAATTTAATTGCTTCTTCATATCCTCAAAAGGGTCTTTTATGTAGATTTCTTTTGGCTCTATCTCTGCATCTCCTCCTCCACACCCAAATCCTAGGTGCCTTGGCAGCCTTGCATGCCAAACTGTTTGTCCCATTCAGTGAAAGTGCCAGTCTCTCCTTGGACACTGTCATAAAAATAGTCCTCAGGAAGAATGCTGAGGTAAATTCTCTCTCTGTGTGTCTAAGAAAGGAAGAGGAAGAGCCATTTTTTGGAAGAAGGGAGAAAGAGAGAGAAAAGGAAGAAGTATCTTTATTTATTGATTTAAGTTCTTTACACTGGCCCCTGGTCACAAACCAGGGTCCTTGGGTTTTGCATGGTCCCAGTCACCTGAACCACAAAGGCATATCCTGGTAAACTTTCTCTTAATGATCACAGCACTGTACTAGTTAATGTCCTGTGTTTGTCAAGGATTATTTCATATGTTTTGTTCAGTCTACAGCCATCCACACAGGGGGCATGGAAGGACAAATGAAATTCCAACTACTTCATCCACACTGGATTCAGAAGTTTGAGAACATCTTTTTAAATGTGTTTTATATATTTTCTTTATCTGTTGGCTTAAGCAGAGCACCTGCAGGAAACACCTTGCTGAAGTCTTCTCCTTCTGACAGTTAGGAGGGGAGCCATCGTGTAGGTGGGCCTCTTGGGATCATGACGAGCACCCAAAGACCTTGACTGAGTGCATCTAGAGTCCGAGGACCAGGGCTGTTTTCTCCTGCTTGCTCACTGGGTGGCCTCTGGTCAGGCTTGGGATGTTGTGGTTGCCAAGTCAACCACTTGGGAAGCCTGGTGACCTTCCGAGTCAGAGGGAGCTGGGTTTATATTTTGGTTCCAACACTCACAGTGTGTCTGGGGAAAGTGATGGAACATTCTGGTGCCTGGGGCGCAGTCCCTGTACAGCCCAAGGACCTGGGTTCTCAGACCTGGGTTTCTGGCCCTGTGGGAACAACTTAAAATGAACAACTAAATAAAAATGCTTTGTTCTTGTCTCTCTTCCTTTCTTTCTCTGTGTGCCTGCCTTCATTCCTGCTGGGCTTCTTTCCTCTTAAAAAAATAAAGTTAATAACCTATCATTTAATATGCTCAACGGCTTGCTTGCTACATAAGAAAACTTAGTTGAGTGGCTGCTGATTACTATTGTCATGGACATGAAGATACTTTGTACCTGCTGAGTGCTTCAAAAAGTGGTGGTTATCCATGTCTGAACAGCCCAGCATCTGTATCTCTTTTGAGCGAAGGCCTTCCCTTCCTTCCTATTTCACAGGACAGGCAAGACTGATCCTCACACTCCCTGTCCCCTGGTCCCTGGTGGTCAGCATGGCCAACTGGATGCTTCTGCAAAGAGAGTGGAGGGATTTTTTATGGTGTGGCTAAGCAGCACTAAGACTCTGCCATTGTGCGGGGCACCCTAGAGACACCACACTTTGGATGTGACCTAGCTGGTTCTCTGCTGCCTTTTGCCCTGGGGTTTTGCCTATTTTCTTATCCTGGAATTCCAGCCTTCAGGATCCTGCGAGCTGCCTGATGTGTCCAAAAACTAAACACAACTTGTCTGCACCATCAGCTTGATTTTGTTTCCAGGAGCTCTGATGAATATAGCTGTGCCAAAGAAAAAGCAAGTTATCAGCAACAAGGCAATGAGGTTTGAAATGCGTGTGGGACTAGGAAACAAAGGGAAACACACTTGCTATCCAGGCAGCTCTCAGCATTAAAAACAGGCCACTTGTGAGTGCAAATGAGAACAGTTTGGAAATTCCTCAAAAAACTCAAAATGGAAATACCATTTGAGCCCCCTCATTCCACTTCTGGGCATTTGCCCAAAAAATACAAAATCACCCATCCTCAGCGATGTATGTATCTCCATGTTTGTTGTGGCCCTATTCACAATAGCTGAGAACTGGAAATTACTTACCTATGTTAGAAATTACTTACCAACATCGGATAAATGGATGAAGAAGATGTGGTACATCTACACAATGGAATACTACACAGGCCTTAGAAGAGATGAAACCCTGTCATTTGAATCAACATGGATGGAACTGGAGGGGATGATGCTTAGTGAAACAAGTCAAAAGAAGAAAGACAGACACCAGATGACCTCACTCCTAGGTGGAATGTGAAGAGACAAAACAAAGGAACAGATGAAATATAACCAACCCTGAAACATTTGCAACAGAGCTCAGGTTACCAACAGGGAATGGGGCGGGCGGGGGCCATTGGTGACAGAGCCTGCTGGACAATGGGGAAGAGCACTTGGTGATGTGGAGGAGAGTGTGTTGACATATATCTGAGAAATAGGGAAGCTGTGCATAGGAAATTATTTTAATGTATAGAATAATTATTACAACAAAAAATAAAAATAAAAAACAAACCAGCCACTGGTGAAAAATGAAAACAGTCAACAAAAAGCGAGCCTCGGGAGAAAACAAAGAAGCACCAAATCAAATAAGAAGCTAGCATTTTCTTCCATCACATTAGCAAATGTACGTGTGTGTGTAATTAAATTATGAAATCTGGTGTTGACAGAGAGGAGCAAAATGTTCAACCCACGTCATAGAACGCTCTGCCCCAGCTGGTCTCGAGGGAGATCTCAGTTGGGAGAAACGCTTTGCACATGGCTTTCCACTGCCCCGAGCATTTTTCTATAGGACAAGAGGGGACAGTAATCACTCCCATGTGCATGGGTTTGTTGGGGAGTATGACTTGTCTGTACTTTTTGTTAATGTAATTCTGTTTTATTTAACTTCAAAAGCACTTCAGCATTCTAGACATCCAAAACATCACAGAATGTCTAAACACAAATTGTGTTTAGTACAGAAGGTTCTTGAACTTTCATTGATGCAGTGGCTTTTCGCTGACAGTAAATAGTTCTAGCTTGTTTTTAAATCTTACATTTGAAAACATTTGTGTTAAAATACATGTAATTTACCACAGTAGCCCTTTTAAATGGACAGTGCAGTGGCATTAAGTCCATTCACATTCTCGTGACATCTCGTGACACCGCCGCCATCCACCTCCAGAATGCTCTTCATCTTGCGAAACTAGAACGCTGACCCTGTGAAACAGTAATCTCCCATTCCCTCAGCTCTGGGCAGCCCCCACTCTGTTTCCATCTCTGACTTCACACCAGCAGGCACCTCACGCACGTGGAGTCATACGGTGTCGTCTTCCTGTGGCTGGTTTACTTCACCTACTTCACAGAATCCCTTGAAGTCCATCCAGGTTATCACAGAGGACAGCATTGCTCTCTTTTCTTTTTGTTTTTTAATTAAATTTTTTATTGTAGTAATTATTCTACACATTAAGATAACTTCCTATGCATAGGTTCCCCATTTCTTAGATGTATGTCAACACACCTTGCCTTCCACATCACCGAATGTTCTTCCCCGTTGTCCAGCATTGCTCTCCTTTTCAAAGCTCAGCGATGTTCTGTTGTGTGCATAGACACATTTGCTCATCCTTGCATCACTGGACTTTTGGGATGTGTCTACATTTTGGCTCTTGTGAGTAATGCTGCTGTGCACATGGGTGGGCAAAACGTCCACATAGATGGACGTTGTATATATATATGTATATGTATGTATATATATTTTTAATATAGGAAAGGTGTAGGCAGGAATGAAGGCAAGGAGGCAGGCAGGGAGAGGAGGAAGAAATATTTCCTTATTTTTATTTAGTTGTTCACCCCGGACCTGGGATCTTTTGGATGTACGTGGACTGTGCTCCTTTGGAGGAGGCCAACCAAACCGCTACTCCACCAGGGTACGCCATATGTTTGCTTGTAGCCTGGGACTCAGGTCAGGTCATCTTTGAGATTTAAATAAAATCAACTTGAAGTATACCTACAGTACCTTACCCCCCAAAACACTGATCTGTGCGATTACGGGCCACTTTCTCAGCAGCATTTTCTCTCTCTGTATAATGGGGGTAGTAAGACCTAATTGTTTTGTTTTGAATTGATTGTTTTGAAGATATAAAATATTTAATATTATAAATTTTCAATAAATAACTTATTTTAATTTTGGAATAATTAGTACTTCTATACCTATGTTAAAAGCAATTCAAACAAACACAAGAGCAAACAGTGAAAGATGTCTCTCTCCTCTAGCCCCTTCTCAGGGGCTACCACATTTACCAGTTTTCCTGCCTTTCCCCCTCGGATACATACAATAGAAGTTATTTATCACGGGGCCCCAGAGCTAGTGGAGATCATTAACTTGCCTGTCTTTCTAAGCTGGTCTTTCCCACTCTGCCCTTTTACCCCCCTTCTCTTGCCAGTACACAGAACTGTGGGGCTCCCTTATTTGTCCAGCTCCCCCTTCCCAAGCCTCATCCACCTGGTAATGATTTCCTAGAGTCTTGTAGGGGTCTCCATGGGGACCTTTCCTGCTCCAGTCTCCATGACAACTCTTCAGTTGCTATGGTGACACTTAAGTGATTATTTGGAGACCCTTAAATAAATCACCCATGGTGGTATATGCTAGCAGTGTTTGGCTCCAGTTCTTAAGTTTGGGGCCAGGATGGGGCCCAGGCCCAGGGCAGAAAGGGGAGGAGGAGGGAAGCGGTGGTCAGAGCCCCTCCCCTTGGGATCTAGAGCACAAGAGGCTGTCCCTGGCAAAGGTGGATTTGAGGCTTTGGGGAAGCTGCGTGAGGACAAGAAGCCCTGGGGTTTGTGCGGTCCACCCAGGGGAGAACCTGCAGCAAGGATGACACCTGGAACCCAACAGTGGTTCGGGACAAGGGGCAGCTCTGAGGAAGCTGGAAAGTGAGCAAGGGTTCAGATTCAGGCCTGCTGGGCTCCCAGGCCCTCCCTCCTCAAGGCTAGATGCTAAGAGGGAATTGAAGATGGAATCCACTGTTTTCAAAGCACCAACCACATGCCAGACTTGAAGCACTGAGGATTCAGAGGTGAATAAAACAAAGTGCCTGTCTTCACGGAGCCTCCTTTCTTCTTGGGGAGACACGATGAATATAATCACTAATTTAAATATATAGGCCCGATGGTGGTTTAAGTAACAGGAGAGGGGTCAAGGGTTGCAGGATGAGGTGTAGCACACCCTGCCACAAGCCTCAGGCGCCTGCGCTCAGTCAGTCGCTGGTGTTCAGGACAATTCCCAAGGGGCGGGGGGGGGGGGGGGGGGG